>WAAF01018842.1:33427-377704 GCA_013400475.1 Tricholaema leucomelas | reverse complement strand
TGAGGTCTCTTCCAACCTTGGTGATACTGTGAATATCGGCTTTATGTTGTAGGGCTGAAATGTATCACTGTGGATTAGGGATGGAAAAAGGATCCTCAGGCACTGAACAAAGTGCAGAGCTTTCCTAGGAATAAAAAAAGCTTTTGACAGAAAGATGCAATTATGTAGTAGATTGCAGTGAAAATGTAGTAAGATTCAGACCAGTCTCTCAAGCACAGATAATGATGCCCAAAGGAAATATGTTTCTGGTTCCTGCATTCAAAAAACATGTTGGTTTTCTTTTTTGTTCCAAAGGATCAGGAGCAGATTTGCTCATTTGTTTAGTTTTTAATAAAAGCTAAATGAGATTATAAAGTATATATGTAGAGACTCTTCTTCAGGCAAGGTTTTGAAAATTGAGATGCTAAAAAGCAGAACCTATGTATATAATTGCTAGAAAGCAGAACCTATGTATATAATTGCTAAAAAGCAGAACCTATGTATATAATTGCACATCTCCAGATTCAGCTGTTTTTTACCCAGGAATTATGGAGTCTCATTAGTGTCTTTGATTTCAGCCTGGAAAAGCCTATTTTTCTTCAGACTTCCCTGTATGTTTTTTAAATTCAGCTCACACTCAGGAGCTTTCCTGAGTCCTGATAGTCTGTCACCTACATGGGTTCTGCCTTGACAGACTTTTTTAACGTATTTTTAATGTACCAAGGGCAAATTAAAAAAAAAAAAAAAAAAAAGTGACAACTTCCTGCAGAAAATATTTCAATTCTACAACAGGATTTAGGAACATGCATCCAGTACTTGATTTCTGGTTAGATCCTCCGATCTGTTTGCTGAACTGCTACAGCATGCTTAAAATGTCTCTAGGTTTTCACTGTAACATCTGCCTGGGTTTTGCTCTGACGAGTTTGCTGCCTCCTCTCCAGGCCAAGCTCAAAATAGGATATTGGAACAAGACATTTAGGATTAGCTACATGTGCACATCTGTCACCTCTCACAAACAAGAGCTCTGAGTTTAGACTTCCCACGTCAAACACCTGTCATCACATGCACAGTCTGTGTGATTTGGAAGGCAGGCTTGCTTGAGCCTACGATCTCGGTGTGTTTACAAGGAATGGACAAACCCCCAAACTGTGTCCACTCTGAATGCTTTCCTCTCATTCTCTTTTGGTTTGTGTTGTACAAAATTCTTAAAAGCTTACTGACAAGAAAGGGTCTCTCCTACTGGTGCTTAGTAGACATTCCATAGGGATGGAAACAGCAGTCTCCACCTCTTCCCTGACATAGTGCTGTCATAAATCAAATGTTCAGTGTCTTTCAGACACCTTTCTTAAAAAATGGCTGTGGGCCACTGATGAAAAATAAAAGAATCTTAAAAATTTATTTTGGCCCAAATTTTTATTTCTATTACTGATCAAAGAGGAGCTGCAGTCTGGCAAAGAGTAGACAAGAAAGTCTTCGCTGCAGATAAATTTGCCAGGTTTATGTAGCCTTTGATTTTTTTCGAAGAAGCAGACTACCTGTGGCATGCTGAAGGGAGAATCAACCTTAATGTCTGTCTCTGCTCTTGAGCTCTGCAATGGGCTGCATGCAGGCACATCTGTGCTCCTTTGCAGAGCTCTATTGACTTCAGCAGGGATTCGCGGAGACCCAATACGACTCACAGCTGCTGCACAATGCCACTGCTAGCTACACTTAATCATTAGATTCTGGTCTATGAGTTATTTCATGTGCCTACAAAGACATGGTTAAGATAGATCCAGGTAGCGAAATTAAGATCCTTTGAAATGTAAATCTCTCAATAAAATAGGTTTTGATAACTTACGCTGCCTCGCTGATCCTAAGGCACTTCCCTTTTAGATGCTCAAGATGAATTCTTTTTACAAATTTCATCTTTTTATCCCAGAATGATACTTCTGAATTGCATATACTGATTTAAACAGAAGTGATTGTACTTTCTGTAATGTTCCTATTCATTCTCAAATTTTTGGACAAATGCAGACATGGTAATGCAAATGTAAAGGTATGATTTTAGAATATTGTAATTCCAAGAATTAATTTGATGGGAAATGGACTTTTCTTTGTCTCTGATGCTCCCTTAATAAACCTGAGATGCATTCAGTCAGAAGGTGACTTTCTTGCTGCAACTTTTAGAGGCCTAGGAATATTTTAGCTCGCTCTTGGTACCTTCGTGACCCAAGATACAATGGTAGTTGAACACATGACAGAGAATAAGTACTCTGGTGTGATGGTTTGGGTATCCCCCGCCCCCCACAACTTTTGAAATCACCCAGACTAGACTCAGTCGGCTCTGGAAATTTGAATGAAGCTTATATTTACAGCTGGCACAATTTACAAGCAGATATTTACAGTATATACAAATATATACAGAAATATACAATGTAAAAAGGTAATACAGAAACACAACAGCCCTGCCAGAAACCTGAGTCCCCAGGAGGGACTCTCAACCACCCCTCACCTTCCCCCTACCCCTCTCAACCTTACCCCAGTCCCAAGGAAGAATGGAGGTTCGGCCAAGAGGGTTAAAAAGCAAGGTGAAGCAGCCACAAAAGCAAAGGGAGGGTGAGGTTAGAAAGCAAGATGGAGTCCAGCCAGCAGCCACGAGCTCCCCAGCAGGCAAAAGCAGAAGAGAACAGCCCATCATGCAGTGCAGAGCAAAAGTGACCTAATCTTTGTTTTGCCTTTCTTCTTTACACATCTCAGCAAGACTGTGAGGGAAGTAGACACCATTGTTTTCATTTTCCAGCCTATCATCTAGTTCTTCTCACCAAAACATGCTAGCTAGGCCCAAACTAGCACATCTGGGTACCAACCACTACTGGTAGTAGATCAAGGAATGACCTTGGCAAGTGTATGGTATTTGCTGCATTGTTGGCTTCATGCTTGTGCTTTTTTTAAGCAAAGGTATTAGGTTTATGACAAAGTCTATATCAGTCACTTACTGGAAAATAAAATACAGACGGGTGAAAAAATTAAAAGCAATGTGACAGATGCCTTTCCAGGACTCATACACCCCATGTTTCCACTGGGGCTGTGCCTTGACTCAAGGACTGCTGCTCAGAATCTGCATTTGCATAGGAACGTTCTGACCCTCAATTAACTATAAGCTGTAAAACTTACATCCTGTAAATGTATTATTTAATGTGTCCCAGTAGTGAAAACACGTTGGTTTATTGTTATATATGCCGTTTCACCAGATAACAAAGTGGTTTGGCTTCAACAAAACATCCAATTGTTGCATAGGTCACTGTACAGTAAGTACTGCCTGTTGTAATTCTAGCTTACAGTAATACTTGTTGTACAGCAGTCATTTCAGGAAACATGCCAAAAACCGTCCTGGATGCTCATCAGCTTCTGAGCCCAGTGATGACAAAGTATGGGGTGAGTGTTGGACAATGTGATAGACTTCAAGTGAGTGGAGAGGGGTGCTGTGGTACAGGCCCTCAATGGGGACAACCAAGTTCCCCAGTACTATATGCTGAAGTGTCTGGGCTGTTCAGACGCTCTCCATGGTCATTTAAACTTTCCAGAAGTTATATAAAACAGTGAAATGCAGGGAAGAGGGAAAAACAGACAAACTAAGCCCCACCAAAGTTAGCTGTTTGCTCTCTGTTAAGCAAGCATCTTACTTGTTTCAACAATGCGCAGTTAGTAGAAGAATAAATTGATGGCTAAATAGTAGATGGCTAACGATGAGGAAATAAGATTCCTTCCCTGATCACTAGTTAATGCTTGATTGCAACTATTGGATTATCTTATTCTAATTGTTCCTTTCATTAAAACCTGGTCTATATAGTTTCTCTAGTCTTAACAAGTCTTCTGTTACAATGGCATAAGTGGGGAAAAAATAAGGAGATGTAGATATACTCTTCCATCTCTCTGAAATTTCTTGGCAAACATTAATGTTTTTTTATTACAGTAAAGGTAAATTTAAACTTCTGTTGATGTTTTTACTGTACTGAGTCCTGTTAAGGATAGCTACAAGACATGGCAAGACATAGAAGGAAATTTGTTTGGAGTTCAAAATTTTGCTTGTTTGTGTTTTGGTTTCTTTGTGCATCTTGTTGCTTAGGGCTAACGTAGCAGGTATTTTTCCTGTTCTGTTCCTAAATTTCATGTTCAGTGAAGTATGGATAAGAACCATTAGTTCGTGCTTTTGTGGAAGCCATTGTCCCCCGAAAGCAATCAGGGTTAGATGGCTGCAGCATGGATGAGCCAGTCACTGCTGACAAACAGAGGTGTTATGGGTATTTGGAAATCTGCAAAGGGCAGGAGTAGGGTAAGTGGCCCATTTCTGGCTTCTGTAGTGGTGTTTTATGAAGGTCTTGAGCAGGACAACTGTGAGCTGGGAAATAAGAGGATTCTAGGGAGCAATAAGGATTAGGAGCTGCGCTGGTCAAAAATGAAGGAAAGCTGTACTTGAGAGGCTTTGGTGAATGTAAATTCTGATGATGGAAGAATGAGATCATCTACTACAAACCACAAAAGACAATATTTTCCTTTATCAAAGTGATAGAGCTGTGGTATCTTGGAAATGAAGGCCAAAAATGTTGTTCCTGAACTTCTAGAGTAGATGTCGTTAAAAAGCTGGTATTTAATAATATCACATATGGTGTATGTTCTGTACTGTTGTGGACAAGCATGGAATTCCTTGAGCAACAGCTAATGACATTTGAGAGCAATCTCCCCATGCAGCCTTTGGATCTATGGCATTATTTTCTGGAGCATGTTTATATTGAGAGCATAATTTTTACCATGCATTGTCATTGGAATTGGCTGCCCAGGGAGGTGGTGGAGTCACCGTCCCTGGATGAGGCACTTAGTGCCATGGTCTGGTTGACTGGATAGGGCTGGGTGCTAGGTTGGACTGGAGGACTGGATGATCTTGGAGGTCTCTTCCAACCTGGTTGATTCTATGATTGACACATTTATCCTAGATGATACCTTTGAGCACACACCTTAGAAATGAAAATTAATACTTTGTTTTTATCAGGACTATTTTGAAGTATTACTCAAATAGATGTGAAATTGCTTTTACAGCCTGATATAGGTAACACTTATTTTGCTACAGTTGTATGAATCAGTTTCTCTCCTATGATAAATGGAAAATTATTTAACTATCAGGTAGTATCCAAACTCATCTGTCAAAACTCAGCCGATTAGCAGTCCCATGGAATACTGGGCTTGTGTCCTAAGAAACTGTTGCTGTCAATTATTGCTAAGGAGGGGCTGAATCTGGGTTAGAAGTGAGGCCGATATAAGGTTATTAAATATTTTATTAAATATGTGTAAAGAGAATTTCCCCAAACTGACTTAGAACCAACACAGACATATTCTGTTATGCGGTTGGTAAACTATTTTTTGCAGAATGTATGCATAGAGTCAGATTACATTTAAATGATTTAAGGTTTTAGAAAATTTAAACAACTGGAGTGTCTTGCAACGCAAACTGCTGCTTAAAGGTTAAACGTAAACTTTCACAAACTCCAGACAATAGTTCGCTTACTCACTGGTCAGAGTCTCAATATTTGTAATCCAAAAGTATATGTAGAAGTATAAACAAGGGAAAATATAGTCCCAGCCACGTGATGGCCTTCCACCTACTATCTCACAACTATCTTAATCTGCAAATTGCTTTGACTTTAATGACTTAACCTCTGATCACATGCCTGCCTCTATCACATACGTTTTCATGTTGATTTGAGCAGTTACACCATAGTTACTACACAGCTTACCTCTGTGATGAAGCTAAAGAGGTATTCTATAGAAGGCATTTGATAAAGGAAGAAAAAAATGTTTATTCTCAGGGAAATTTCTAAAGAATAATTTAAAAAATGCCTGCCTTGCACCATTTTTTACTGAAGAAGAATGCAGCTTCTCCTAGAGGAGCAGATAGCCCAGCCATTGGCAGATGCACTGAGGAATCAGCTATGTCTGTGTTGATCCTGCATTGGCCAAGTCAGGAATAACACGTGGAAGTGCTTGAGAACAGATCTGCCAAGCATAAAAGGTCGAGGTCTGTCGTGACCATCTGCTCTTACAGCTGGTGATGTGAGTGAAGGCACTTTGGGTCACCACATGTCTGACATCTAGGGATATGGCCTTGCAGGGAGATGCATCTCTATGATATTTGGGGATGAAACTAAGTGATATTTAAGGTCTCTTCTAAATCAAACTGTTACATGATTCTGTTTGCTTCTCTAGTTGGAGACATTAAAAAACCAAAAAGATCTGAGATTATTCTGCATGCTCCTCAGGGATTTCAGGCAGCCCAAACTCAGATTAAGTCCATTTAGAGAGGAAGGCTAAGTTTTCACTCAACCCCAAACTACAGCTGTGCTCAATGGTTAATAAACATGACATAAGAAACAAGGTCCTGGTTTATGCCTCGTTTTGCACCTGGAGTTGAACCTGTGGCTTTGTCATTCACTGAGTGGTTTGATCTTTCCAGAGAGGAAGCTTTTCCCTTTACAGGGACGTTCCTGGCAAGCTTGTACATGTGTGGCGGCCACTGCTGCACTGCATAACTGCCATCGCAGCTTGAAATAACAGTGTTGCCGGTACCGACAGACATTCAGCTGGCACAAACCTAGCATTCCCAGAAACTCTGGTTCTGTTAAACTGACCTGTAAGGAAGAAATATGACAACTGCCTGTTTACAGCACAAAACCCAACATCTTCTGAATCGTTCAGTAGTTTGTGCGCTAGGAGTGAGTGCTCCATGACTTTTTAAATCTGATTGTGGTAAACCTCATTTGCAACTTGCATTTATTTATTTGGTTATTTACTAGGAGCAAAATGTTGTTCTTCTCTTAGAATTTTTCTTTTTCCTGGAATGATAGATAATCAGTATATTTAATATCAGCCACGAAGGCTAACCTTTTCTTGTAGTGAATGTGTGCTGAAAGGGGCTCCTTGCACTGTTAAGGTCCTAGAAATGGGAGGTGTCTTGTAGGAAAAGCATTTATAGTGCTTCATGCAGTTTTTTTCCGAGTTCTTTATTTATCTGTTTCTTTTAGCTGAACATGGGATGTTTTGATCTTTTGTATAAAGATGTCGTTGCTTTGAAGATTAAAGGTCTCTTGATGCACAACACCCTGAAGAAAACCAGATGACAAGTAATAGATTTTGTCTATAAAGGAAGACTTGTAGTTACTTTGGTTTGTGCTGTAGCTCTGGGTCTTGTTCCTGTTGACCTAGACATCCTCTTTTAGTAAAGTTTAGCATTAATAGGCAGGAGGAACGATGATGTTTGAATGTGGCAAAGACTTCAAATTTCATGTCACCTAGGTAGTAGAATTGCAGATTCTCTGTTTGTGCTAAGGTGGATGACTGCAGCAGAGCCATGACGCTTTATGTAGAGAGAGAGATTTGGACCCTGGGGAATTCATTTGTGAGTCTCACAGAAATGACTGATTCCATCTGTAATTTTACACTCTTTCCCTTTTTTCTTCCTCTTTTCTTTGTAGTCAGAGCTACCTTCAAACTGCAAGTGACGTGCCTGGGGGTCACAACCTGGATCCCTCTGCAAACTACAATTCCCCAAAATTTCGCTCAAGGAATCAGAGCTATATGAGAGCAGTGAGCACACTCAGTCAGGCCAGCTGCGTTAGTCAGGTGGGAAATGCTTGTTATTGCTTTTCTTATGGGTTAATCACAGATGCGAGAGACGCTACTAGTGGATTGGTTTAGTTCCGGTTCGTTTGGGGGGTTTTTTGAAGTAAAATCGGACTGAAGATGCGAATTGTCAAAGTAGTTCAGTTCTGAGGAGTGTACCCCTTTATTTTAAAGAAAAATCACTGACCACTGGAAGCAAAGAGAAACTCTCATAGATAACATTTTCCATGTATTTCTTGTTAAAACTATGAGCGGTGGCACTTCCGCTTTCAGTCTATATTGAATATTTAAATGTTAAGAGGACTCAGACTGAGCATAAGGGGTACACTCCTACAGTACTTCTCTGAAGATACCCATTCTGATTGCAGTAAATGTGAGTTGCCAGATGAAGATACAGATTGAAATACTTATGCTCCAAAAGAGCATCAATTCATCTCTAAATACCTCACTCTTCTTGGGTGAAGCAGTAAGATACATCAATCATTCTGTGTATGAGGACTTCTGAAAAGAGACATTTTCTTCCATCCTGTTGAGTAGTTAGTACTAATTCACGTTGAAGTGAGAGCTGAATCAGGCCTGAAGTGAAAGCAGCCTCATGAAGTATGTGCATATTCTGTTTTGCAGAGGACATTGCATAACATTTCCAATTTTCCTAATACTCATTGATCCTGACATTTCTTCTCGGTGTTACTGTTACTTTATTTCCTTTTGACCATTAAGTGAGGTGCTGAGGGGTAGAATAGCTTATTTTACAAAATATTTATGTTTTAAACAATCTTTATAAAGCAATTTCATATTAATTCACATTCAATTCATACTGCACGGCTATTCAGGCCTAGATTCAACTCATCTAACCTGAGGCTTTTAACTAAAGGCAACAACTAAAGCTTCCTCTGTCCTTAATGGAGTGAAAGAGTTTCTTTCAGGACAATGCACATCCCAAGTGGGCTGAGAGCCCTCTGGAAATGCCTGTCAGTCTCCTCTGACTGAAGAGTCGAGAGGGAGTAGTCGTCTGACTAATGCCCTTCAGTCAAATTCCTTAATTTATGTGGGATAAATCTAAGTATAATCTTATGCAGCACATAACAGAATTAGAAACAGACAGTCAGTCATTTTCCAAAGCTTTCATTATTTTTCAGAGCTCCCTTGTGGAACTCGTCCCCATCGTTCCCATGCCTTGATTTTCATTACCCTAATTTGGCTATTCTCTATTTTTATTACACTCTGGTTTTGAGAAAGTTTCACCAGAGTTACGTTCTGCGTTCAAAACAAGTGCTGTTGGCTGTCACTTAATGGTGTTATAATATAGAACTATTTTAACATCTTCTGCCTCTTTGACTATGTCTGTGCATAGAGAGGTTCATTGGGCTGTCCGTAATGATTAATTGGTTTCAGTTCTGGTTAAAGTTCTTCATTCCAATGTTCATTACCTGGAAAGATGCCCACAATAAATTTCATTTGCAGGTAGATTGCTCAATTGCCCACATTAACTGAACCTGCTGGGTATCTTTCCTCACTTTCTTCTTCAGTCTTCATTAACCTATGGAATTTTGTGTCAACCACATACTTCCTAACTCACAGCCCAGCTGTTTCCAGACCAGTAATAAATGAATTTAATAAATACTACACAAAGTAAATGTATTAAAGCTCTGAACCTTTGCTACCTCCTGTTCTTTGTCCACGACACCATCATCTCGACCCATCTAGATAACAGCAGCTTATGTGATTCACAACATTTGTAATGTTTTTGTTTGCTTGCTTGCTTTGTGGGATCCTTCCTTTCTGATTCTTGACTAATGGTAAAGAAAGATGCTGGGTTCCATGGTTAACATTTTTTAATTTAAGTTTAGAAAACTTCAATTTTTCAGTGGGAAATGATCTTAGTTTCAAAGAAGTGATTAGGACTTAAAGTGTTTATGGACTGCATTACCATAAATTTACTGATCAATTATGTATGCAAAGTATTTCAGAGTAAGTTGGGGTTTTTTTAGATCTTTTTGAGATTGCATTAGTCTACTTACCTTTATTAGAAGCAAATTTTATGGAGGGTAATGCAATTCCTTTCAGAAGAGATTTAGTAGCCAAAATGTCTTACATGAAATTAAAAGATCAGTTATTCATTATCATCGAAAGTTTCATATGAAAATTCCATTTACTTAATTGGGATCCTAAAACATTTGAAACATTTGCACTCAGTCTGTTCCCATAATGAATAATGTACTAGGAACAGTAATAATGAAAAATGCACTTAGCAGCCTTATAGGAAAAGTAATACCAACTGAATGTGCTGTTTAGTGGTGCCACCAATTCAATTTGGTATTTATGCTGATTCTGATTTCTAGCACTCTCCTTTTAAAAGTAATGTTATCAGGAGGCTGTGTCAGGCAGCCATGCATTTGGCTGGCCAGAGTCAACTTCCAACCTCATTTTGGATAAAACTTCATTTTGAATTATTCAGGAACACTTGCAGGCAGTTAGGGCTGATTTCAGAGAACT
Organism: Tricholaema leucomelas; assembly: GCA_013400475.1. Taxonomy (NCBI): domain Eukaryota; kingdom Metazoa; phylum Chordata; class Aves; order Piciformes; family Lybiidae; genus Tricholaema lacrymosa; species Tricholaema leucomelas. Next base: position 367,576 of record WAAF01018842.1, on the reverse strand, counting down.
TGTTAAAAATTATGTAGGTAGAACTTAGGCAGTCATTTTCAATACATTTCCCTACTGAGAGGTTCCCCAAGGCTGGCCAGCCTGCCTAAACCCTGAAAGCTACCTAAAAATGTACAGCTCTCCATCATGCCCAGCCTGTGAGGCAGGGTCAGAAGATAGATGACAGCTCCTACCCAAACCTTCTAGTGAGCTGGAGGGTGGTGCCAAAATCACCCAAGAGGTCAACTTGGTGGACAGTACATGTAGGCAAATCTAGGGTGCCCCTGCCAGCACATCAGCACATCTGACAGCAGAAGTACCAGACTTCAAATAATGCTGCTGAAGAAAAGCAGCAGTAGTGGCTGCAGATCATTGTTCCATAATAGTTGAATGGCTAAGCAGGGAATGAGTTTGACTTTGGGGCACTTCCTGGCTAAAGGTGGTCCAAGCACTACTTTCTCACCTTGACCACTTTTCACTCTATTTCAGACAATGGTTGCTCTTTCACAGGCTTCACTGGACCCAACTTTAAGATGCACTATTTCTCAAACTGGTCAGAAGCAGCACCTCCTCTGAAGTTACACATCTCCAAATAGGAAATACTTCCTTGAGCCTTGCCACGCAGGCTAAATGTCTACGAGTAGTGACTTTGCTGAGAAGTGAGAAAGCCAGGCAATCCACACTCACTTTCTGGGAGCTAGTATTAGTATAGCTGGTCTCTCTTTTCCTGTCTTGGCAGAGCATGGATTTCCATCAGCACAGAGTGATCTTGTTGGTTACCTTTAAATCATGTATTTACAATCCTCTCAATATGCCAAAATATATTAAATTTCAGCACTGGCCAGGCCACACTTTGAGTGCTGTGTCCAGTTCTAGGCCCCTCAATTCAAGAGAGATATTGAGGTACTAGAAAGTGTCCAGAGAAGGGCGATGAAGCTGGTGAGGGGCCTGGAACACAGCCCTGTGAGGAGAGGCTGAGGGAGCTGGGGAGAAGAGGAGGCTCAGGGCAGACCTCATTGCTGTCTACAACTACCTGAAGGGAGGCTGTAGCCAGGTGGAGGTTGGTCTCTTCTGCCAGGCAACCAGCAACAGAACAAGGGGACACAGTCTCATGTTGTGCTGGGGGGAGGTCTAGGCTGGATGTTAGGAGGAAGTTCTTCCCAGAGAGAGTGATTTGCCATTGGAATGGGCTGCCCAGGGAGGTGGTGGAGTCGCCATCCCTGGAGATGTTCAAGAAAAGACTGGATGAGGCACTTAGTGCCATGGTTTGGTTGACTGGATAGGGCTGGGTGGTGGGTTAGACTCGATGATCTTGTAGGTCTCTTCCAACCTGGTTGATTCTATGACTCTATGATTCTAAAATTAGTTGTGTAGTGTATATGATGTATTTACATATAAACAACTGATGTAAGTTAAAAAAATGTGGGTGTGATCAGAAGGGATTACTACGCTTTAACTATTTGCTAAAACAGTTCTTCATCAATGTACAGGTGTCCATTTGAGATGTTGAGGCCGTGATGATCACAAAAAAAGCAAGTCAAAAATCAAATGCATTGTTGTTGTTTATTCAGATGAGTGAAGCAGAGGTTAATGGGCAATTTGAATCGGTGTGTGAATCAGTGTTTAGTGAAGTTGAAGCTCAGGCAATGGATGCCCTTGACCTCCCTGGATGTTTCCGAACAAGAAGCCACAGTTACTTGCGTGCCATTCAGGCAGGCTATTCCCAAGATGATGAATGTATACCTGCGATGGCATCTTCCAACATCACCTCAACTATCAGGTCAACCACAGGTAAGCAAATCTACACTGACCTTTCTACTATTCTGTACATGAAAATATATCATCTTGTTTTGTAGAAGAATGTTTGACACTGGAAGCAATTTCCCTGTGTACTGACAATATCTGATACCAATAGTCCTGGCTTTGTACTGCACTGTTGCAGCTACAGCTTGAAATAGGCTCCTATTGAGAGAATCCTGCAAGCGTACTAGAATGGACCTGGACTTCTGTCCTCCATTTCCTCTACATACAGTTATCCAGGAAATATAACAGGGAAAGTGCAAACAGTATCACTTAGATATTATTAGACATTTAGGTACTTGTTCCTATCAAGTAATTAATCTTCTAAATGAGGTCAGTTGCACTGATTCACTTTACACCATTCACTTGTAGGATTTTTTAACATTCTTCTGGCAAATTACTTTTCTCTTAGTGGGTGCTTAGCAAAGATGATATCTTTTTTTCATTTTATAATGCCAGTGTTTAGTATTAGTAGAGGAAAGATTGCACAGATAGCAGTTGCATAATTAAAATGAAATCTATAACAAATACATATTTGTTAAGTGAACCAAATTCGCTTTTACATTTCAATACACTAATGTCAGTTCCTAATTATGATACTGTCCTTAACACCTACTATTAAATTGCAGTGCCTGCTACCCATCTACAGAAGGTAAAAACAGAGCTCACAATGTGTCATGCAAAAGTACCATTTGGTTTATTTGCTTCACGTACCTGTTGTATAACAGAAGAGTGGGAACTTAGAAAGGAAGTAAAGTTCAGTAATGTGAATTTACATTCCAGAAGTACCATAAAATGTTATTTTATCTCAAGTGTAGTATTTTAATTGCTATAAATAACTTACGGAAAAAAGCTGAAGTAGTAGCTCTCAGCATCACCTCTATGGATGTTTCCATCCTTTGTTTGATAGAGATGCTGTCATGATACAAAATGAGATTTTATTGTTACTCCAGAGACCAATTTTCATCTTTGTCATATAGCACTGCGTGATTGTTTTGAAGAAACATTCCATGGCAAAAGACCCAACTGAATATCTGTCTCAGTGTCTGACTCCAAGCACTGACTCGGAATACTTTCAGTATTACTTTTCATTACCAAGCTGATTGGTTTTAACCTACACTGTCTTGACTGTATACTGGATAAGCCAGAAATTCTCACTGAAGGGAATTTATTTTCTATAGAGCAATAGAACCGAATAATAGAATATGTTTGGGGAAATAACCAGATTAGGCAGTAAATATGTTTGCATCCCACTGCTTTCATATGTATGAAAAATGGTTTGTGTTGATTAGCAGTCTAATGGTTAAATACTATGGTTTTGGAAACTTTAACCTTCATTTCACACATGGTTTCTCCCACATCTCAGAAATCGTTTATCAGATAGATTTTCTTGCCCAAATATGTATTCTTTCCGCTTTGTTGTGGTGAGGTGATATTGACACTGCGGAGAAAAAAATCGGCTTTGACATCCTTTGCTTTCCTGAACCCAAACTGTTTCTAAGCCTATGGACTGTATAAGCTTCTGAGTGTGGTTCTGTATTCAAAATATTCTCTCTGCACCACTGAGCAAATTTGTTGTCAGCTTCTGTGTAAGACAAATATTCAAATTAGAAATCTCTATCTGATTTACAAGGAAAGTGAGGATTATACGAGTCACTATTAATTGAAAACCTCAGTTGCCAACTAAGTTCTCATTTTTAAATCCCCAGGAGTACTTCTTCCATGTTTCTCTCTTCAGCCTCTGTCACTTTGGAGGGAGACGCTTCATATTCTATCATTACTGTAATGCAAATAAATGTTCTTATGTCTCAAGCCCCTTCTGAAAATTGTAGAAGCAGCTGCCTGAAATGTAAAAATTATGTCGGCAGATATTTGACATTTATACAGGCTTCAGTCAGATGAATGTCATAAAGGTCGAAGTTTCTCATCAGCCTTCAGTCATAACTCAGTCTTTTGAATTCTTAGGAAAATTGCATTAATTCCTTTTTTGCTTCTGGTATAACAAACTCTCATTGGCAGAGAAACTGAAACAGTTTCTTAGAGAATTAATAAGTGTTGCAATTTAATTATTACTTGAAATTTTAGTAGTATAGGTCATGGCTGCCTCTTATCGATGTTGTAAAGCAATTAAATCATAACACGCAGGCTTAGCTGGAAGTTGCTTCATGTAATGTAAAATGTAAATCTAAAATGAAAAAGTAATGCTTGACCTATGAATTCAATTACAGAAGTATGGAATATGTGTTTACAGTTTCCTAAAATATTCCTAGATGCATTAACAGCTTTCAGAAGGTAGGAAGGTTGCAACTATAATGAGTATTATGCGGGCAATATTAACGGACTCTGCTAACAGGGTTTTCTAATAGATGTAAAAAGAGCTACCAGTAACTAAGCCTTCTTAAGTGTATACAGCTTTGCAGAAGAAGCCCGATGCTTCACTGGTAATATCTCTGGTACTAATGAGCACATCACATAGGTTAATTATTTGTGGAACCAGACTTCTCCCTCTCTGATGGAGACTGTGTGACAAGGCGTGAGCCACTACCTGTTGCCCCAGGTATAAATGAATGAGGCAAAGGGCAATGCAGAGGAGGCAGGCAGCATTGTTGGCACACTGTATGCTAGACTGGACTCTGTGTGACCCCTACTAAGACTCCTATTTCATTGTGATTAGGGTATTTCTAGCCATTCTGTTTCAGGTTGTAAATAGATAATGAACCCAGTAAGAAATATTTCATGTTAAAAGCTCTGAATGACAGCGTCTGCTTTCTGTCTCTGATCTGTATCTAGTTGCAGCTGTCAGATGCACAGCTGAGAAAATACAGCTCCAGCTGCTGCTGCCTCCCACCTTGTCCCTCCACCACAGACAACATGTAATTTCCTGAATGAGAAGTTAGAGTGCAATAGTCATCCTAACTACTACTGCCTTACATCTTTATTACTCTTGAAAGCAATGCTTTGCTTTTCAGGAAGAGTTCATAAACTCATAGTAGTACCATCTTGCCTCCTTGTTTTCTAAGCATGTTTGCATCTGTATATGCTGTGCTGTTAGTTTGGAAGGCTCCTTCCTGGTAATGTTTGGGTAGTGTAGCAGAGTGGTGTGGGGACTTATGCAAGTTACCTGAGAGATTGGAGCTGTGTCACCACCACAGCTGTGTGTAGTGAGTCCTGGCTCTGTAGTGGTGTTGGGGAAGAGTACACTGGTTTGAGAGCAGTGCCACAGTCAAATGTGAGCCCAGCTGCAATACCTAGGCTGTCTGACTGAAAAGTAATTCAAATACACTTGTACAACAAGTGTATTGGTAAGGCACTGGAACGGGTTGCCCAGGGAGGTTGTGGATGCTTCCTCCCTGGAGGTGTTTAAGGTCAGGCTGGATGAGGCCTTGAGCAGCCTGCTCTAGTGGGAGGTGTCCCTGCCTATGGCAGGGGGTTGGAGCTGGATGATCCTTGAGGTCCCTTCCAACCTAAACCATTCTATGATTCTATGATTCTATAACACTGAGTTGTACCATGAAAATATAACCAATGAGGACATCTGGACATAGTAACCCCTCTCTCCATTGTTTTCCCATTGACCAGGAGGGTCAGCTTATTTTTGTTACATGTCTTTATATGTAAAGAGAGTTCTGTACATGGCTCACTCCATATTTTGTAGAGTATCTCAGGATGTTTCCTCACAGGTTTTTTTTTTGCTGCTGATCTTGTTTATTTTCACTATGAATGCAGAAGTGCATAGCAGATTGCAGTGATACTGAAGGATTATCTGTTGTGAAACATGTGACAAACCCTTCTTTGAGACAAAGCATAACTTGGTATTTGTACCTTTGGCCATCCAAGATAACCTGATGCTGAGATGTGGTGCTGAGGGACGTGGTTTAGCGCAAGACTTGGCAGAGTTAGATAGTGGTTGGACTCAATGATCTTAAAGGTCTTTTCCAAATGAAACAATTCTATGATTCAGTGATCGTCTGTTCAGATGTGAGGGGCACACTCAATTTCTCCTGGTGGTGCTATTATACATTGGCTAAGACACTTTCACCACTGTTGAGAGAGACACTGCTGCTCTAGCCTGCTGCTCAGGGCACTCACTCCTCAGGTAGTATATCTGCTCAGTGAATATTGCTTTTATGTGTAAATTGAAAAGGCTAAAGCAGAAAAGACCCAATATCTTGTAAGGAGGAACTGAAGCACTGTAGTCAGAGGTACAAAGTCCTTCTCTCCCAGCAAGCACTGCCAGTGGACTCAGCTAAGTTCTTCAGCTTTTAGGCTGGTGAAACGGAAGCATTTTCAGTTTCTTAAAAGTGCTTCACATTTTCCTCTCATGCCTTTTTTTTTTTTTTGGCTACAACTGTATTTTTTGATGAATAGATTAATGAAAGAATTCCACCCAGCTCTAGACTTCAGCACAATGGGAACTGGGTCACAGTACATAAAGGCATCCTGGACTTCTGTCAGTTCAAGATCACTAATCTCACTTCATGGATCTCCAGCTGATCTTGAGAGAAACTTAGTGTGACTCAATGTTGATTTCAGAGGATATCGTTACTTGCCTTACCTGGCCCGTACAATGCATTACAATGACGTTGTGTTTGTAGGAGATGAAGCATAAAGGAATGCACACCAGTATCAAATTCATACTTGGTAGCTCTACTAAACTCATGCTTCAGAGCATGTACTTCAGAGTACACTGAAAAAGATGAGAAGTAGATAATAGGTTTTGTCCGTTTTGCTTCTCTCAGCCAAGAGGATTGTGCTTGGCAATGAGTAAACTTCAGAGAATTTCACATTTACTGAACCATTGAGCACTAAGTACAAAACCAATTAATGCAAACAAGGTCACATTACATGAGGGAGTTTTCAATTACAGCTCATACAATTGCTCAGAATGCCTGAGGAATTGCAGGTTTCCTTTCTCCTGACTTAAAGCTATTTTCAGCTCTCCATTTTCTAAATAAAGGGCTATGTAGTGTGAATTTTTAGAGCACATTTGATATCTGGCCTTGAAACACTCATTGCCAAAAAGTACATTGCATGGTCAAGTACCTACAAACATAAAGGCATGAGAATACGATCACTCATTGATAAGTTCCGTTGTTCCAGAGCACAGCTACCCCTGCTGTGCGAAATGACTGCTGCTTAGTTACAGCAGACCACTAGTGGCAGCAGTTATTATTTTTTTCTTTCCTTTGAGGGGAGGGGTTTCAAACATAAAGGCATACCAAAGGCAGACAAAACTTTAAGACATGGCCCGACTACATATGCATCTAGGGGAGTTCAGTGAAGGGACACCAGGAAGACTTTGGGTTCTCCCATGAGGACATGACAAAAGACTGGAATTGTCCAGCCCAGAGAAGAGAAGACTTAGAGGGGATTTTATACATATACAAAAATTGGAAGAGCACACACATTGGTTTCTAAAAGAAATGTGCTGTATAATCAATCATTTCATGATTTTCTTTATTTCCTCAAGAATGAGATCTTCATCCAGGTGGCTGCTTGGATCTTCTTAATCCAAAGCACTGTGGCTAGGAAAAAGCATCCAAATGAGGGGAAACATAGGCATATGAAGTAACATATCCACAGTTTCCATTCTGTGTTTTCTGATATCCATTGCTAAGTAATAGCTAGCAAGGGTATCCACAGCAGTGGTATCCTTGGCGTCAAGCGGCTAGATTAGAGGAAATTGTTTCAAGCTGTGCCAGGGGAGGTTTAGGCTGCATTTTAGGAAGTAGTTCTTCACTAAAAGGGTTATCAAATATTGGAATGGTCTGCCCAGGGCAGTGGTGGAGTCACCATCCCTAGAGGCATTTAGGTAGCATGTGGACCTGGCACTTAGGTATTGTGTTGGGTCAAAGGTTGGACTGGATGATCTTTGAGGTCTCTTCCAACCAGATGTATTCTGTGATTCTGTATGTTTAAAACCACAACATCGTAAGTCCAAATAAGATACAAAGGTTGTGTTCTCAATGTTATTTGTCTGTTGACTTTTCTTAATTACTTTTGGGACTCCATGGAATTATCTGGCACTCTAAGTCTCTGCAGGAAACCTACCATATATCTGTGGGAGCACTTGGGGATCCTGAGTTAATGCTTTGATGCTGTGCCAAGTTGTGTGTCTGTACTGTGAGAATAAATCTTGTACTAACACATGATGAGCCCAGTTCTACACTTGGATATGCACACATTTTCATTGCTCTGAGTCTATCTGGGGGATATAATTAATCTCTCATTCTTTTAAATGTATCAAAGTTCTGCTGCTATGCTGCTGCCCTTTAATAATAGTGGAAACATAGTGGAAATTGCCACAGGATTCAATAGGATGAAGGTGACACAAGAAGTTCAGCAGAGGATGGCCAAGGAGCCACTCTATCTGCTGATAAGTTTGGGTTTCCCTGACATAGAGTGAGACTGTGCTCGTTGGGGCTGCCTGGCCTCTTCAGACTGATAAGGCATGAAAATAGTTGAAGCAATAGCCAAGAGCTTTTCATAATTTTCATTCTCCTTGGTACAGATGATCTGCAGAGGCAAAGATAAAAAATGAAGTCACTGCCTTCCACGTTTAAAAAATGTGTAATGAGTATTTCTCCTTTGCTCCTTCTGTTGTATCCTGCTTTACATAATTCCTCCGTAACCTATTAGATTTGCCAGACAGCTGGTTCTTTCTTTATTAAAAAGCACACCCATGCTCCCTCCTCTAGCAGAGTTTGGCTTCAAAGTGGTTCTGTGGGAACTGTTTTCACAGAGTTTTCTTGACTTCATTTTCTGTATCATATTCTACAGGGAAAAAAAATAAAAGAAAAAATGTATAAGAAAGAAAAAAAATCATGCAAGGAAGGTGATTCACTGCTCAGTGTTTGAAGTCTTCTGACAGGACAGAAGCTAGCAGGGGCAGTGGTAAATCTCAGCCCAGCTATTTAGTTTGAGGCTGCAAGTGGGTTTTGTCCTCAGGTGGTGTCGTGGAGGCAGGAAATTAATGTGGCCAAGGTAGGAATTATAAAAATAGAATGATTTTGTTTTCCTGAAGCCCCACCCCCAAACCATATACAAAATCAGTTTAGGTTTATTTACAGATTGTTTGATTGGGAATTTCTTCAAAAGGATGTTATAGACAAATTTAGAAATTTAGGAAGTCAGGAAATGGAAAAGGCTAAGCTCTAAACACAGCTTTACCACACTGTCAATCAGGCTGAGCAGACAAGAGAACAGGGAGTTTTACTCATGGAGGTGAGATAGGTATTCGACAGTCCTCCTTTGTTGGATTCCACTCTGGAAGCAGCCTTCTGACGCTGCAGGCAATATCCAGTAGTACAGATCCATGCAGCAGCAGCCCAAGTCAAGTGGCAGAGCAGCCAAACTCAGAAATGTCTTGAGACACGGCTGCCACAAGACGGGGATTTGTAGAAGCGATGCTGCCTTCGCAACAGCAAGGGAGAGCCCTAACTGCGCAGCCAGAAAGTTGGCTATTGATATAGTCCAAGAGTTCGGGTGCTGCTGGCAGTTCTCTCAAAAGACCCCAGGGCTTGCCAAGCCTGCAAGTTAGCACAAGATAGTGCAAAACTGGGGAGAACCATCCAATAGCAGGGATGGTGTAAAACCAAGAGCCCTGCAAAAAAGCAGGAGCCGTTCAAAAGTGGGGACAATCCAAAACGGGCATTCTGTCATGGCAGAAACCTGTCCTGTCAGGCACTCTGCTGTCAAGGCAGGAGACTCTCGAGGTGGGACAAAGTGTCCATTTACCATTTTATACTGGCCGCAAAACCCCAGCCAACCACCAGCCCAGTTTCAGCGCAGGCTTCCACACGGGTCAGCACATGTGCAGGAAAAGAGCCTTTGCTATTCCCCTCCTCAGCCATGCAGGGTGGGGGGGGGGGGAAAGCAGTTTTCATGCCTTCTCCCCATTCAAACCCACGGTGGGGGTGGGGGAGTGGGTTAGGGAGAAGAAAGGAGTTTGTAGTACTCCAGAACAGATGGAGCTATGCAGCTGGGCAAAGCTCACAGGGTAGGTGAGACTGGAGTCACCATTTCATCATGCTCCCTTCTACCTGTAATAACAAAGATGGCAGGACCCCTCTCCTAACAGTGCCTCTCCTTATGTGTTCCTCCATTGAAAAAATCCTCTCAGGAGTTTCACAAAAGCTCTGCATGTTTTCAGTCCTGGTTTCTGTTAAGGCCTAACAAAGAGAGCTGCACTTCAAAATAACAGTAAACTCATTTACAGCAAGTCAGATCTTGCTTCCATAGGGACCCTTCTATTTCTAGAATGTCCATTGGCTAGTAAAGCTATCAGGCATTTAGGGAGGCAACTTTGGGTGCTTTTCACTGATGTTCTGCCTCATGGCAAGGACATTTTGATTAATGCTTGCCACTTACAAATGTACTTCTCCTGAGAGATATTATTTATAACTTGCAAAATTGTCTTTTCAAGTACATTTTAATGCTTTGCTTTTTTTTCAGAAATCTTTTTTCCAGAGGATCAGAGAAAATAAAGACACTAAATTGAGTGACATTCCTAGGCCATAAGCATGCAGAATTAGCCTTTGGGCAGACAGGTTGGTTGATGATGTGGGGCTTACCTCCAGATCATGTCATCTAAACAGATGCTTTCACAGAAATCAAATTTGTCTTAACTGTCATAAAAATAAATTCCTATTAGTTCAAGGATAATTGTCTGGTACCATCTGGGACATTTATGGCATCCACATGATACCTATAAGACAATTGCATCCTTCTGGACAAGCAGCTGTAGGGTGGGCAGGAAGGCCTAGGACCACTAAAAATGTATTAGATGTCTAAGTTTAGGTGGGTTTGAATACGATGTATGGATCCTATTGTGCACCAAGAGAGAGTTAATAAACCTCTGCCTACACTAAAATATCTTACACTCACCTAATTGCATCCTGATATTTACCTACAAACTCTCTGCTCACTGCAAGGACAAGATTTAGTTTTAGTATGTACTGCATTAACACATACACATTGGAAACCAGAAATATCAAAGCAATCCAAGCAGCTCATTACTACTGCTCAAGAACAGCCAGAGGACATCCAAAGAGGAAAGATTTTAAGTTTGAAGTGAGTAACCTATCACTTCTAAGACTAAGAACTGTCTGAGACTATTGAGAGCATATCAATGAGTCATGATTTTTACATGCATTTCTTTACCTTTTGAGATAGTCTTTGTACATATATTTCCACTCTTTGTCTCATTCTTCTAACTGTTAAAAAAAAAGCATTAATATTTCAGTCATAAATATTCTTCTCACCTAAGAAGCATGTGTCTAAAATGCAACTGTCAAAAACAGGCACATCAGTGTCCTAATAAAGTCAATGAAATGTGATATATCTCCTTTAGATTTGGTATCTGTTACAAATAAAGCTGTCATCTGGACGTCCTTACTTCTCTGTTTCCTGCAAAACCAGTCTACAGTGATAGCACTGTAGAGCTAGATGGCTCTGTAAATAGGAGGTAAAAGTAGGCCTATTCAAATTGCATTATAAGATGAAACCAAAGATTAAATTCTAGTCCAGCTGAAAGCAAGGATAAATAAGAGAGCCATGCTCTGACTTCTGAGTTTTTATTGTTCAAAACCCAGCAGCATCATTTGCTGCAGCCTGCGAGTAGTTCTCTGAGCAGTAGTTCTGGCACTGATACTGACTTCACCTGCATCTTGGGTGAGATGATTTCCTGTTCGTTGCCTGTACTGTTACCAAAGTGCACTGTGAAGTTGTGTCCAGACTTGCAGCTCTCCATGGATTAAAAGAATCATTTAAAGGTATTAAATTATCTTTAATTAAAATATTTTTCAGTCATTAGAATTCTTTTAATGCAGGACTAGTGTCATAATACCCTGTTAAAAGTATTCCACTGTGCAACACTTCCTTAAGATTAACTGTGCAAATTCTTTTTCTCATCCTCCTGCATTTGGAATTCCTTACTGCAAGTTAAAATCACAAGCTGACCATAGTTACTGTAAGAATGACAATAGACAATATACAAAGAAAGCCAATGCTAAGCCTACATAATATGCTTTCGAGTGGCTTTGGGAGGCTGTTGGACATTTTCTTCAGTGATATAAGAGTCTGTGGGAGGTCAAGAAGAGATAAATTTAAGTACAGAATTAGAGCAATATTGATTTGATCCTACTGGAAAATGTTCTGAGATTTTCTCTTTTATTTCTGTGTAAGAGTAGCCTAGTAGCATTGACTCTTAGCTTTTGGAGCTCTCTTTCCTCTTACTGCTCCGATGATGGGACAAATGCACTCTGCACTCCTGCAAAGCTGTGTATGTATTCTGTAAATGAAAGACAGTTAAATGTACATTTTTCCTTCTTGCAACCAAAAATCTGAGATGATGTTTTTTAACGCAACTGCAGTGTTTTGGAGGCATATAGGAACTGTTTATAAGAGCAAAATGACTGTCAGCACTTTGCCTTGACTTCTAGAAGCTGCTGGTTAGGCTATAATTTCTTACTAATTAACTGATCTAAAATAGAACCTTTTGTAATGAGTCCATCAGCAATGCATGAGGTTTGCATTGCCCATGTCTCTTTTAACTTTGGCAAAGGCTTACACTTCCTGATCTTGATGTCTTGTTTGATTTGCGTTTCTGTTTTGAGACTAACATTAATTACACTGTCAAAACAGATTTTATCGTTTAGGTAACATGGGCTGCCTACAGACATCAGTTTCCTCATTGTGGAGGTAACCACTTACACACAGAACAACTTGATTACAGTAATTTCCTTTATATCATTCTCCTCCTGGGAGATTGTAGTCTGTACTTAAACTCCAGGTTTTTCCAAATTTAGTGGTCACATTTCCACTTAATTGTTAGTTTCCTGTATAAAATTGGATAGGTGTACAGAATTTAAGCCTAAAAAGATCTACTCTGAATATTGAGTCAACTCAAAGCACACAGAGATTTTAAAAAAATACTATTTTGGTTTTAGGAAAAAATGCACCCCATTCAGTAAACTTCCCTTACCCCAGTAAATTCTGGTTGAGGTTATGTGTCACGCTAATGTTTTCAGTCTTTCCTCCTAAACGCTATCTAGATTCTGTTCAGCAGAGAGATGTCCCAACCAGATGTTTAAAAAATAGCATTTTCATAGAATTTCCTAGAATTGTAGAATGATTTCTGTTGAAAAAGCCCTTCAAGATTGAGTCCAACCATCAACCTAACATCACCATGACCGTTAAACCACATGCCAAAGAATTTGTCTTTAGGAAAAAACATTTGCTTTGAAAAATTGAACTGGCCTGTTTGACTCTGCCGTCTCCTTTTCATTGGAGACCAGTGTCTAAGGAAAGCTGACGAGGTCTGTATGAAAAGATGTGTGCCAACATCCCCTCCTTTAAATAGGTATTTATATTCTTACTCTTGACATCCGTGGCTTGCTATAAAAATCATCCAGGGGATGATTTTTCTGTGGGGGAAATAAAACCTTTCAGAGGTTGACGGTTCATTTTCTTAGAAGTCCTCTTTGATTTCTTAATCAAATCTTCATTTTAACAGTCATAATTCTTTGCTTTGAGAAATGATTGTTATACATCCATTCACACATCTTTATTTTAAGAGTAGCTCAGGGGTCCTGATGACCATGATGGAACTTAGTGAGGAGATTTCAGGGCATTCCAATGACTATCGTGTTAGTTGGGACTATAACGACCTTCAGTTTGAGCAGTATTCACAGTGCTCAAAAAACTATACCAACAGCTGAGTGCTCTTTTCATACAGACTCGGATTTAATTGTGGCCTTTCATTACAAGAAAGTCTCTTTTCCCTCTTCTGAAATAGTTTCAGGGTTAGCATTCACCTGCCCTGTGCAAAGTAGATCTGGCATCAGCCTGAGTCTGCCTAGCGTTCCTTTCCATGCTGATTCCTCCGAGAATCCCTGTCTGCCCGCAGCAACACGCTCCTGGGAGCGCTGCCTCCAGGGCAGCTCTGCACTCCCCGCGGAGTAATTATCCTCCTCAATAAAACCTTCTTACAACACAGAAAGTCTACTTCTCTCCTGCCGTGTGTGGTAAGGGACAGCTGTTTCCTTTAATTGATGGTGCTTTCATCTAAATTCATCACTCGGTTAACTTTGTGATCTCAGCCTAAATAATGTTATTTTGACTAAGTGTTTAGTGGTTATATTGATTTGTAAAAACCCCTCAGGTGACTCCATCTTGCAAATGGACCAACAGCAATGATTTATTAAAAGGCTGCTGTTGGAAAAGTGTTCTGAATGTCACCTACAGCCATTCCATCACATGTATCGCAGCTCTCCTGCCTTCTGTCTGTGAATCTCTATGGGTAACCTGAAGTTATCCTTCAATGAAATTATTGTAGCCATTTCATTTCCAACACAAACTATGTTGTCACTGAAATACGGGCAGAGTAGCTGGCTGTAGCAACATGAACCGTGAGCAAGTTTAGCCAAATGCAGTGTAGATTGAGAGGGATGTTTTGCCTTGTCCTCGTTTGAGCAAACGGACAGAAAGGTGTTTTATCCCCAAGAGAGTGAAATAAAAACACTCACACAGAATGGGAGCTTAAATATGAATGCTATTTACTAACATATGTATAGAAATACAAAAATGTTCATGGAAAAGGAATATAGACACAAATGAGGCCCAGTTCTCCAGCTGGGCCTACCAGGCCAAACCCTTCCAAAACCTCCTCCCTGCACTCAGCCTCAGGAGCAGGCCAAAGTGCCACACACACACGGCAATAGGTCTGCCCCTTATATAGGCAGATACAGTATCCTGTGTCCTCTCTGAAGACTTTCTGGTCTGTGGAGAAGTTGTCTCTGTAGTTATACTAATTAACTCTTAATTTCCCTTAACCTATGACGTGCCTCCAGGCTGTGATGGTTTGGGTGTTACTGCGCCCCCACACTTTGGAAATCACCCAGACTAGACTCAGATGGCTCTGGAAATTGTATGAAGCTTATATTTACAGCTTAGCTCAATATACAAGCAGATATTTACAGTATATACAGTTATAGACAGAAATATACAAGGTAAAAGGGAATGCAGACACACAACAGCCCTCCCAGAAACCTGAGTCCCCAGGAGGGGCTCCCAACTGCCCCTTCACCTTCCCCCTACCCCTCTCAACCTTACCCCAGTCCCAAGGAAGAATGGAGGTTTGGCCAGAAGGGTTAGGAAGCAAAGTGAATTAGTCAAAGAAATGGCAGAGAGGGGCGAGGTTAGAGATGCAGCTCAGCCAGTTCCCCAGCAGAAGTCAGACTCCCTTAGCTATGTTTGGATTTTTGCTTTTATACATCTTAGCAAGCCTATGAGTGAGGTAGACATCACCATTGTTTTCCTTTTACAGTCTGTAATCTAGTTCTTCTCACCAAAACATTCTAGCTAGCTTCAAACTAGTGCACAGGTGTATTAATTAAATCTTTTCAATTGCTTATGAGTTATCAGGAAACTTGCCTTGGATTTCTGTTGTCTGTGTCCAAAAGTTCAAATGCCAGTTCTCCAGAGCAGAAGCAGTCTTCTTGGTTACTCTGCACTCTTGCCTTAATGCCTGGTGCTCTGGTTCTTTTCTGTGATACTTAGCATTTTCATCTCTTTTCCTTGGCAGTAGTAAGATGACAGATACGAGGTCCATTCCTGCTTTAGTAAAAAAGGGCCAAAAACCGATGAAGCTTTCTATAGTAAGATAGCTTTTGAATACAACTGGAATGAAACTTCTGGTTTCTTTTTCCTCATTTCTTCTGTGTTTGATTTAAACACTAAAATGATAAGTTTACCTCGTGTGCCGTCTGCTACCGTCTCGTTTGTACTTCAGAGCAGCTATAGCTTTTACAAATTGATAACAGTGTGTTGCTTTTATTTCACTTGATTCTTGTTGCTCAGAGCACAGTTGGCAAGAGAAGTAGAAGGAGTGGTCAGCATATGCTCACCAAAACCACTCAGAAAACTAAAGAAATCAGAAATACTTGGCTGTCTTCTGTAAGCCCCAGAACAACATCCAGGATTGGTGTTCCATGAGGCGTGTCTCCAGTTCATGGCCCTGAAGAGACTGCAAAACTTACCACAGCTCTGGAGTTTGTAGAATGACAGACCAAAAAATGGGGAAGGCATAAATCATAGCATTGTTAAATTTGGAAAAGACTTCTAAGATCATCAAATCCCACCATCAACCAAACACCACCACGTCCACCAAGTTAGATCCCGAAGTGCCACATCTACACCTCCCTGCGCACCCAGTTTTGTCTGACTGCTATTCCTGTAGAGAAAATTTTCCTAATACTAACCTAAACCTCCTCCAGTGCAATCTGAGGCATGAAGCAACACTAAGGAGGTTTTATGTACTTACTTTAAACTAATATGCACTAAGGCAAGCAAAATTTGCAAAGTAGAAAATGATGCAAATCTGACAGGGATGAGAAAAGAAAAAAGAAATTCAAATTCTGTAAGGAAGGGGAAAAGTTTCTTCCCACACATAATACATGGTATGGATGACTGCTGTGGCCATGAATTGGACGTGACAGAAGATGACATTATTGCTGGTAACAAATATTCATGGACATAATAATCTAAAAAAAATTGAAAATGACATAAAATGTCATGCTTCAAACCTTAAACCAATATTTATTTGAGACCTAGGACCAAGCATCAACAGTAAACTGGGTTACAGGATCACTTTTCTCCTTTAACAAGCCCCTAATCTTTTACATAGTCATCTCTTAAGTCAGCAACATGTAGCAAGCTTGTCTAAGACAAAGTCTTGGTCACGTTATTCATCTAAGTTAGCCCATTTACTTCACTAGAACTTCTTGAGTGATTAAAGCAAATAGAATAAAGTGGCAAAATGTGCCTCACAAGTTCACACCACCGTCCTCTTACCTGCTTTTGTTACAGTCTCCAATCATTCACAGATTTCTGTGGCTCTCAAAATGTTGTTCCAGATGTGGACTCACTGACTGTGTAGAGATAATTTTTTATTCCCTGCTCAATATTTCATCTCTGTGACTGTAACTTAGAAATTAATCTGATTTCTTCCTGCCATCTTTCACTATAAATACGTAGCCAGTTTCTCACAAACTTTCAGTCTTTCTCCTGTTTTTTTCTCCTTGTTGAACGCCTGTGGGTTTCTTAATTCCTGTTTAATGCGGTAACTGTAGTTCTTGGTGGCTTTAAGATATGGCATGCCACCAAACCAGTCAGAAATTTCTAGAATAAAATGTATAGCTATATAGTTATAGAAAGAAAAGAAAAAAAGAAAGTGGCTGTTTCAAGTTTGCCACAAGGAGAATGTTTCTTCTTTAGAAATGTAAATGAGGATTAAAGTTAGCTATGATGGGTTGCAGAAGTTTAACATTTATATTCATTAAACACAGAAGTGATCTGCTGCCTAAGTAGTAGGGATATACTTGCTTCTGATGTTCCATTATCACATTTACCATATGTTTCAGTACTCACTGCTCTTCTTTTGCAGTGAGACAGGCAGCAAAAAAAACCCAGTAAATTAGTTATCACAGTGATAACTTGTCTTATGTTACAGGTAAAAATAGCTTCCTGTTCTGGATTTCACTTACCCTATTTCAGTCTCTCTACTTCTAATGTTTCACTGCACTTTGATCACTTGCACCTATATTTGCAAGAGGGCATCCTGGGAGCAATATTATGGCAACTGTTTTAGTGGAAAGATTCCTCAGAGCCACTGCTTGAGCTCATAATGTCTTAATGTCTGAGCTTTACAACCTCTTCCTTCTTTCATGAACTTCCTGTGTTCCCTGAAGAGTCTGAAAAAAATTGTGTTTTTCTTTAGTCTTAACTGCTGGTTACAAAACTGACAGGAGATAAAACTGGTGATAGGACAACAAAATGGCACTTCAAAAGAGCACTCGGTCTCAGAATCTGAATAACATGTCTTCATGTGTTTTGCTATTAGAACAATTTAGCTCAGAGCAAGACTCTTTAAATCCCCAGCAGAATTGAGCAGCATCAATAGTAATTCAAAACATGCTTTAAATGAAGACTTCTCCTTTCTAGTTCTACCTGGCTCCCTTTTCCTTAAGATCACTCTGTGATTATCAGGAATCAAAATTTCAAAGTAGTCTTCTCTAGGCTCACTTTTACCAGAGGTTCTCCTGGTGTTACTAGCCCAGCAGTCCCAAGTCCTAGCAAATTCCTAAACTGGTCCCTTTTCTCTAGAGAGCTGCAATACAGCCTCAAATTAAAAAACACCATAGGAGAGGCACCTGTCCTGATTCATCAGTCCTCATCAGCCCATGTTTGTGTAACAGGAAAAGGAACACCTGCTGAATACTTTTTGGATTCGAGTAACCCCGGTTTCAGGGTTTCCTGAGTCATTGCTGCAGTGCCCAACACATTTAACAACAGTAGAAAAAGGCAAACCATTTATTACCCTAGTTTCTGGTTGTACATATTATGCTGTTCTGGCATTATTGTTACAGGGAAACATAATAATTGTCTTTATCTTCTTGCAGTTAGACAAGAAATTAATTTGATTAGATTTTCCTGTACAGGAATATGGAAAGCTTTATCATGACAAATTTTTCTATCAGTTGCTGACTTTATGAATCGTGAAGTTCTTTGAAAGACCTTCTCTGGAGACTTACAAGGCCTGTCTGGATGTGTTCCTCTGTGATCTGTGTTAGTATTGTCCTGCTCTGGCAGGGGGGTTGGACTTGATGATCTCCTTGGGTCCCTTCCATCCCCTGATACCATGTGATCCTCTGATTTGGAGGGAAAAGAAAACCTTAAATAGCAGAAATGCTCTTAGTAGTACCAAAACACTGCAGTGGGCTTAGACATACCAGAACTGTGTGATATTAACGATGATGAAGTCTTAAAAAAATTGAGAAAATTGGAACACTATTGGCACAGTTCTACATCTGTAGAGCTTTTGTGGATGTTTCACTGAGCCTTTTGCTGCATCTGTAGAGATTTCTAGATGTTTTATTGAGACTTTTGCTGTAAGACAGAATATGTGTGCCTCAGACCTGCTCTGCTCAGCAGACCAGAAGTCTTCATTCTGCTCACTTATATCCAGTTCTCCTCATGTTTCAGACACATTTTTATATCTATGTTTTCATATTCTCTGCATTTAAGTATATTCCCCTGCAGTGTGTGTTCTGAAGAGGCTTACTGCAGGATAAAAAGTTACTGCTTTTGGTATCACTTGTAGTTTTCACTTGTTGTCCAATATCAAGTAGCTTTGCATATGTTGTAACATCTATTTGCGTGCCTGGAATTTCCTCTTATTAATCATGCTGTGGATATTTTTAAAACATACACTTTTTGTGTAAGTATCTGATCTTGCCTAATCCCAGAGAGAACACCTGGAAATATTTCTAAAGGTTAAAACGTATCATGCTGTACAGTTCCTGAACAATATTTTGTTCCATTATATTGATCCTACTTTCTTACTGCACTGTATCAACACAGAGCCCACAGTTCAGATGATGGCAAGAGGGAGAAAAAAAATATTCCTTTATTTCCCTTATCAGCTTTACCCCATGCGGAAAAAAAACCTCAGAAGCCCTGGTGTGGACATAGCCAGCATAAGTCTTAAGACACACACACGTACACACAGACAAATCCTCAATAACTCTCTTTCATTTCTCTTTGGTACTCTGGGACTCCCATTTCCACCCACTGCTTCCTGGCTGAAATAAAATGTTTCTGTGAATACTAATCTGATTTTGGGAGACACTTGCAACTAATAGTGGGGTTCACAAAGGGTGTTACATTGCACCATCTTCATTTTTAATTAGTATAATCAGAACATTAAGGTGATTTCTGTTGTGGTTTACATCAGATTAATCTTGATTTTTCCTTTTTATTTTTTTTTTTTTCCTAATTCTTTCCATAGCTGTAACTTACACAAGTTACAAAAAAACACCTCCACCGGTACCCCCTCGTACCACCTCCAAGCCACTGATCTCAGTCACGGCACAGAGCAGCACAGAATCCACCCAGGATGCATATCATGACAGCCGGACTCAGAGGATTTCCCCATGGCCTCAGGATGGACGAGGGATGTACAACTCCACCGACAGCCTGGACAGTAACAAGGCCATGAATCTTGCCTTGGAAACCGCAGCCGCACAGCGCCATGCATCTGAGAGCCAGAGCACCTCCATACGAACCAGTGACAAGGCCATTTTAGTGACAAAGGCAGAGGAGTTTCTTAAGAGTCGACGTTCCTCTATAGGGATCCAGGTAGCCTACCATTAACATTAGTCTGTGATGAATTGCTTGCCTTCTTTCCCTAAATAGCATAGAATGAGTCATTCAGCTTCACTGGCTCCAATAATCTAACAAACAACCCCTGGCTGTTTAGCATTAATTGTCATTCACATCGTGGCTGTGTGGCTGTGCAGGAAAGTCTTCAGCTAACATGCTGTACCTGGAAGAAAATGAATGAATAAATCTCTAGGGAGGTTACCTGTCATTAACACTTGATATGAAAATTATACTGCAGAGCTACAGGTGAACAGCATGTTCATCTCCTTCCCTCCACGAATTCACAGTCCTTTTTATAGGATTATGCCATCTTTAAAATGCTTGATTTTCTTTTTTTTGTCCATTGTCTTTCTCTTCTGACCTTGGAAAGTGCATAATGCTGCTGTATCTTTCAGTTGTCCTACCTGAGATGAGCCTCCCAGCCTTTAATTTGAGTTGTGCTGGGGAGAAGGTACCAAAGAAAAGAAAGAAATGTGCTGCATAGTTATAGATGGCAAGTAATGAAATAACATTAATCAACACAGGCTTTGAGCACTCCTCCGTTAGTCTGCCAAAAAATGGAATCTTTATTTCTCCTTACAAACTGTCTATCAGGCTGTGGAGACCTCAGTGATGTTGTGTTGTTTCATCCGAATGAGATAAGGTGATTCCAAATGCAAATTTTGATTGCCATCCCTTCTACTAAATGAAAAGCACTAAGGATAGTAATGCTCATATGTTTAAATCTCTAGGAAATACCAAGCAGTAGTAAAAATCAGAAAGTTGAACTTGCAAAGAATGCAAAGTCCTTCGAGCCACAGTAGAAGAGGAAAATGTAGGCTTCTATTCTGCTGTTATTTAGGCACATATGTAATTTTAAATATGTGAGTAGTCCCTTTTACGTCACTAGGTTCACTTCTGTGCTTCAAATTCTCTACCAGTAGAGGAAATGCTATGTATTTCAGCATGGTTACAGCTATTGTGGAGGCAGAAACATAGATCTTGAGAAGGTCGTAATCCAGGTAACAAAGCTCAGTGAGTGACTGCTCATCTACTAGGAAGTGTATCATTTTTCTTTCAGAAGTAGTAATTACATTTCCATTAATTACAAAATAACAGTCAGAGAAAAGTAGCCACAGCTACTGATTCAATCTCGCTGCTTAACTCCTTGGTGTGATATGATTTTGCTGTTCCACCATACATTAGACAAATGGGGAGGCACAGGCATTGCCAGCGAACCGCTTTTCCGGTTTTTGGCGTGGAGTATTTGCTGCAGCTGCTTCAGATTCAGCAGAGCAGAATGCAATTTAACAAAATATTCGTGTGGCTACTTTTCAAATGTTTTACAGTATAAGTAGTATAGCCGAGTTTGTTTGGAAAAGGGGCTTAGCAAGTTACAGTGAAAAACTCAAAGGAGCAGCAAGTGATTTTGGCTGCCTTTTAGCCCCTAACTTGAAACTTCCTCTTCAGAAGGAACAGTATCTAGTGTCGCTCTTATCTCTTCTTTACAGCAGCTGTGCACAGTGGTACTTAACAGTGTGGGTGTCTTGCTTCAGCTAGACCTATTAATTCAACAATTAATTCTGAAACTATGATTACATCACTTGAGCCTGCCTCTTACTGCAGGTGATGATCAGTACTTTTCACTGGTCTCTGACCCCTCTTTCTACGTGATGTGTTTAATATCATGTGTCTATAATCCACAGAACCATCTGTGCAACGGTGAAGGCAACAGAGCTTCTGTAGCAAGTTGTCATCTGATGCTTGGCCTGTAATACTGGTCCTCAGGAGCACAATCTGAAAAGGGCAAATATCTTTTGCAACAGCAGGTCTTAGAGAAGGATGAGCTGTTTGTTATCTTTTGAGAAGTATAAACTGCTTGGTTGTACCTTTTGGCATCAGATAAGGTTAAAATTGTAAAAATACCCTCAACATAGTATCCTGAGAGCACATTTTAGTTATCTGTTGCTTTTTGTTTGTGGTTTTTTTTTTTCCTGCAGCTTAGTCAAATTTCACATCAGCGTGCAAAATAGCTTTCTGCAGCACTTCTGAGCAGAAAATTCATCTTGTTGCATTTCCATTGCCAGGTTTGGAAGGAATTAAAACACGGTGGAGAATATTCTTGTTGCAAACTATGTAAATAATAATTTATTCTCCCAAAGTACAGTTGAAGTATTTAATTTCTTTTAGACTTCTGCATCAAAGCACCCTAGAAAAGGATGTTTTTTATTTGCATATTTCCTTGATTGACTAAATGACTTGTTTTCTCATTAGCATGCCATGCCAGGGTAATGCATTGAATTTGCATTTATTTGCATTAATTAATTTGCTATCAGGGTGGTTAATTTTTGCAATTTTTAATGTTATATTCCTTTAACACATTGATGGGAGAAAGCTTGCCAACAGAGCTCCATACAGGAACAGAGAGGCACAAAGAAAAAGGGTAAGCAGTAATGCCTCTGCCAGTGGAACTACTGTGGAGCCAGCCTATGGCTCCCATGCCTTCTGTTTGTCTGATTTGTGTAGCACACATGCTATGAATGGAAGTTCTTTTACAACGTCCTACCATACTGGGCACGTGCTGTAGAATTGGTATTCACATGCACAGGGAGCCTAGGCTCAGCACAGGGAGCTCAGGCTCCAAGCACAGGGAGCCCAGGCTCCTAGAACAGGGCTTATTAGGAAGACCTATGGCACCTCATCTGCAGGCACAGAGCTGCACAGATATGGTCATCTATCTCATGGTATGTTAGCCCTATTTCAGGTGGGACTTTCTTTGGAAACAAAGCTTTTCCAGAAATACCTGTTGGGTGTTTTCTGGTGGTGTTCTTTTTTGTTGTAGTTTGTTGGTTTGTTTTGGTTTGTTTGGGGTGCGTTTTTTTTGGTGGATTTTTTGGGGAAGGTTGGTTTTTCTTGTTGTTCTTGTCATCATTTGTTTGGTTGTTTTTTTTTCCTCACTGCCATGTTTAAGTCAGGAATAATATTCTCAGATGTGTTAGTAAGCACTGGGAAAAAAAAAGTTGATTCCTAAATTCTATTTAATTGCAAAATATGATTCTGGGATTAAGGAGGAGTTATCAAAAGTATTTGAATGAAAATGGAGGGTAGAGATTTTCTAGAGTGAAATAACCACTAAGTCAAGAACAGGGTTATTGCTAATGTGTTTTCAGGGATTCTCCTTGCT
Source organism: Tricholaema leucomelas (assembly GCA_013400475.1). Taxonomy (NCBI): domain Eukaryota; kingdom Metazoa; phylum Chordata; class Aves; order Piciformes; family Lybiidae; genus Tricholaema lacrymosa; species Tricholaema leucomelas. Next base: position 344,412 of record WAAF01018842.1, on the reverse strand, counting down.
CTTTGCACACCTTTGTATATATGCTAATGACTGACATTCAAAGGGGGCTCTAGTTATACACCGTTTCCTAGTAAAAACATTTGAATTGTAAAATATATGAGGAAACATGTCAAGAAATTGCTCCTTCTTTATTTCAAAACATGCATTCTTTTGTTTCTTCTCTATTTAAAAGACTTCAGTGCTTCTTAAAATTAACAGAAGCCCCAGAAGCAGATGAGATGGAAACAGATATAAGTGTGGAGGCTGATACATTAGGGTGTTTTTGGAGACAAGCACTAATTGTAGCAGAGGGAATGAACTCTCTCATCTTCATTTATTGACACTTCAAAATACCTAGTTTGTCTTTTTTAATTAATCTTCAGAATCTTCAGTAGGCAAATCATTCTTATAAATCAAAACCTGTATTCAGGAGGATTAGTGCAATAACTTGCTTGCCTAAGTGGTTTTTTTGTGTGTAAAATAGGATCTTCTGCATAATATTTATATATATACATACATATTTAATGAAATCACATTTTATGATTGAAGCTTGAACAAGAAACTTTCCAGTCTCAGGTTGGAATTTCTCTTTAAGACAAAGCATTTTGTACCCACATGGCATACTTGGATGAGCATCTACATTGGTACTTAGATAATGGTTGGACTTGATTGCAAGGTTCTTTTCCAACCCAAATGATTCTATTATCATTACATGATTCTGTCTTTGTTCTGTTTAGATTATACTGTCCTTGTCCCTGCTGTACTTCAGTGAGCACAAAGCAATCAAAAAGAAATATTCACATTGGTTACACTGGTCTTTAGATCATAAAAGATCCAAATTTTTAGAGATGAGCATTGTTCATTCTCCTCCTAAAGTCATTGTCAAACTACCTTTGTGAGAGAGTCTCTGGCCTGCAGACATTAGTGAAAGCTTTGGTAGCATCTCTGTGGAGGTGTTGCTTGGCCTTTAAAGTCAGTACTGACTTATACATAGATATAAAGAGATAGGTAGGCAGGTAGATAGATAGATTGATTGATTGATAGATAGGTATGCACGCACACACAAGAGAAGATTAGGCAGGATTCACAGGCTTAGCTGGTTAGTACAGTTCCCAGCCAGTGGCTGCCTTTTGGCCTCTCTGTTTGTCAAGCAGTTTCGCAGTTGGAACTGTAATTAAAACATCTAATTTTTTACTCTTTTCACAAATTACTGCTGCATGTTTTCTTAATTGCCATCTAACATAATGAAACTTTCAGAGTGGGGAAAATGCAGATTGCTGCCTTGCAGGGTATGTGTTGGTTCAGAACAATTTTCCACGTAGCACTAAACGAGCAAAAAAGCAAGAAGTCGCTGCTGCTGTTGTTACTATCATGTACTGGCTCTACACAAATCCCATTTCTAAACTCTGGCATGCATTTGTAGGTAGAAAGTGCTTGCTCAAAAAATCAGCAGAAATGTTCAGCCCCTCATAGAATCTTCTTTGTAATGTAGGAGATTCAGAAGACCTTCTTTACTATGAAGGCAGCAGAACACTGGAACAGTTTGCCCTGGGAGGTGATGGAGGCCCCATCCCTGGAGACATTCAGGGTCAAGCTGAATGGGGCTCTGAGCAACCTGATCCAGTTAGGGTTGTCCCAGCTTACTGCATGGGAGTTAGTCTAGATGATCTTTGAAGGTCCACTCCAATCTAGTGCATTCTATGAGTCTTGCAGTAATTAGCACTTACTGTGCCTTGCAATGTATTGGAGTAGTTCAGATGTTCTGATGGGAACTAGAGTAGCAGCAAAATGGAGCTCTGTGATGAGGCACAAAAAAATCACTCAAGCATGAAAGTGTAAGTTTATTTTGGTGGGTTTCTAAAAATTATTTCGGGAAAGTAGATGTTTTTTGGACGATGAAACTATTCTACCAGTTAAGGAAGGCAGTAGCAGTTAGTACCATAGTTTTATTTGAAGTCACTGCATACAAATGAGATCTCTCTGTGTCTAAGAACTGTTGTCTGCATTCACAATTGCATGTACCTGATCTAGTGTCAAATGTAGTATTTTCTGCCTTTTTTTTTTAATCTCTGAAAAACCTAAGCAAGAGAGAAAAGGTGAATTATTTTCCTTCCTGGCCACCATCAGAAAGCTTGTTTATTAAATTCTAATTATAGAACAAATCAGTTACAGCAGTGAAAAGCCATTGAGGGCAGTGAAATTGCATGGGGAGAGATAATGTGGCCTGAAGGACTCTTATTACTGATGCTTATGACAGTGAAGCAAAAGACACTAGGTTAAAGTCTGATGCACTGCATACATTAACTTCGAGCCTTCCTTACAGACACTATATATAGAAGCTTAGACAAGAATTTTTAGGACACTACAGTGTTATCCTGTAGCCCACTTCAAATAGTGGGAGGCTTAGAGTTCCCCTCAGAGTCTTTTCTTGTCTGAGCTGTACACCCTCAACTCTCTCAACCTGCCTTCACAAAAGAGATGCTCCATTGTGCTTCATTATTGTGGTAGCTGTTACTATTGTAAGCCTTATGGACATACAGTAAACTCATACAACTGTTATTTTCATGGCATATAGTACCAAACTTTAAAACAAGTAGCTCTTTGTAAGGGGAGAGGAAGATAATCTGCTTTATTAGATCTACTCCTTTCTTTTGACTTTGGTCAATGTCTGGCTGTTTTATTATATCCTATCCTATGAGACTCCTTCACAACCAGATGGACATATATATTGTCACAGTATTTTGCTTTACTGCAATTATGGGTAAATTTGCTGATATTAGGGCTTTTAGAACCCATGCAAGTATAAAAACTATAATGAATCACGAAGAATAACCACAGATTTATTAAGACTTACTTGAGTTTCAGGAGCTGCACAGTCAAACCATATTACTTTTTCTCCCCTACTTATTTGAATCTGGCTTGGCCAATCTAATTATATCTAAGGAATTTCCTGCTGTCTTCTAGCAGGGGTCTTTTTAATACCTATTGTTCAGAAATGCAATTTCTTTTTTCATTTATTTTGAGTGCAAATAATTTTATCCCCCATTTTATGTCTGTTGGCATTTGCTTCCTTTTTCTAGACCTACTCTTTTTTTTTTTGGTTGTTACAATATTTGCTATCCTAGATTGCACACACACAAAAAAATTGGCAGTCTTCTGCTGTTAGAAGGCACAGCGAGGAAATGAAAGCATTTAAATATGAAGGCAATCATCAGGTCATTTAGTCAGTGTCAGTCTTGGCAAGCTAGAGGGAAAGATAATTTGGCAAAGTAATGTTATTTTAATTTTGATACTTGGGTCATTGTTTTCCTGATAACTTCATTTTGAATAAAATTGTAGAGTAGATTACTTCGTTTATGTCTAAATTCTAGGTGTCAATTGCATACTAGGCAAATTATTCAGAGTATACTTGGAGGTGAAATACAAATAAGAAAGCACTTGAAAATAGGTAAATGAAAAAAGAACTTTTCTCAATGTGTTGCATCAATGGAAAGATACCAGCCCATTCCAAATAGGAAAGGAACATTTGCCTCTACACATCAGAAGCAAAGTTCAGAAGACGTGCTGTCTGATGCTAACCAAACAGTGTAGTTTGCTTTTGATATGATACAGAAGGAAAGTGCATATTGCCAGTCGGTCTGCTTTGACTGGCCAAACTCCACAGGGAGCGTTCTTGTTTGTATCTTTAGATCACCGTGTTTCCCACAGCACTGTGGCTAAGCTTCTGGGACATCCTGATGGAAGGCAAAAGTCTCTTCTCTGTCTATGGACACCTCCAAATTGTTACTAATGATGTATAGTGGCTGCACAAATATCATATAATTGACCTTCCTCATTAAATAGGTCTTAATGAGTATAGGATGTAGAAATGGTCATCATGACAGAAGTGCAGTGCTTTAGAAGGTACTGAAGGCAAAGACTGATTTGAGGGGACATGTGAACTTGGGTTCGTCTGACTTCAGGTTTGGTCTGGCACATAGTGTCCCGTCCCTCCATGTCCACAGAAATTACAGTCTCCTTTGTCAATCTTTGCCTTGAGTAAGTGCTTTATATTGACTCCCTCTGAGGTTAAGATAACTTCTCCGTTTTTTTCAAGGGTATTACATGATGTATCAGATATGGCCTGTCTCTGCATCTTCAAATGATCTTCAATTCTAATCTCCAGAAGGAGACAAAATCTCTGGTTAAAGACATGCCCTTCAGTGCATTGTTTATTGTAGATTATAATCAGCAAGTGTCTAAGTGATGTGTTTTAATTTGGACTGACTCTGGTTGTTTTGGGAATGAAGCCAAATAACTTTGATCTCAGCAATAGTTTAGACTTCCTGACTACTCCAGATGTTACTGTGAATTTCAACATAAAGAAATTCTTCCAGAAGATGTATTCTCATCTTGGACATCATCTTCCTGCTGGTACTTCTGCAGGTGCACCGAAGAGCTACAGCCTAAACGTTTTGTGTTGTCTGCGTGTATTTACTACCTACCATTTCCTCTTTGGGAATTCATTGATTTCACCCTTCAAAACACGTCTGTACATATTTGACTGAGTTCTCATCACTGCAGTCAGGACTGCAAGTGTAGTTTGCCTCTCTTTTCCCCTCCCACCCCCCTGCAACAGGCTAGATGAGTATCTCGTTCTTGGACCTGTTAATTCATTTCTGCCCACCTGTCTCTAATGAATACCTTTTATATGCAGCTTTTCTCATATCCCTCAAAGGGCTAGGTGAGTGCCTAGTCCCTTACTTAGACCTGAACTTATTATTAAAGACTTTTTTGGACCATTATATGCTATAAATAAAGTCATCTTTCCTGATAGATCTCTCTTGCACTGAGAAGCCAGACCTTACAGCTGTTCTACTTACAGCAATGCTCTTTGAGGAGAAGGTGACCTTACAAGTACAGTTTAAGTTTCTCACTCATCTTGCAGTCAAGATCCACCTTAACTAGGAAACCATCTTGCCTGTTTTATGGTTGCTTGTTGTGGTTCTTTTTTCCCTGCAAGCTGCCTGCTGCTCTGGTTGAGGCTTTTTGAGGGAACAGACAGCAGTGCATGCTTTCCCTCAAGCAGAACAAATGGAATTGATAGGAAATACATCTTACACTGATATCCCATGCCTAGCACTGCACTGTACAATTCAAGCACATTAACATTTACTAAAGAGTTCCTGCACTAAGTTTTTTCATGAACATCTTCAAGACCCATGCTCAGGTAAAATAAAAAAGTGTTCTGATTACTGGCTGCAATTCCCTTTCATGCAAAGGTACATGGAGATAAGGCTTGAGGATGGAAAGAGAAACTGCCAGCATCTGACTTGGAACTTGATGATCCTTGTGGTCCCTTCCAACCCTGACTGATTCTATGATTCTGATTCTATGACTTCTTCCACAAAATGTAGTCCATATATATATTTGCTTCCCACCCTCCTTCCACCTTCTCTCTTTATCTTTCCAGAAACCTGGTGGGGTTGGGCTTGTGCAGCTGAGAGAGCTACAAAGGCCAGTGAGCTCCTTCCAGAGATACCTGTGACTGTTGCAAGGGGAAAAGTTATCTTGTCTTCACCATAGGATGTTCTCTTTGAATTCACACGTCTGGTGTGCATACTGAAAAACATGGGTGCCAACATGATTATTTATTTAACAGGAAAAATATTGTTCAAAAGGAAAAATCAGTTCTGCTCTTCCTTTCTTCTCAAGTCTCGCTTGATTCAGATGAATTTGCATGCTGCAGCAGTCATTCTGTCTGTGTCAAAGACTTGGGGGTGATGTGGTGGTGGGAGTGTTATGTAAAAGCCCAAAGCAATGTGGTCTCAGTTACAAAGAAAAACTACTGTGAATATATTTTGGTAAGTGTATTTCCGATGGGAATACTATAAAAAGGTGCATAAATTACTTGCTTGATATAGCATTTTGAGGACCATGTTATTAAAGAAGGTGAGATGTGGCATTCTGCTGTATCCCTCACATAATTTAAATGATTCTGTATTTGTCAATGCAGTTGTCGATAAAATTTCATTGCAGCATTTCTTTTTATCACTTCCCAATTTATTGGGCTACTTCAGATTTTATTTTATTTTGTAAATCAAGGACTGTAATGAGACTGCTTTATAATAATATAAAAAGGAGCTATCCTGTGGTTCCCTGGTTCTAAGAACAGCTCTTCCAGACCAGGCTTGCTCTCAGCTTCCACTGAACTGAGTAATTGCATCTGCTCTGATCTGAAATAGGGTGTTACACAGCAGACCAGAAGTAACTGAGGGAAAAAACCCTTTAGAAAACACAGCCCCAAAGCATCGGTAACCAGGCTGAGTACCTGTTTCATCTGTTTTACTGTGCTAGGTGTTTCTTAGCAGTAAAAGAGGAAATACAGAATTAATTTTGAATGACTGAGGGTAGAAACAGTGCTGAGTTGTCAGTGCTTACTCTGCAGATATATCTTTTGTGTTGAATTAGGTGGAAACAGCAACTGATTCTGATACAGAAAGCAGAGGCCTACGGGAATACCACTCTGTTGGAGTACAAGTGGAAGATGAAAAAAGGTAATTTTAGCATGTACAAAAATCTTCAGTCCTTCATACACAAGTACCTTTGTAAACAGAGTTAAGAACAAACATCTGGCAAGCGCTGCCCCTAAATAATTCACAAAGCCAAATTTCATACAGGCGTGCTGGTCATCTGGTAACATTTGCAGAGATTACTTTGCAGTTGCTTAATATTTAGTTAACTTCCCAGTTTTGAATTGGAGGAAAGGAAGTTAAAGCTTTAAATTAAAGTAGCAGATTAGTATCAGTTCATTACTGTCGGAACAAACACAAGGAAGTGTATATTGGAATACTCTCCTTTTGATCAGATTTCTCGTGCTGATCAAGGCTTTCCCCATCCACACAAGGGGATATAATGGTTAGGATGTAGTAGCTTTATCCAACACTTGAATCAGCTTTTACACTTGATCAGATCTTCTTTTCTATCTGTTGGCAAATGTACTAACCTGCAGGTTATCCCTGACAAGCACTGAGACCAGTATCTCAGTTCACAGCAGCTGTCAAGCACTATCTGGCTGCTAACTGCCTTTTACCATAATTGACTAGAAGTAACCTGAAACAATGGGCTCAGGTATGCAATGTTTTCACAAATAATCTCTTCATTTCGAGCTAACTTCTTAACATAAAGCTTTTCTGAAATGTCTTTCTTTGATGGCATATCAAAATAGAAAATCAGCATTTAATGGCCATCCTATGAGGGAAGTACAAAATACCACAACCTTAAACCTACTGCTGCTATTTTTTTATTAAAGGATCCTCACCAGCTGTAACTAAACAGATTTTCAGATTTTAGATAATTGCAGTTCTTAATATTTGTCCTTTTTTTAACATATGTACTTTACAGACTTCTTTCAGGAGATGTAACTTTGCAGTTCTGCCAGTTATTTGCAGTTCATTTAATAACGATACATGGTATTTTGTAGTATGAGAATAAATCAATATTTGCTTCCAGAGATAATTTAAATGATTTTCTTTTGTATCTTTTTTCAGATCAATGATGCCACTATGCATTTTGGTTTTCCTCCCTGTTGCTACTAGCTGTATCATTTCAGTGAGATACGCACAAAGAAAGAGTAATATCTTGTCCCAGGAGAAAACCAGAATCCATTCACTGAAACATTACTTTGTATAACCATGTATGTATTTATATGTCTTCATCTCTTTGCTTTCTCCTCTTCCTTTCCAAGACATGGACGATTCAAGCGCTCCAACAGCGTAACAGCAGCAGTCCAGGCTGACCTGGAACTGGAGGGCTTTCCAGGACACATCACCATGGAGGATAAGGGACTTCAATTTGGCTCATCATTCCAGCAGCACTCAGAGCCCAGCACACCCACCCAATACAGTGCAGTGAGAACTGTACGGACACAGGGACTGTTCAGTTACAGAGAAGATTATAGGACCCCAGTTGACACCTCAAACCTTCCACCACCAGAACCCTGGCTAGAGCCAGCCATTGAGACAGTAGAGACCGGTCGAATGTCTCCTTGTCGACGAGATGGATCGTGGTTTATGAAGTTGCTACACACTGAAACTAAGAGAATGGAAGGATGGTGTAAAGAAATGGAAAGAGAAGCAGAAGAAAATGATCTTTCTGAAGAAAGTAAGAACATTTCAGTATCTTTTCTTATAGATGTCTGATAAGAAATCTGTTAGGATAAAGCTGTGGTTTGTAGTTTTTCCTCACATGTGATATCATAGACAATCTACAGAACCATTAGATAGAAGAACCCTGCCCTGCAACTGATTGTGCAAGCTGGTATTTCCCAGAGGAAACCATAAAGTCAAGCCCAGGTTCAAAATCTGATGTTAGATATGGCTGAAATGGCTCATCCATAGCTCCAACTATGACACGTTCTTTCTGCTCTCTTGTATGGCTCCAGTGCTTGAGCCTTTGCCAGAGCACATAAGGTGGTCCCACATGAACGTTCTTTTTGCTGGTTTTCTGAAACCTGAGAATTTGTCTCTTATTGGTAAGCAGCTTCACTCCTTTTGAGGCAGTTGTACCTATCATAAAGGGTCTGTTGGAAGAACAGAAAGGCAAAGCAACAGTTAAAACAATTCTGCAGTTACAAAGGCATATGCACTATTAGTTCAGCTGCATTTTCTTATTACAGTTTTGTCAAGAATCATTATTCTCTCGTGTCCTGTGGACACCTTGAAAGGAGTGATGGGACAAAGTGAAAAATAATGTAGACTATTTTGGAACAAGATCCAAGCCAGCACTAATGATAGTAATATATCAAAGTGGTCCTAGCACTCAGTAGCCAGCTCCCTGTGATTCCCTCTGAGGTCAATTATCCTTGTTCTTCAGGCTCCATTTTATAAATATTTCAGTCCCTGCCAATCTGAATTATTGTGTCAGCTGAGATTTTCTCAGATCACAAATTAGTTCATACTAAGTTTTCTTACTCGCATCTTTTTCTGTAGGCTCACAAATCTCACTATCACCTCACAAAACCCTTCCCTGCTCTTTCCCCCTCTGTTGAGTTGGCCTCACTTAGGCCGTGCAGGAGCGGGAAAGACAGCTCGGCAGAGCGACGTGGAGGGCAGGAGGGCAGATCGCGGAGGGCGGCGTAGCGTGGTGCTCACTGGGCCTCACGTAGGCCGTGCAGGAGCGGGAAAGACATCAGCTCACAGCAATATGGTGCACAGGTGGTCAGTCTGTTTATTGAAGCTAAGAGTGGTGCTCACTTGGCCTCACGTAGGCCGTGCAGGAGCGGGAAAGACATCAGCTCACAGCAATATGGTGCACAGGTGGTCAGTCTGTTTATTGAAGCTAAGAGTGGTGCTCACTTGGCCTCACGTAGGCCGTGCAGGAGCGGGAAAGACATCAGCTCACAGCAATATGATGCATAGGCATCCAATCATTTATTGAAGCTAAGAGTGGTGCTTATAGCATGGCTTCAGTACAGGGGTGTGCCTTAATTCTGATAGGCTCACACAACAGACTATGGGCTGTCCATAGGCATACAGGCAGAGATGACCAACTACCCACCTTAGGCCCCCTTTGCACAGCTAGCCACAATATTTGCTTGTTCCCAGGGCTAACCAGCCTGCCCCCTCTTCGAGGCCCCCTTGCATGGCTCAGTTACAGATAGCAGCTAACTTCTCAGTTTCTACCCAGAGCCACTTCCCTGCAGCTGCACCTCTTATCAGTTCTCAGCCTGTTCAGTTAGGCCTGTTCAAACCCCGGCACCCCTCAGTGAATTCTTGCTGCAGTCTACCCTCAGGTCTTGGGCCAGGCCTACATGGTGTAACTAAAAAGGCAGGTGTTGGTTGGTTTGTTAGTAGTTGTTGTTTGTTTGGGAGAGGGTTGTTTGGCTGTTTTGTTTTAATATTTCAGCGCTGACCTTTTCAGAAGAAAAAAAGGTCTACTTTTACCTCCAAATGTTTTGGTTTACAGTAATATTTCTCCCCTGTATAGTGCACAATTCTGCCAAGTAACAGCACAGGATTTGGGGTGGAGTAGGGCATAAGGCTCTTTTTGCTCCTTCAATCTCTAGTGTTTTCTGGAGTCTCGGGTTTTTATGCTTATTTTCATCATGGTAGAGCTGAGCTGAGCATTTTCCTTTTGCATTTTTACTGTGAAGACTATAATACCCTCCTAGGGGCTGCTAAAGTATGGATAACAAAATATTTTGCTTTTCTTAGAACTGTGTGAGGATTTCCAAGCCTTCTTTAATGATTACTATTTTTGTAATCCTCCTTTTCATTGTATATGTCTATTTCTTAGTTCCCCAAATCTTTGCACTGCTGAATACTGATATTTCTCTGCTATTATTAAGTAGCCCAAAGCACCTGCTTCCAAGGTTGCCTGTTACTGGTGTGGGGACATCAGGGCTCACAATCCAAAGCAGAAGTTCAAAAAGCAAGTCTCTAATCTCCTTGGAAAGAGAAAAAAATTTAAGGAGCAAAGGGGAGAAACACACAGGCAGCTGACCCCTCTCTTTCCTTAGGAGGCCAGTGAGAAGTTTGCAGGCAAGGGGTGGATGTTTCCTGCCCTGTCTCCTTGCAAGCTCTCGCAGAGCCCTAATCAGATCTGCAGCCACATAAAAATGAGCAGTGGTAATTGCTGTCAGTTGGTCTTCCTCACCCTGAAAGACAGGGAGTTAGCCATGTTAGGTGTTTTTCTCTGGAATGCAAAGCTGTGTACTGTGTCAGCAGATCTTAGAGAAGGTGATTTTAGCTGCCTACTCACTCCCAGGTGCAAAATCACCCTCCCATCTTGTGAAGCTATGTGCTTGCATACCAGAAATACTCTAAAACACCTTGCTTCATGGGGAAATAGCTGTTAGGAAGATAGGTTCCAATAAATTGTACACAGGACATGAAGACAAACTGGACTCCAGTAAATCTGATTTATAGTCAAATTTAGTGGCACCATTTTAACCTAGAACATTTCAGTCAGGAAAAAAAACAGCTTACCTGGACTTTGTTTCCCCGTTGGCAGAGGGACTCTTCTCTGTAAGAGAAAAAGAAAGGACAATTACCTGGCAGAGAGTCACTAAAACAACTGAATGGACTCTTGAAAGCTCATTTTTAAGCTAAGCAAGATGAGTTAATTACTTGTGTTTGGGGGAACACTTTGACCTGCTTAATATGTTGGAGAAATGATTATACCATAGGTCTGTGCAGCATATGCAAAATCAGATGTTTGTCTTCAGCTGCTTGTCAACAGTGCCACCCAGATGTCTGATTTTCCTTTTTATGTGACTCATTCCAAGAGATATTCCTGAAATGGTTTCCAAATTGTGTTGCATTGCAATGGTATCCCTTGACCTAATCCAGCTTACACTAAGTCGAAGGAAGTTATCAAAGAACTATTTTCGCTGAGGGAATAAGCTTCATAGAATTTTCCAATTTCAGTGTGAATAATTTTTTTTCCTGTTGAGTCTTTGCCATGTTTTGTATCCCCAGTTTGAGCTCAGGAGGTTGAAAGGTATGCATCCACAAGCACTAAAGTTTAATGATAACGCAGCATGAAATGTATCTTGACATATTTAAGCATTTGTCAGTTCCCTGAGGAAAATACACACAAATAGGAAACCCAGAAGCAATGAAATATGGTTTTCAATCTTCCAGCAGGAGCTACTATTCCCAAACCACCCCACAGCAAACTTTGCACTTTCAAACTGTCATTGTTAATGCTGATTGTTTTCTTTTTTTAACATGAGTATATTAATTGTACTTGAAGACCAAATATAGCTTGGTATCTCACAGGAGGAATCTGTCCTTATGATACCATTTCTGTTTTGGTTTAATCACAGGAAGAGTTAAAATAGAACTGCATTTCAAAAAACAATTTCATTTTCTACGTTAAGAGAATAGCCTCAAGGTAACAGAAAGCTGATTGCTGTATTGATTTTTTTTTCCCTTTGACTGCTATATTGTTTGAAGAACTTCAGTCATCGAGTCTTAGGAAAGGAGAAGATAATCACTGCGGCAGAAAATAATCTCTCCTTGTTTCTTTTCACAGAATTTTGTTTATTTGGTCAGTTGCAGTGACGTGTATTTTAGAGTCTTTGCAAAGCCCATACATAGTTTGTGGGTAGAGTTAGTTGTTTTCCTCAGTGTTTATTATAGCATAGATGGATGGATAGATAGATAAATAGAATATACATGTGGCTGTAACCGATCCCAGGGTAAGTCATCTGATCATGTGCACCAGCAGGGTGCCTTCAAGCAAAGATCACAGAATCATAGAATTAACCAGGCTGGAAGAGACCTCCAAGATCAGCCAGTCAAAACCATCACACAGCCCTACCTGGTCAACTAGACCATAGCACTAAGTGCCTCATCCAGGCCTTTCTTCAACACCTCCAGGGATGGCAACTCCACCACCTCCCTGGGCAGTCCATTCCAATGCCAATCACTCTCTCTGGGAAGAACTTCCTCCTAACATCCAGCCTACACCTCCCCCGGCACGACTTGAGGCTGTGTCCCCTTGTTCTGTTGCTGGTTGCCTGGCAGAAGAGACCAACCCCACCTGGCTACAACCCCCCTGCAGGTAGCTGTAGACAGCAACGAGGTCACTCCTGAGCCTCTTCTCTGATCAGTGCTGAGTGTAGGGGAAGAATAACTTCCCTTGTCCAACTGGCCACACTGTTCCTGGTAACAGGCCTGGATGTCACTGGCTCTCCTAGCCACCTGGGCACACTGGTGGCTCATGTTCAGCCTACTACCTACCAGTACTCCCAAGGATGCTGACTGGAGTTTCAGACTTTGAAAACTGCATTTGGCTATAAATGGTGTGTAGGTCATGACAAAAAAAAAGCTCTCAATTGTCACAAACTACTGAAGATCAAGAGGGCCAGGGCTGTACCACCCATGAGTTCTGTAATGGGAGCAGAGAGAAATGGGAAGAACAGGAAAGCACCATTGACAGCTGCAGTCCCACAGCTTGTAGGCATGGCAGAAGCAGAAGACATCCTCAGCTTCTGTATGCCTGTATGCTTGAGCACTGAAATATTTCAGTCCACAAGTTAAATGGAGAACAGCCACACAGGGTTTATTCTCATATAAAACTCCTAAGAAAGGTGCAGGAAATTTACCAGTAATATAAACATAGCAGCAGAAAAGTTGTTTTGCTGATATCTTCTGCATCATGATTAGGAGCTCTGCCAGCATAGCCACATAGTAAAAAAAAGGGCATGAGAGAGAGTGAGAAATCAAAACCTCACCCTTCTTTCCCCATTCCCCTTCCTTCCACGCATGCTGGATTTTTTTTCTTGCTAATCATCTGGCTGATATTTCCACAGTACTGCTAGGGGTTTACTGACACAGCCCAACAGTAACAGAAAACACAGTTAAATCTCTTGTACTTTGGAAAAAGTAACATAACATTAAAAAAACCCTGACAACCAATTTGTTTTAGTATAATTGTCCATAAAAGCTTTCTTAGGCCTTTGACCAAATATAGGTTATCCTTTAACCAAAGAGAAATTACTGACATAATTTCCTAATGCTTTTCACAAACCTATTTTTCAGGACCCGTTGAAATTTACATTTGGATTGCTGGGAATCACTACAGAAAGTCTTAATTGCCCTGAAAAAAAAAAGTCTCTACAGTCAAAAAAGTACAGCCCTGTAGTGTGGAATTCCAGATTTCCTCTTAGCATTTATATTTTGCTGAATTTTTCTCCTCTTCAAACTCAGCTCCAATGAAGTAAAAAGCAGACTTGCACAGAGTCCCACATAGTGCACAAGAATCCCATTGCCCTGCCACCCTCCAGAGCACTGCCAAGGAGTAGCTGTGCCAGCCTGAAAGGTCATTTCATTCTGAACAGTATACATTTATTGTTACACCTGCCTACTGTGCTGATAGTGGAAAAGATAGATATATTTATAAGGATTACTAATTTAGGTTTGGAGAGTAGACAACTGTCATAATGCCCTGCTCTGAGTTACAAGGATGAACAAATTGCCAGCTTCAGTAGCTTTTTCCAAGCACACTGTTTCAGGTTGCTTGTGGAGCAATTTTTTTACAAGTATATTAAAAAAAAATGAACAATTAAGCAGAATAAAAATTTAAATTAAAAAGCCTCATTTAAATAAACAGTAATGAATGCCAGATGAGATTGATTGTTAGTAGCTTGTCATTGCTGGTGCAGCAGTGGCACGACTGAGTGAGGCTTTTAAACTGTCAAGCATAGACTTACAGCATTAGATGATAATCTTGGTTTCATACAACCATAGAAAGGGTTGCGTTGGAAGGGACCTCAAAGCTCATCCAGTTCCCACCCCCCCACCATAGGCAGGGACATTTCCCACTAGAACAGGTTGCTCAAGGTCTCATCCAGCCTGGCCTTGAACACCTGCAGGGAGGAAGCAGCCACAACCTCCCTGGGCAACCAACCCGTTCCAGCATTTCACCACCCTCACTGTAAAGAACTTCTTCCTAACATCTAGTTTGAATCTCCCCTCTTCCAGTTTAAACCCATTACCCCTCGTCCTGCCATTACAAGACCTTGTAAATAGTCCCTCCCCAGCACTCCTGTAGGCCCCATTCAGATACTGGAAGGGCACTACAAGCTCTCCTTGAAGCCTCCTCTTCTCCAGGCTGAAAAGCCCCAACTCTTATAGCCTGTCCTCACAGCAGAGCTGCTCCAGCCCTCTGAGCATCTTCGTGGCCCTCCTCTGGACTGGCTCCAACAGTTCGATGTCTTTCTTGTGTTGGGGGCTCCAGAACTGTACACAGTATTTGATCTATATAGATCTAACTTTCCTCCCTTTACCTTTGTGATCTGAAACACATTTTCAATTACAGGATTGCGTAACATTTCTCAAACACATGTATATTATTTACAATTTTGTAATATGTTTATTGCAGGGGGAAAAAAAGATATTGTTGAGTTAGTTGTGCATGTCATATATAGGCAATTTACACAATCTCTATCCAGGGCATAAATCTCGAGTCTGTTTCTTCCAAGGTTGTGGTCTGGGTTTTGTGTGTCTTCAGATGTGAAGACATACAGGACCACACAACAAGAATAGAATGCTTTGTAACTGTTAGGGAGCAGAATTAAGGCTGTGTGGATCTGCACTGACATTCAAGTACATATAACATTATCTTAATGGAGGGCATTATATGGATTAGATGTCTGTTTGTGTGTGCTGGTAGACTCTATCATCATTTATTTGAAAGCACAATCTTCTAGGCATCACCAAACATCTCAGTCTCTCCAGTCTCTAGCATTCATCATTCTTTCATGGAGATAATCAATCTGCACTCATAAGTATAATTCCCCAATGCATGAAATTAATAACAAGGCTTTGGCTGTCTATTAATATTGTGCTAAAGATTATGAGTTGAAGTGTTTTAATACTTTAATTTAATTACAGCAAAGCAGAGTAGCATGAATATGAGGGATTCTGACTTCTATGTTTTATTACATCTGATTTACTTATTGAAATTGAACTAGAGTTAGATCTTTAGTAAACAACAGAGCTGTATTATACGTATTGACCACTGCAACTCAGTGACACATGCCAGTAACCCAGACCCACTGTCTCACATACCCAACAGATGTGTATCACACCAAAATGCTCCACTGCCTAAGTCTTGTCTAACCAGACTTTAAATCACCAGTGCCTGTTGATATGATCTTTCAGGACGCTGAAGATATGTGGGGGTTTGGGGCAACTGTGGGATTTGGTAGAGAATGTAAGTTATAAATAGATTCTGTCAACATCTACATTTCTGCAGTAGGGCTAAAACAAATGCCTCACACTTGGGATATGTATTTGAGCTATGAACTCTAAAACTCAGCAGAGGGTAAACAAACTGAACTCTTGTCACTATGAGACAAGCACAACAAGCATCAGTCTGCAGAACCATCCTCACTTTCTTTCTGCCCAGTGAATAGTTGATGACAGAGACCTGCTACAGCATAGTTCCATGGTGGCAAAGAAGGGCCTCTGAGTCGCAAGGAGTTTGTGTTACGTTCTGGACCACAGAGCACTAAGAGAAAAGGAGTATACGAGGCTGTTCGTCACATAAGTCTTAAAATGCTGAACATCAAATTAAAACAATTTGTTTCAGGTCAAATGGAACATTTCTCTCTCTTTTTTTTGAGGAGGTGGGAAAGTTTAGGTTTTTATGTGTTTCTTCTGTAGGTTTTAACACACAAAGCATTGTTTTCCATCTGCCAGTAACTCAATGGAGGTGAAGGGTTAGGGATCAAAAGCCCCAAGCCAATTCAAATGCTTTGTTTCATTTGGCCAGCAAAACAAAACCCAAAACCCCAGTGAATTACTCCTGCAGCCTTGAACCACTTAACCCTTTCACAAATGGCTGTCACATGGGACTGATGAATTATGTATAGTGCTGTTTAATTTAGTGTTGCAGTGCAGCTGTACTGTTTGTCTAACAGAAAACGGAATAGAGAACCATTGCTCTACATAGTAATGCAGGATTTTCAGTGTTAGAGTTTCTGTCTTTAGAACTTGAGCATAAAACTTCCAGATTATCTCTTTGTGCTACTTGTGGTTAAGCAGACGTCTCACTGGTACAGAGAATGCAGAATTAAAATGTAATACCTACTACAGAAACATTGCTGTCACAAGCCACTCAGGACAAAATGTTTAATGTGTTCCATTTCATCACTGTTGTAGCTTCATCCTGCCTCTGCATCCTGTTTATCAATTTGGTTTCCTCATATTGGATTAAAAGATGTCAGAGTAATTTCTGTCTTACCCTTACGCTATCTCTATCCTAAACAGCATTTAAGGATCTGGAAATTCTCCAGATAAAGTCAATCTTCCATTGAACTCCTGGCTCATAATGCTTTTTAAAGTGCTACTTTTTTAGCATAGAGATGGAAGTGGAGAAAAGGAAGTGTAGGAAGGATGTGTAGGAAAGTACATTACTACCTACCAAACTATGGTATGCCAGCAAATGTGGGAGTCCAGGAGGAGTTAGTTTCCTAGAGATATGCCAGGCTTCTTAGGAACTCCAGCCAACAGGAAGAAATAAGCATTTCCAGGAAGACATCTAAAGAGGGCATCTAAAAAGAACTGCCTTACATGGCTGAGAGGATGAGCTCAGAGTAGTGATTTGAGCAAATTTTGAAAAATCAGAGATTTTAATTTCGACAGAAGACTTATGAAAGCAAACTCAGGTGAAATAAATCTAGTCTCTTTCCACAGAGGTTTTTCAGACTGTAAATGACAGGTACAGTGACAGTGGGAAAAGCCCAACAAACCACAGGGCTGATCCCTATTCAGCAAAGTCCTGAAGTACCTGCTTGTGGCCCACTTTGTCTGAAGTTCCTGTGGTAGAGGCTTCATACATTTTCCTAGTTAGGTAACCCATAACTCCTAATGGGGGTACCAAGCCGTATCTCAGAGATGCGATTCCTCTGAGGATCTCATCCTTATGATAGAAGTCTCTAATGTTGTAGTTTAAGGAATTAATCCCGCCCCCAGAACAGACAGGATACAAAGAGTTCAGCCAGGGATCATCCACACAACCGAGTGAAGTAATTTGTCATGGCAGAACCCGAAGATCTTATCTAAAGTTCACGTAAAGCTCCCTTTGACGTGAGAACAGGCATCCGACCAGTTCTTGAGGCAAGGCTATTTCGACAGCTTTCAATTTACAAGAGCAAATGTAAATGTGGCAGGTGGTGGTTGTCATTTCCTTTCAAATTTAAGATTCTTCTCAAAACCATACATATTTATGCCCACTATAGAAAGCTATCTATATTTCCTTCTTTTTTCCTACTTCTTTAAGCAAATACAGTCTTACCTGTTCTGACTTACTAAAATACCATGTATTAGCAAAGTGTAAAGTGTCACAGAGCTTTCCTATACCTTCATCCTTTTCCAAACTGTTTTATGTATATAACCACCAGACAAAACAAATACTTACTTCTCTTATAAAATAGACACTAATTTAATCTATGTATGTTTGAGCTGGGTTTTGCATTCAGTGACAAAAGACATCTCTTGGTAATAACCTGCCTGTCTGCTTAGTCCTAGGTAAGATCCGCAGTGCTGTTGGAAGTGCTCAGCTCCTCATGTCTCAGAAATTCCAGCAATTTTATTGGCTTTGTCAGCAAAATCTGGTAAGTCACCATGTCTTGCCACTCTTCAGATGCTTCAGGCTGTCCACCCATAGATACTTCACAAAATTTCCTTTTTATTTTAGAATTTAAAATTCTAAACATTTAGGATGTCATATTTGACACTTGGACTTAGAGGCCTTTTCCAGCTGAAACAATTCTATGGTTCTATGACATTTTCACTTTCCAAGGCAACAACATAGAGAAGTGCAGCATACCCAAACAATGACATTCTGAAATGTCATCTTCATGTCTCCCATTTTGTCTTGCTGCTCTTTTTATTGCTATATTTTTTAACTCTAAGTATGATGTTAGTACATTTTTTCGTCAAAGCAAACATGTAATTTCAGTCATTTCAGCCTGGCCGTGTTTTGTCTTTTTTCACTGTCCTTAGTAAAGAAAATAAATGGGGATGGAACAAATGCAAGCTTTCTGAGACATAATATTATGGCTTATCTTTGTAATACCTTAACAAGAAATCCTATTTTCCTGGTAAAAAAGAAGACATTTTCTACATTATAGTAAGTGGAGACTAGTAAAATAGCAGAATAGCAGAGAATACATGTTCAAGCTTTCTACCAACACAAAAATAGGCCTGATCTTGGAAACAAGAATATACAGAATGACCATAAAACTGGGGTTTGTAATTTGCATTGCCAATTATATATAAGATGGCCTGGAGCTAAAGGAACAGATGCAGCATATTACTTCTGAGAGTTACTGCTATTGTTCTGGTAGTTCATTAGAAACTAATTCAAACCTAAATGTTATCTTCATTAATATGACAGCAGCCATCAGTAATACAAACACTGTGGCATGATGATACTGATCAACAGAAGAAGGTATATCTTCTAGCTACAGATAATGGTAGCACACCTTTCTTTGGCTGACTCAAAAATCAAGTGTGACTTTCACCTTTTGACTGCCCCTACGCCTGAAGTATTTAAAATGTTGCATTGGGTTGTGAGCCTGATGGCAGACCTGACCTGTATGTCTTGTTAGATACATTTCTTTCCTTGTTACTATTTGCCACGTTCCTTCCGCAGAGACCTGCTTGCTACTTTCCATCCCTAAAGTTACACATCCAGAATTCTTGAAACCAATCAAATGTTACTGAGGAAGTCATGCCAAGAATGACCTACCTCCTAATAGAAAATGATAAGATATATGGTCCTCATTAGGAAAGAATCCAATTATCCACTTCAAAGACCCTGTCAAAACAAGAATTTTAATAGCTGTTCCAGAATGACAGAGGAAATATGCAAAGTCAAGCAAGCAGGAGATGACCACATTTGTAATATCAAATGCAGCATGTATGTTCTTTCTCTCTACTCATTTGTTTCATAGCAAAAGAAGAAAATCTTCATCAATGTCTAAAAGTTCCTGACTGCAAATTTCAAAGCGCCCTCCATTACCTGATTGATTAAGCTATGCAAACTAAGATTTGGAGAGCCTAACCTCCACTGCACTTCATTTATCTTCAAGTGGGTCCAGCACTTGTGCTGAAGAGCACTGCTGTAATAACAAGTGCAGATCCTGCTCAGTGCAGCGATCAGCTGTTTGAAAATGCCAACTGTTCATTACTGGGAAAGCACCAGGCACACGAGGAGAACTCCAGAGCTTTGCAGACAACATGAGCAAAAATCTGACTAGATTTTACTTCTGTGCTTATAAATCTTTGAACTGTGCTTATAAAACTTTGAAGGTTTAGGCTCTGAATATTCTTCAGCTTCATTAAATCAGCAATGGGCTCTGCAGCAAGCAGCAACTGCAGAACTGGACTTTCAGCTCATTCATGTTTTGAGGCTTTTCTTCCTATGCCTAATGACAGAGTTTGTTGTTAAACAGTCAGTTACCACATATCCACAGCAGGCTTTCCATACGCTCCCAAGGCGGCATCGTGGTGCCCCATGAGAACCCGGCCAGATAGCAGCCAGTCAGTGCATACTCCTAGTTAAAAACATCAAGCAGGGCTGCCACACAGCAGTTTTTCTGAGTGTTCAACAACAGTAAGCATAGATGTAGGATGGAGAACAACAAGGTTTGTTCCTGCCAATTCAGAATGTAGCAATGGTTTAGGAAGAGTAATCTACTTAGTCACACTGAAATTGAACCAGTACACTCATAGGCAAAGGCCTATGGTCTTTTCCACAGGGTCATGGGAATTTCTAGGTATGCATTTAATTATGCTTTGGATTCAGATCTCCAATCAAAGATTCTCAGTGTAACTTCACAAAAATGGGGGTTGGGTTTGTTGTAAGAATCTGGCTGCCTGTCTCCCACAGTGTACTGCTGTTCCCACTAACTCCCAGAAAAAAAAATCACCACTAATAACTACTCCCTTCTGCATTATTCACATCATCTCTTGCAGTGCTCCCGTTTGCCTTTGAAGTGTCCTCCTCCGTACTCACTAGTCAGCAAAGATCTTGCTCAGATAGTGAGATCATCGCTTGCTAGATCATGGTTGCAGGCAAAACCAGAGCAGCTCAAGCACTAGCTAGGTACTTTTTGCTTGCTTTAGGCTTCCTTCAGAAGGAGGCCCATAAAGCTGAATTCCAAATAAGATACAAATAAATGAGCAGCTTCAGAGATAAAACAGGTTGAAGCCAATATTTTCAAGACATAATTTAATAATTTGTGCCAGCATTTACTTGAGGAATACAGACCCACAGGTGAAAGAAGTAGAAGCTGTCCCTGTTGCCCAGTGTGGACACCAAAACTCCCCTGCCAGCAGCTGTGCTGCCACCTTCCCAAACACCATAAGCAGGGCAGGGGGGAGCGAAGCTTTTTCAGTTTTTTTGGGAGAGAGACTGAGGAGACCAGACTGTAGAGGACTGTCCTAACAAATTTCACACAGTGAATTGGTTCCTGAAGCCTGAGATATTGACCTCTGTGAAAAGTAACTAATACCACTTACAAGACTTTTAAATGGTTTTAGAGTAAATTGGGATCTACCCAATCAAGTTATTTTCAGTGAATACTAATCTGGAGTTATGTCATGTCTCACAGAAGTCTATGATAATCTGTATGAGACTTCTTTTAAGTCCTCCTAACTCCCTATGAAAAGGAGATTTTCTTTTAGTGAAGAAGACTTCTAAGTGAATAGGCTATCAGGCTGCTGCTTGTCTCAGATTCCCAAAGAGGTTAGATAGGGGTGACACTGCATATTGTCATGCCCAGCTCCAGGCACTAAGCTCCCACAGTAACATGTGCAAATGTAAGTGCGAGTACCAATTCCATCATCTTCACAGAGATGTTTACCAGTCGAGCCTTATTTCAGTGAAGTGATAAAGCTGTCTTCTTGAATACCAATGCTCACAAAATCATAGGGTTAAGAGCCTGCACTGTACCTCCTAATGTAATTTTTATCCAGTGTTTACATCAGGTTCAAAGACAAGCAGAGGGGCATCTTGCTAATTGTTACCACCAATGTTTGCTCCATTACGTCTTGTGCACATAGTGCCACTTAACTGCAGTACCTTAGGGTAGTGCTTTCCCAGTTCCTGAGCATGACTGGGCTACCTGGAGAACAAAATCCTACTATCCTCATCAAAATTGTACACCTTATGTATACATATGAATATGCAACACAACGTAAACAACTAATCCATCATAAGCTGACAACTTCTTCTCGATCTTGTTTTACCTTCTAATCAGCTATTGTGACTGTAATGTTTAAGCAGAAAGCCTTCAGGCTGGCTAGAACACGAGACACGTTCCCCTTTCCTTTAATAACCAGCGGGCAGAGGCTGTCAGTTTGTCTCTGTTTAGAAATGCAGGTCAGCATACCGTATGGTGCTTCTGCACCACATGGTTTCCAAAAGGGTCACGTATGACATCCAAGTCATCCATCTTTGGCTTGTGTAGGAGGCACAACTTGCCAGTCACAGCTCCCAGCTGTAAAGCTTGCAGAGCCTTAGCTCTGAGCAGCACTGCAGCAAAGTCATCTGGCACGATGCCCTTCCTGTCTCAAAGCATGTTGTTTAAAGCCTCCTGATTTATTCGTGTTCTTTCCTTTGTGCATGACAGGACCCAAGTGCCATGCCAAGACCAACTTCCCAGGACCTAGCAGGTTTCTGGGACTTACTGCAGCTCTCAATTGAGGACGTCAGCATGAAGTTTGATGAACTGCACCAGTTGAAGCTCAATGAATGGAAAATAATAGAATCACCTGAAAGAAAGGTAAGCAGACCATGGACAATGTCTTCTACTCTCTATTTGTACTCCTGCAGTCTCTTCCTGTTAAAAACAGTAGTGGAACATGATAGGTTTCTAACTCTAGAAAGTATCTGATTTGCATGGCTCAGTTTAGACACTGCAACCTTCATCAGATGTGAGGGTTTTTTCTTCTTAACAATGTCAAGCTGAATCATATAACAAATGCCACAAATGCATTTTTCTGAGGGACTCCACTCCCTAACGCTTTTTTTCAAGTTATTTGCATTCACATTCTCAGGGCTAGAAATGAAACATGCTCTGGTGAATTCAGAAAGCCCAACAATTCAGTCAAGGTGAACTCAGTACTCTGCCACATTTGAGGCAGCTCAAGCCTAAGCACCACAATATTTGATCCTGCCTGTGTGACACTAGAACAGGAGGGACATGCAAGCACGTGGCAAAACATAGCACAGGTCTAACTAAAGCCTGGCCCACAACAGTCTGAGGGACAAAGAGCGCTTCCGGCAAGCTGCCTGCATGTCTGCCCTGCAATTCCACCCCCTGGAAGATACCCCCACCACGATGCTTACAAAACAAAGGTGACAAATTGCTCACAGAAGCAATGTAAAATTAAAAAACTACCTCTCCCCTTCCTAGAGCTCCACGCCCACCTTAGCTATTCTACTCTCCTTGATGGTTATCGTATGATGAAGGCAGCATTTGGTTTGAGTTAGTACTGTTGGCCTCAAGTAAATACTTGTTTGGTTTGGGAGGAATTAGGAGGCATTTTGACAACTCTTTCGTTTCTTCATGCTCCTCTTGGATTTTAATTTTCAGCCAACTGGTTGGTGGATGGTGAGTTTGCAACTCTTGCTTACTAGTGACAACTGGAACTAAGAAATTATTAGAGTGACAGTAGTCTTGTGTCAGAACGGTGATGTTCCTAAGAGGGAAGTAACTAAACTCTAGTTAAAAAAGAAAGAAAGAAAAGAGAAGTAAAAAAAGATGGGACAAGAAGAATGGAGCCCTTGTCTTCCTGGCTGAAAACAGGAACTAGTGAAAATTAAGACTGGAAGAGCAGCTGTCATCGGGAACAGCACCTTAGGCTGCTGCGCTGTTCCCTTTGGTTTGGAAATGTAGAACTGCATTCTGAAATCAGCTTAGTTGTTTACTCTTGGCTAATGCATTTTTGTAGTAGACTCAGAATTAGTTTTTTAAAACAGGTTAAAAAATGAGTAGTTTGTAACCCACAGGTGCGCCAGTCCAATTTTTGTATTATTTGGAACCTGCTGTGCATCAGATTAACTGTGTTCTCCATAAGGAACAGCCCATTCTCTGGACTATGACTATTACTTCAAGAAGTGATATACCAGAAAGATAACCAGAGCGACCAATCTATACCTGTGAAGTTGTGGAATCTCCCTCTTTGGGTCTGTTCAGCCCCATAGTAAATATGATGTTGAAAAAAATGCTTGAACCTCAACGTTGTGTCTAATTTCAAGTCAGGTTTAAATGAGTATGCTACAAGATCACCTCCAGAGGTGCCTTCCTACCTAAACTACTGTATGATTCCGTGATTCTACACTATCATTTTAAGGCACTTCTGTGATATTTTGCAGTCTCTAAATGGAGTAAAATATCAATTTCACACTTCAAAACATTTTTTTTATTTAAAAAACACAGAGCAATTGACAATTACTTTGGTATCAAAATCTAGTGACTCTCGCTTTATAATTCAGTAATTCTTTAAAATTTTGATCTTATTCTTCAAATGGTCCATGCTGGCAAGCAGAACAATTATCCCTATGTTCTCTCTCTCTAGTTGATGCTTGCATGTTGCTGTTTAGCAATTCATGGAGAAGACTAAACTAACAGACAAGTATGCACAGCTGCTTTCTCATATCCCACTGAGGCTACACTCAGTATGATTAATTTAATTAAATACCCTGTCCAGCTAATCTTAGACAATCTTTTCACTCGATCAGACCACACAGATGTGCTGAATTCTTACTGGAGAGCCAGTGTGTGTTTCTGTTTATAATGGATGTGGTAATGTGTCAGCTCTAATTAAACAAATACATATGGAAGTGAGGTAGGCAGATTGCATGTGCAGGATACCTGCAAGGACAGTAGAAGGATGTGTAGCCTTTTTTAAGGCACAAGACTGCTGAGTTTGTAGTGGTTGCTGGAACAAGAGGGTGTTGTCAGTGTCCCTAGTGTGAACAGCTATTCATGTAATCCGCTAGTCAGCTGACTGGAGAGCAGAGACTGAGCATGCTTGATGTACGTAACCAGTATTTTGCATTTCATGTCTTCGATTTGCATGCTCTGCTGCTGGTGTACCTTCCACATGCAGTTCACCCTCAGTTTTAATGCCCTATTGCAGGAAGAAAGAAAGATTCCTCCTCCTGTACCAAAGAAGCCCCCAAAAGGAAAATTTCCTATCACAAGAGAAAAATCTCTGGACCTACCCGACAGACAGCGACAAGAAGCCAGAAGACGGCTAATGGCTGCTAAGAGAGCAGCCTCTTTCCGGCAGAATTCAGCCACAGAGCGTGCAGACAGCATTGAGATATATATCCCAGAGGCTCAAACCCGGCTTTAAAGACAGAATGCTGCAGAGTTCCTTTTTTAAACAAAATGCTTGTACAGATTGTCACTTACCTAGTAATTTTTGTCTCATTCTCTCCACTAAATATGCCCTTGCTGTTGTGTTCTTTGTGCCATAAGCACAGTGGAATGCTTTTGATTTCCTCAGAATTTGCTGAGCTCACCGCAAGAACGACTTCTTTTTGTATTTATTGTCTGACTTACAATCAGCTACAATGGATAGGGCTTGTCAAGACCTGACTTATCCAATATATTCTCAGAGGACAACAAGAAACACCTCTTGAGATGGAACCCAGCTTTTTTTGTTATTTCTATTTTTATAAAATGTGTGATAATTAGGAATAAGAATAACAAACTATAAATGGGTGCATCTCACCATTCACTAGAGGCATTAGCTAATCCAAGTAGAAGGTGCTACAAACGTAAAGAGCAGGAAAGAAAGAATCCATTTATCTCTCTGACCTCCAGTTTCTTTTCCTAGAACCCAGCTAACATATTTACCCATGTGCTCTGCCACTCTTCTCATCTTTATTACTGCAAAATAACATTAGGCCTCTCGTGTCATGTCAAGTTTCTGGAGATGAACAGGGATATCCAGCCACTAAAACTCCAAAGTTCATCAGAAACCAAGAAGCGTACAAGTCTGGTGGTGGTGGTGGGAATGCCCACTGAGAAACGTTTGCTGTTAGCAGTACAATGACGCTCTGAAACCTAAGCAAAATTAGAATGCAAGAGGACTTGAGTGATGGGTGAAAGGAAAACGGAAGCCTTAAAAAGTTAGATCTTCTGTAGCAAGATGTGTAAAGAAAAAGTTATACTTGCTCCTTTGGAACGCTCATTGCATTTTTAACAGTTCTTTTCCATGTTAACGTTTCTTTTACAAACCTTCTCTCTTTCATTTCAAGAGCTGTGCTACATGTAATCTTTCAGAATCTCAAAATGTTATATCAGTTGAGTTTCCAGGGTATCCTTGAGGAAAAAAAAAAACAAAAAAGAAAAAAAAAATCTTGCTTGTTTAAAATTCCAGTTGTGATGTTGTAAACAGTTTAAGAAATATGAATGTGAGTGGTAAGTATATCTAAGTTTAAATGGTTATGTTAAGGTAAAGGTGAACTGTGGTTTACAGTTGTATTTTTTTCAGAACTATTTTTCTATGCAGTATCATTTATGGCAAGAATAGGCTTCTTGCTTGCTTCAGACATAACAAAAAACATGACTCAAGAGATAAGTGGTTAAGTGATTTCCAGCCATGGAATATAAGGAAGATAATATATTTTCAAGCCTCGTGTTGTCAGAAGGGAAAACTGGTAACTGCCACAGTCAAGAGGCTTTAATTTAAAACAAATAAACCAGAATTATTCCACTTCACCTGCTTTCTAAAACTAACCGATCATCCTAGCACTTATTAGTCTTCAGGTGAAGATGCAATAAGATGAGTAACCCTCAGCCCCCGATTCCAAGCTTTGAATCCTACCGAACACTACTTTAGGTCAAAAAAGAGTCTGAATCCAGTGAAACAGACATCCCCAACTACCACATCCCTTGTTTACCTGCTTTAACAAATGCAATGTAATTAGCCATAGGCAGAACAGCTATTTAATTATACTCAAGCACTTTGGTTCTTCACCTGATGAGCACTTTAAATCCAAATCCCATACATCCTGCAGCCTGATGAATGACTGAAAACATGAAGTGTCATAGGTTATGCAGATCTGACATCGCTTCAAATCTGTTTTGAGTTTTGGTTTGGTTTGGTTTGCTTTTTCCTTCTCTTTTTCCTACAGTGTGTAGTATTAAGCATGGTTTCTGTCTTTGGAGCACAGCTGACACAGCATGTTTAGCTTCAAGATAGGAAAATCTTTAGAGAGGAAGTTTTAAGAAGATTCTGTGAGGAGAAAACCCTGTAAATTGAGCCTGATATCTGGTATAGACTTTACCAAATAGCCTTAAACTACATTTGGAAGCAAAAACCAAGACGAATGTATATCCTTCAAAAATGCAAAAAAAAAAAAAAAAGAAAAAAAAAAGAAAAAGGAGATAAAATCATGTTAAAAAACAATAACAAATCCCTGACATACTCTTCTATAGATGAAAGCATTGTATTTCCCATTCCTTGTGTCTTCAAGGCATTTTCTATTAAGGAAAGAGCTGAACCCTAGGTAGTGTACAATATTGATGCTACTGCCTATATTTGTCGTACTATTTTGAGTACAAAAGTACCTGCAGACATTGGCATCTTCAGTCTTGGAAACTGATTTTGGAAGTGGAGCTGCTAGTTGCAATTGCCAGAAATTTAAAATCGACATACACAGACCTATACATATATATACACAGACATATATGTATGTATGGCAGCTGATAGGTTTCATCTAACTTTCCTGTACATTTCAAGGAGAAATCATACTTGACTCACTCACTTGAAAACCCCCACCTACAGCGACAGGTCATGCAATTAAGACAGGTTGTATTTATATCCTGCCAGTAATCAGACTTTATAAAGACAAGTTGTAAAAGCAAGAGATTACAGATAAGCTTGGATCCCAGCTGACCTAATAATGCTGACTTCGAGCAGTCTGTATAAATCTTTCATTTTAGAATCGTATTTTGATAGTTTTTTGATACATTAAAATGTTAATGGATGTTCTCAGGCAAAAATAGGCCTGTGTGAATGTTGCCAAGCCTGTGTCTTACATTTCCCGTGCCATTATGAGAAAACAGTCAATATAAGCTTTGGATATCTCTGAGTTCTGTTTGTTCCACTTTTGTTCTAAAAAAATGGGAAAAAAAGATGAGACAGAGGAAATAACCAAAAGTAAACTAGATGCCTAGAGAAAGATCTGATAATCTGTTATCTGTGCATCTTACATTTCAAGTGCAATATACTAAATTATTGTACAGGTAACATTCTATCATTAGAGTCAAATAAGGCATTTCTATTTGCATATTGTATATCTGGTTAGTTTAGAGAAATAACATTATGCTTATCGTACTTCTGTTGCAAGTAAATCGAATTCCTACAGTCCCTGACATGAGGAACACAGCATGTGGTATCTTAATAAGCATATACACAGATCAATTGTAATCTGGCCCCACATTAGCAAAATAAAATTCAGTTACAAAGACAACGTAGGAGGAACATAAATAAACATGAAGGCAGAAAGTGGAATGCGCTCTGCTTAAAGGCTTCAAGGTGTAGACTCACACAGAACAGCTGGATATAGCAGAATAGTCTAGTGCTAATTAAAGACTGACTGGACCAGTATTTATTTAAACAGATGAAAATGACAGAAAGTCTCATTGGCTGTAAAACACAAGTACAATAAATAGAATTCTAAAAATTTAAATAAAGACCTGACTGGTAAAATTGTTGCTATTTTCCATGCATATGTTTGCTTTGTACATTTTTTTACATCATAAATTCTTTGTAAATTGGTGAAGTACATTATGAAGTGGTTTATTATGTCATGTTGACCTGATTAGAACAGCCCTTATGGAGTGTGCAACGACTAAAAATGTACAGTTTAATACCAAAAAATGACATTTTTAATTCATGCTTAAACTTGTCACTATGTTAAATTTCAGATCAATCAGGAAGGAACTGAAGCGTGTGTAGGATGGTGTCTGGATTTAATATATATACATATATATATATATATTTCATATCATGGAAATTATTTGTTTTAAAATAAGCCCATATCCTGCTGTATCAGTAAATTAGTACTCTAGTTTCACCTTTTTCAGCAATGCATCTAGTATGAAGTCAGAGAATGTTTGCAAGAACAAGAAATAACTGCTTTGTGATGATGTGCCATATGTGATCCACAATCTACTTGTGCCCTGCTGACACAATACCCTTAAGAGACCCCTGCCCCAGGGCACCTTTTGGCAGCACCATCACTCTGTACCAGGTCCTCCCCATGTGGCTCCACCCCGGCTCCCCTGCACCTAGAGTAGTGTGGAGTTAGCATCCCTGGAGGTGTCTTTTCCAAATTTAATGATTCTGTGATGCTACGAAGAGTCCCTTTCAAAGCCTTGAGCCTGCTCTGGCCAGTTGGTGTGCTTAATGTCCTTTTTGGCCTTTCAGCAATGTCTTTGGTAGCAGGGGATACACTGGAGGCTGACCCACATTGCTTTGATGTCTGAAGCTGGTTTGGCAGTCCTGAGTGTCACGCTGTGCACCCTGAAAAGCTGCAAATCCTGCATGTCAGGAGCCTCGGTATTAGACAGAGAGGTAACATGACGCAGTGTTATTCCTGTTACTGCTCCCAGAGCATCTTTATGATGTAGCGATACCACCTACAAACTGCATTCGAGGTGAGGAATATCAGCAAACCCCTTAATGTCTAGAGAGGGGCTTCCTGCCATATGACAGGTTGATGCTTACATTTATACAGTGCCTTTCATCCAGAAGGATCTCCAAGCACTTTATTAACCAACACACAAACTCCAGGCTGGGCAGCAGCTGGGGCAGGTTACCCTGCCCATGGCCTGGTGAGCTGGCATGGTGGGATGCTGGGGACTCTCTCTCCTATCCCCATACTGCCAGGGAGTTTCCTTCCACAACACCTTTCCAGTGCCCAGGAAGACTCTTACGGTCCAAACCTGTGCTGTAGGAGAATCAAAGACTTGCTGAACCAGGAAGACCCAAGCGAAATAGAGGCGAAGGCAATGCTAATACCATCTCTCCAGAGTGCAGGCAGGAAATGAAGAGCATCAACATCAAGTTAAGTTTCCAGAATAATCTACTGATGAGGATGGTGGTGAGGGTCCCTGCACTGGAGGAGCAACCCTGCGAAAGTGCTGGTGGAGAGCCTTGGCCAGTGATAAGTGCAGGAGATGATGGTGCCTGCAGCTGAGCCCTCTTGGTTGGGGATCTTGGCAAGTCTCTCCTTCACAAGTGCATTCCCTCCCAGCTTTCTTAGCGGGAGAGTTCCAGCTGAGGCAGGTGCTGCAGAAGCAGCCTTCCCTTCTGGCATAACTGCCAAGCACCTGGTTGTCCAACTGGGTCTGTCAAACTAATGCGAAGGACAAGGTAGGTCACAGGACTTAGGCATAAGGTTAGTGCTTTGCTTTGGGCAGCTGCTCATTATGGAGACTCAGCTCTGACTCCTAAGGGGTTTCTGTGCGGCAGAGTGATGGGGATGCTTCTCTGTATTGGCAGGATCGGCAGGCTAGAGGCATCCATTTTGTAAAGCTTGTAACAAAAGAGGATATATACATATGACAAATGCTGGTGTCATAGTCCCAGGTGGAACCAAAAACCACAGTCAACACTTCCGTAGACCATCTTGCACTTCAGCCTCAGCACTGATGGCCATGGCAGGTTCACTGCCTAGTGCAGCCCAATGGCCCATCTGCAGCTAGTCACTGTGTTCCCCTCCAGGGACCATCTTTTGAGAACAGCTGTTTTATGGCATGCTTATATGCATATACAGACTCCTGGCAGGAATTAAGCCCTCTGTATACACAGAAATTGCTTAATTTATCTCTGAAATGCAGCTACCTCTATGGTGTTCTACTGCAGCTGTTTAACTATATAATAGGCTGTTGAGAATGGCAAGTATAAAACGAAAATTGAAATGGAAACTTGCCCAAAAGAGAATTTGGCCAGCATATTTAGGCTGATTCAGCTCCTCTTAACAAAATGAAATTCTGATAGCTGCAAGAGGCCGTGGCACTTCTTGTATCCAAAAACTCTGCTCCAGGTCCCTTCTCACTAAATGCACATTGCATTTCATAAATGATGGTCATAAAAGAAGATTGTCTGTTCGCTGTCCCACCTTTCCACACATGGATGTTTCTCCCATTATCCTTCTCTGCTAAAACAGAACCGAGCTTTTGAAGTCAGACAGTAGGTAAAATAAATTAGTATGTCTACGCAGCTTGCTCTTTAACTGAGCAAACACAGAATGACAAATTAATTGTCTATTTTACTAAGGCCAAATTGTTATTTTTCTAAATTGGTTTTGTTGGACGGGATTTTTTTACTTCTCTAGGACAAAACCATGAATATTTGCACCTAAGCTTAAATGAGGAGGAGGAGGGTTATTTGAAGATACGACCACTATTCACTAAAACATCCCCTTAGTGAGGAATGTTCTTCTCCTTCCCTTACTGTTCTTCCATTCAACACCACATTTCTCATTCCTACAGCTGAACTGTCATACAAGTTTCTTATTTGTGAGATGAATTATTGCAGGGCTCCAGGCTAAGTTCTTATCCCAAATGTATTAGAATCAATGCTACGAAAGTGAAATTCAGAAGGAAATGTCAGATTCAGATCAGTGTAATTCAGATCAATAACTGACTTAGCAAGTGCTGCTGAGGTAGGGAGGACTTAACCGTTGGAGTTACTGAGTGCACAATTACTTTGTAGGATATTGCTCTTCCTTTCAGGTAGGTCACAACCAAGCAGGTAATAGGCTCAATGCTCGCTAAGAAGTACTAGGTTTGTTTCTAATTACCTGTGGAATCCACATGCACATATCCACACTTTGATTTGTCTTCTGGAGGTATAACAGTATGGCCTTCTCATTTTCAAGGGCTTAGCATGTTATATATTCTTTAGTCCACCATATATATTTAATTTCCTTAGTTAAGAAAATTTCCCTTTCAAGTAGCCTGACTTATACTGCTCTAGAACTGTTCTTTCCTGAAGAAAAGCCACTATGACTGTACAGGGTTTTCTGTACAGAGACAAAACTCATACTTTCATTTACCATGCAACATGCCAAAATAATCAAGTGTGGCCTAAGGACTAAATTAAATGCCTCCTATAGAATTTCAAGGAATGTTAGAACCAGGAAACTAGCTGTTTAGTTATCATTAAAAGTATATATAAATATATATAAATATATATACATAAGAAATCATATCAACAATGAGGATGAACTGAGTGCCAAATATTCACCATCTGTATAAAGCTACACTTCACTAGAATTAAACTATTTTATGTAATTCTCTTTCTCATGCTTTTATGGTTCTTTTGATAAATTCTATTTAGTAGCATGCAGGATACCTAAATTGAATGTACAGTACGTTGTTTCATTGCTACAATGAGTTCTTGCTTCTCAGTAATATCTTCTTTACCAGAATGTTATTTGTTACTTTGAAGACATTTGAGAATCGTTTTATTATTGAGTTAATCTTTTTTCTTTTTCATGGTTCTCTACTCACCTCCAGCTGATTGTAAGAAAATGTGCTTCACTATTTTGCCCCATGGCTCTTTTATGAAGCTGCCTCTTTCGATTGGTTTATGTATTGTTTATGTTCATCTCCTGTAAATAATTCTGCAATTAAATTTTTTGAGAAAAATAGAGTACACTCTTTATTACCTCTTACATTTTGCATTAGCTAAAATGTGCCTTTTCCAACTGGACAATTGGTAGACCACACTAAATGATTGCTTTGGGCATGCAGCCTTTTGAATGTCAGGAAACTGATTTTCAATAAAATAATTTTTGGTAGGATTTTATCGGAATTCAAAGGCAGACACGTTCTGAAACTGAAGGAATTTGGCTGATGGTGTAGTCAGCTCTGCACTGCTACTGATGTGTTTTGGTTCACAGTGGTTAATGCTACAGGTACAGAATAATGCACACTGATTTTGAATCAGAACATTCTGCAGGGCAGAACTAAATCCTGGAACATCGCTGTGTGTTTTTTGCTGGTTGCAACAGAATATCCAAACAGAACTTCTAACCTGCTTTATGTTTTTCATCTCCTTCCAGGGCAGAGAAGTCTCCTTCTGGGAATGGCTTTAGAATGTCAGCAAAAAAACTGATACTTTTCACTGGCCACACTTCTTGATAAGACAGAAACCAGGGTAGGCATGAACGAAGATGTGTGAAGTCTCTAAGCCTAAATAAAGGAGGTACCAGAAATGCTATGACAGATAATAACTTATTTGACATAGAGGAGTGCTTAGTTACTTGAATCATTGGATTTTTACTGCTTTTTCATTACATATGCTATCGTAATACTTAAGACCTCTATTTAAGGAGGAAGACAACTTTGTGCATTGACAAGATTTCCCCTAACACAGAGTTTACAACCCAACCATCAGGTAAGAAACAACAGATAGGCAGACACAGGAGAGAAACCAAGGGAAAAAGAGAGAGACTATTAATTAAAATGAAGAGCAGTTGTTGCAGCAGCCCATCAGTTGTCAGTTGTTTCATAGCTATCAGAAAAAGAAAGGATAATTAAGTGGGTTGGAAGTTACCCTCAGGGATCTCTTCCCAAGAAGAGAGAGAGTCCAAAAAAGATATTTGTTTGAAAATCTAACATGGAGATGATGAAATCTGGCATCATGAGTCAATTGGAGGTGGAAGCTGACATCTCTGTAATTAATGAATGATGTTAGATACACCATGGACAGGTGGTGAACAAAGAAGCTGTGAAAAGTCTTTGCAGTAAGACCACTAAAATTTAAGATTCTGCTGGCTCATAACCTGTACAAAGGAATGTTCGTATTTAATGCCTGTTGTGGAAGGCTCGAGATTTCCCAGCTACGTGTCATCAGTGCTAATGAAAATGAAGTTTAGAAAGAGGTCATGAAAACAGGTTAGCATTTCTTTTTGCCTGTCTCCTAACAGTAGTCATTATGATCGAGAGCATCACTCACAGCAGTTCTATACTGACATTTTACAACTAAGAAGGGCCTCGATCACTTCTAACTGAAATTCCAATAATCATTTAGCTTGTCTTAGCCTTCATGAGTTCCCTAGAATGGGATGATCCTTCCTGCAATCTGGAAAGCATCTTAGGAGTAGCAAGCAAGCTGGTTCTTGCAAAATAGTATTACAGATAATTGCAGGTCAGCCTTAGTATTGTAGGCAAACCCCTATCAATGAGGACAGCATATGCTGATGAACTAGTAGCATGGTTAGTACAGCGGGAGCAGAGATGTGGCATATTTATTTCAGTTGCTGAACCAAGTAATCAGGTGCAGAGTGCACATCCTGGAATTAGCATATTTATTCCAGGTGAACTGTGCTGACACTGGCAGTGGGTTTGTGGCA
This sequence comes from Tricholaema leucomelas, assembly GCA_013400475.1. Classification (NCBI taxonomy): domain Eukaryota; kingdom Metazoa; phylum Chordata; class Aves; order Piciformes; family Lybiidae; genus Tricholaema lacrymosa; species Tricholaema leucomelas. Next base: position 310,536 of record WAAF01018842.1, on the reverse strand, counting down.
GGCTGTTCTTGTTCTAACTGTAGCAGCACAGCTGAAGTGCGAACATTTTGAATTGTAGACAAGTGCCTTACATAACCTATTGCAGCCCCAACACGGTGCCTGGACAGGTTATGCTGTGAATTTTTAAACAATCAATTTATAGGTAGCTAGAGGATAATACGGTGATAAAAATGAGGTGACACTGATATGCCAACATCCTATCATGTCAACCAATTTAATTTTCTTCTCTGACAGGATGAATGGCCTAATGGATTAGGTAAAGACAGGAGGCTGTGATAGATCTTCACTTCATTAAGGCCTTTGATACAGTTCCAGTGTAACAGTGTTATATAAAACTAGAAAACATTGTCCAAATAAAATTGATGTATAATTAAGTCTGATGCACCTGGAAAGATTGTTTTAAGTATACACATATCCTTGGCCCACTGTGCAATCTAAAGGAACTTCCAAATGGGAAATAAAGAGAGAATCTTACAGAACTCTACCCTGCTCTAAATGCTACTGTATTGTAATAAAATACAGTAATTTCATTGACAACTGTGATGCCTTCCTGGAAAATGTAGCATTTTTTGATCATATGATACAGACACAGGAGTGGTTACAGGTTCTGTAGAGTATATGATAAAAATTCAGTGATCCCCCCAAAAATGGACACACATTATAAATCAAATGTGATGTAATTCAGTGAAGAAAAAAGGGCAAAATGCTGTACTGATATGATCAAAGCTCAGATATGAAAAGAGCTGTTTGAGAAAAGGTAGAGCAAAGAAGATGTGGACTAGTGTGGATCACAGACAAATGAGAGCCAACGTGATGCTGAAGCATCACAAGCTAAACCACATGCTCACAAGGAAAGGGCAAATCTAATACTGAATATTAGCATATCATTAAATTCGTGTGGCTTAACAAATTATCATCCTGTGTAATCATCCATGTACACACAATCTTAAATTGTGGTGCACATACATTATTGGACTTGACACTGCAAGCCAAGCTAAAACAAATTACCCATTGAATAAAGAAGTCTTCAGATCCATAAAAAAAAATCAAGCTCGGGTATCCAAGGCATGGCTCATCCTCTCCCATCCAAGGTTGCTCAGTAGCAATCTCTTTTGCTGTATGCCAAATGTCTAAGGCCTTCTAACAGGCTGAGCCCCTTTCAGGGCTTGAGTGGAGATTGTGTCTGTCCCAGGTGTGATTCACAGCAGGGCTGAAGCAGAGAGCAGGATTCTTTTTGCATGTTTGACTGCCTGCATTTAGGCACCAGATTGTCATGTTTGGACAATAACACAGACTCTCTGAATCTTGCTGTCTTCGACTTAGCCACTTTACCCAAGTCCTGTCTGAGATGATGGCAGAAATTACCCTCCTAATCTCTGACAAGTGCTCAAACACAAAATATTGGCAAGTGAGATAGGCACAAACATTTCAGAATATTTAAAAGTGACACTGACCTATTATTAGTCATGCCACTGAGAAAGTGACAAGCCAGACTCTGGTGAGGTAAGGACACTGATGTGCCACAGAGAGGTTCTTAGTTCACTCTGTTCAGTACTTGTAAAATTTTGGTTAGAGTATTAAATCCTGGTTTGGAAGAATTGAGAAGCATGTGGAGGAAATTCAGACAAAAACAAAGAGATTTAGAAGGCATGATGTAAGTGGATAGAGTTCAGGAAATGAATCAAGAAAGGACTTGACTTTTTTTGAATATGGGTTGTGAATTCTGGAAAAAAAACTATTTAGCTGAAGGATTCAGTAATACAAGGTAGAAAGCACACCCTGTGCAGCTTTGCAGATGTGATCCATGTGTTAGAATCCACTGGAGAGCCACAGAACACAGCATCCAGCTTCTGGGTTGCATACATGCTCTGAAAGGGATATGGGTCCTGAAGGGGACTCTGAAAGGAGATCACCTCACCGGCCCTTTACTGTCACTTGATACATGATGCAAGTGTCTGTCTGCAAGTATAAAGAAGCGTTCATTTGCCAAAGCTGCAAGTGCTGCCCAGAGAGCTGTTCCACAGCCCTTCCCAGAGGAAGGTGACCAGACTGGTGGATTTGAGAGGCTAGCCTGGACCACCACCACAGCTGCCCCTCCAACACTGCCCTGCTCACATTTTGCTTTTTTTGCCTCAGGATGTGAGTGCTCGAGGTCATGACTGGATCTCTGCTTCCTCACCTGTGCATTACAGGCCTGTCAGATCACAGAGAAATGAAGCTGTGCCCTAGTGGGAAAAAAGCCTTAATACTGAATAAAGGAACTGCAGCAAAGTGGTGATAGCAGCTGAATCAGCAGTGTTCTCTCCTCAGTACGAAGTTCAGAACCTTTTTTCATTATTAGCAGGCACTGGGCTGCTGGAGATGTTGCAATTAAGGGAAAAATCATTTTTAAAAGTTTCTGCTTCACACGAGGAGAAACATCACCTCAGCCTTTACTGCTGAAAAGAAATTCAGGTTCTGACCAGGCGCAGAAGTAAGTAACGTGCTCAGGCAAAATCTCCTAGCAAGTCTTTGCAGCTGTTGTGTGGCTATTGGATTCTTCATGATCCAAATTAACTTGCCTGCAGAGGTGTGAGGTCTTTAGACAACATATGAAAACAGTGAGGGGCTTGCTTGTCAGAGGGGCTGTGCATCCATCCCTGTCACACTTGGTTCGCTTCCTTGCAACTGAACTTCATCATACTCTGCAGAATTTGGCACTGAAATATTTGAGGAGGACAGGCTTAGGTCAATGGAATGGAAAATAATGACAAATCAATTTAAATGCAGATCCTTGAACAGTAGATGATAATGGAATGTTTGAAACAAATTTTAAAAGGAAATGAGCTTTGGTAAAAAATCAAGGATTCTAAGTATTGGAAAGTGACATAAACCCAATCATAATAGAGGTGATAAATCAGTTTTGCCAGAGAGGAAATAAATCATGAATGAACAGTATGGGAAGCAGATGAATGGTCTGCTTTGGGATTTGAATGTGTCAAATAAAATTTTGTCAAATATTTATAAGTTTATGAAGCATTGACAACATCTTAGAAAAGAAAAAAAGCTGCTATATAGAATTTTATGAATGTTTATACATTTATAGGAGTTTATGTGGCTTTGTATGTATATATATACACATACAAATGTATACATATATATATATGTATGTATATATTTGTGCATACAGAAATAAAAGAGGATCAACCGTAAAATTTATATACCTTTTTTTTAATGGCAGAACTTTATATTTGTCTGGGTTTGTGCATGCTTATCTCTTGGGATAAAACTATTTGCTTGTCTCTCTCATGGAAGGAGGAAGTTGAAAAAAAAAGGGAAGCAAACAGGGTTAAGGAAAGGGAAAACCTATAGACTAAAACAAGAATTAATGCTATATTCTTTAGTTCTTAGGTCTATATGATTAGCCAATTAGAAATGAGGTTTTAATATAATTGGCTGAGGGAACTGGATTTGGAGAAGAGAAGGCTGAGGGGAGACCTCACTGTTGTCATTGTGGTGGTTGTTGGACTCTTCTCCCTAGTAACAAGTGATAGAATTCTGAGAGGAAACGGCTTCCAGTTGCACCAGGGGACATTTAGGTGGAGTATGTTTAAAACAGTACTGTTTACTGAAGGAGTGGTCAGGTTTTACAACAGACTGCCCAGGGAGGTGCTGGAGCCACTGTCCCTAGAGGTGTTCAAAAAATGCATGGCACTTCAGGGCATAGTTTATTGGCCATGGTTGTGTTAGACTAATGGTTGATCTTTTCTAACCAAAACAGTTCTCTAATTCTCCAGTCCAAAAAAGCATTTTTGGCTTAATTCACCCTACATATCTATTTCTACAGCCAGCTCCTGAATCAAATGCACACCTGCATGTTGTGCCAGAAAGCAATCTGAGCATAAGAAATGCTAATTTGTGCATTTTAACACCTTCCAGCCTGAATTAGGGCAGGTGGTTGTATCATTTTGAGACAAACTGCTATGCCTGTATGATAAAAAATGCCAGATCTTTTATTCCTCCACTCAGATTCACTCCATTCTCCCGAGATAATCTTTCCAAAGTATACTTGAACGATTGGTCCGTTTAGTGTGACATGGAATAAACAACATTTACAGACGCATCATCATTCATAATGATTATTAAGGAACTGCAATACTCCATCAGCTCTGACATACTGAATGCAGTAACCAGAGAAGGAAAAAGCCTAACAGTTGTAGAGAAATGTGAATATCCATCCTTCAGCCAGAAGAGAGGCCACATCTATACCAGCTGTGACAGCATGTTTCCTCTATGTGGCATTTACCAGCTTGCTTGTCTCCAAATATCAAACAAGTTGAGGTGCTGGAATGTGTCCAGAGAAGGGCAACGAAGCTGGTGAAAGGCCTGGAACACAAACCCTATGAGGAGAGGCTGAGGGAGCTGGGGTTGTTTAGCCTGGAGAAGAGGAGGCTCAGGGCAGACCTCATTGCTGTCTACAACTACCTGAAGGGAGGTTGTAGCCAGGTGGGGGTTGGTCTCTTCTCCCAGGCAACCAGCAATAGAACAAGTGGACACAGTCTCAAGTTGTGCCGAGGGAAGTACAGGCTGGATGTTAGGAGGAAGTTCTTCCCAGAGAGAGTGATTGGCATTGGAATGGGCTGCCCAGGGAGGTGGTGGAGTTGCCATCCCTGGAGGTGTTCAAGAAAAGACTGGATGGGGCACTTAGTGCCATGGTCTAGCTGACTGGCTAGGGCTGGGTGCTAGGTTGGACTGGATGATCTTGGAGGTCTCTTCCAACCTGGTTGATTCTATGATTCTAAGTGTAATCAAAATGCTGTTGTAAGTCAAGGGTTACGAAGTTCTCCCTTGAATTAACTATTTTGGAGGAGAACTAGGTGATATAACAAAAGAGTGGAATTTGTGCAGAGGAGGAACAGAGGAGGGACCAGAGGAGCACATAGCAGCACTTCATGGCCACTTGAAAGGCTTGCTGTAGGAATCCTCTGGGGCACATTTACCACCTGGGATGTGTTTCACTTCAGTGAAATTTACCTCATGAGACCTAACAGACTATGACGTTTCCTTGACTTCTTCCTGGACCCAAGCTTTTCTATTCTGGAAAGCAGACTGAATAGCTGGCCTGTGAGCTGCTTAGTATTTGTCTTTATCACCACAAAAGCAGTATCTGCAAATATCTCCTGTGATGATCTGTCTTCTTATCTAGTGTCAGATGCTACATTGGGACCACTGACTTTTTTGGGAAAAAGATTAAAGGCTTCCAGTGAAGCTGCTGTTGTATTTTCACCTGTCAAGAAAGGTTAGGTGAGTTCAGAGACAAGATGAGTGATAACACAGAGTTAATTCATGAAAAGGTGTAGTTTGCAAGGTAAAATACACGGGGGCAAATTGTTCTTGGGAATGTGGGTGGCAGATGTCAGAAACAGAAGGGAACAATGGCTGCTTTACAGTCACAAGCTTATTTTCAGTAGCTAAAACGGAAAGATTATTATAATCAAAATAGGATGTAACTTGCTGTAATTCTGCTTGCATTAACTTACACTTCCCCAAGGAGATCTGGATTTTAGAAAGTCTAAGAGGGGTTGATTTGGAGCCCTTTCTCCTCCTGTCACACCATTGTGCTCCCTTTCTAGGAGCTCTCAAAAATGTGTAACTTGTCTTTCCTTCTGCTCTAAACAAACAGACCTTTCCAGGGCCCTAGAAATTCAAGCACTGGTTAAAAGCAAACCTCCTTTGGCCCTTGTTTCATTTCACCTTATTCTGAAAGGAACCTCACTTTTTCATATATTTAGCAAAATGAACCAGTATAACCACCATAATAAAACAGTATAGATGTCATTCTCACACCTTTCTTGGTCAAGAAGAAAAGATGGGTTGAAGGATGCCTTTGAATGTTGTATAGAGGGACAGTCTAGGGGAGATATAAAATTCCTCAGTTCTTTTTGGATGTGTCAAATGTGGCAGGAAGAAGTATTCAGCAGTCTCATTTGACTAGTCTGGAAAGCGTAAGGAATAACAGGAATCCATCACATATCCTTCCCAGGCTACCCTCCTGGGTGTCTTTCCAAAGGCGGGCGACATACAGCGGAATCGCTGCGCCCTGGGGTTGTGCAGCTGGGCTGCAGGGCTGCCTGGCACACAGCACAGTGCAGCTGCTGCCTGAAAGAGGCTCAGATAGTGCTTCCCAACGAGGCTCCCAGCATTTCAGAAGTTTATACTGCCACCCATTGCTGCTTCTGAGCATTTTCTCTGAAAGCACTGGAAAACTGCTGAGCAGATTTCATGTGCAATAACATGCTTCCCTTTCTGGTGTGACAGCTAACATATATCTGGGGATAATAACGAGCCCTGAAGTGGGTCTGTGCAGGCCAGAGCGGGAATGCTTTCTGAAGGGCAAAGTGTGAACTGACTGCGGAGACACTGAATGTCTTCTCAGTGCCTGCCTCTTTTCAGCCAACAACAGTTTGGCCCTAGCTTTGTCTCTTTGCTGCAGGTGTTTTGTTCTAGATATTGTCAGCATGTTGCAGTAGTACAGAGGAGAAAATTCAGGTCTTCATAACCTCTGAGGCTGAGCATCCACTGCCTGACAAGAAGATTCATTACTCCATATGACTGGAAGCAACTGCACCTGCAGGGCAGGTGCAATGGGAGCTATGACTCCCATAAAATGAGGTGAGAAGAAAGTACAATTGGGACTGCATCGGTACATCTGGACCATCAGTATATGTTGCTGTAATAAATGAGTTTATGCTTTCCAGGAGATAGAGTCTGCAGTAAAAGATATCAAAACAATGTATCAGGGGTTGGGGCAATACAATGCACCTAATTCAAGAATTTTCTCCAGTGGCATTGGTTTCACCCTTTTTCAGAGAGTACTCAGGATGTCAGCTTGTCACACCGTTCTGCAAATGTTTTCTTGCACTATGCTTGTGCTAGTCAAAGAACTACAGCAGTAATTTACTTTCCTCCCTTCAGCTTTATCTGCTATTAACAACTATGCACATCAGCCTTGCAGCTACACACACAGACACAAACACGTCCACACATCCACATGTGTGTGCAGGTGATAAACTCATCATTAGTGTAATTAATTCTTAAATTTTCCATCCCAATATCTGGTGAAATTATGTGACAGGACATTTTTAGGCAAAATAATTCATTTATACAAGTGGGACTTTTTTCCTATATTAAAAAAAAAAAAAAAAGAGGAAGAAGTGAGCACCATAGCACTGATGAACTCCATAGTATGTCTGGAGTAAAGCTTGGCTCTGCATGAGCCACGTGTAGGAAGCGGCACAGAAGCCTATTAGTGCATAAGCAGCTCAAGGTGGCTGGATTCTGGGGGCTCCACAGCACAGTAATCAGCACATGGTGGGATAGGGAGACTCGTTTGTTTCTCCCACTACTGAAGAGACTGGAGAGAAACTAAGGAGATTTTTTTCTACCTGGAAGTCAAAGAGTCTCTTTTGGAATCTGTGCTTTTCTGTCTTGTGTCTAGGATGAAAGAAATCAAGAAGAAACCAAGAAAGCAAGCTGATTTGTACTGGGGAAGCAGGAGAGTAGTCCTGGAGGAGAGGAACAGAAGAGCCAGAGGGCAGGAAGGTGGACAAGGTGAGCTGTGGAGACAAAGCAGGACCTTCTCTTCCCAAGTCCAGACTAACTCCAGGGCTACTTAATGTTCAGCTATTCCTAGTCAGTGCCCCTGGTACTCTGCTGTGTCTCAGTCCTCTTAGCAGACCGGTTCACATGGAGGCTAGCAGAAACATTGGGTGGAACTAGTCCTTCCAACTGGATTTCAGCTGGGCGTAAAGGGAATGGGAGATTTTAACCTGTCTACACTGAAAGCTACCTGTGGAGTGCTTAAAGGGGAAAAAAAAGAAGAAAAAATACAACCCTGCTCTCCCTCACTCAGTAAAGAACTTTTTTTTTTTGTACAGCTTCTCCTTAGACCAAAGGAGCTGGTGGAAGGCAGGATAAGCAAGCTCCCAGCTGGAGAATGGAGGGTTTCTTGGCACTCGCCCTCTATTTCCCCAATGCCAGTGCCACCACAATATGTAAGTGCACAAAGTTGCAAGTAACCCCAGGGATTTACAAGAGGTTTCCCTCAGTGATGGGGGAAACACATGATGAAATTAAACATGATTCCTATGTGAACACAGAGGCACTTCAATAATTTTAGCTATTGGCCAGAGGACACATTACAAGGCATAAGACAAAAACTTTTCCTATTCTTAGAACGTGAATGAAGTATGTGTTGTGTTTATACATCTAAAGAAAAGGAACAGGACAGCTCAAGACCTACTTTAATGTCCTACAAATGGTATCTCAAAGCAGGATCTTTTACTGGAGTCTGATGTTAACCATCAGACTGCAGCTAATCAGAGAGATTAAAAATGAAGTAGACAGGGTGTTAGGTCTTTGAGAGTAGAGAAGACAAAGGATATTCCTCACTATCTGTAGACATTATCTTTCATAAAATTTGGACAGCAATTTCCTTCTAGAAATAGCCTTCTCTTTAACCATGTTGGATTAATATAGTTTCACTGCTATTAATATTACTATTACTTTCTTTGGATAAATGCTGTCTGCACCAGGAAGGGGGCAGGGGGAAGACATTTCAGAATGAATTGTCCAATCCATTACTAATTTCTCCCTAAAATAGCCAAATTTTGCAAATCATCTCAGCACCAATGCATCAGAATATTCTGATGGAATGAAAGAATGATGAAAAGGGAAAATAACCTTAAATAAGGATTCACATGTAAAATGACTAGAAAAGCAAGTTCAACTATAATTAGGTTTTTAAAATCTTCCTTGATATTTTTGATGAACTATTTATAGTCCATATGTAATCTGTAGAAGACAAATTTAAATGAGGCAATTTTAGTGTCAAGTAAGTTATATTAAACCTCAGAAAACGCCTAACAGATGAGCATAAAAATAATGTACTGGTTATTAAAAAAACCCTGACTCAACCCACCCTCCCCCAAACTCAAAAAACTGGCAAGTCATCTGATTGCAATTCCTCCTTCCCAGGGAGGAAATACTGGGAATTAACAGACTTCTTAGTCTAGCAAGGAAAAGTGTAACAGGCAAGGCAAAATGTCTGTTTCGAATTGCAAGATGGCATGAGTTTTAAGACCGAGATTAGTCACTGGAACAAGCTGCTAATAAAAGCAGCAAATTCTTCATTTCTTTTGGCACAATAACTGGTGCTCTGAAAATAAGCATTAGCCAAACTCCACTGATGAAGCCTGATAAAGGAACCACTGTATGAATGCTAACAGCTTGTGATGTGCTGGAGGTTATACTAGATGCTCTAGTGATACCATCTATCCTTAAATGCTCTAAGTAAACACAGTATTGTATCTGTCTCCAACATAATTATCAGAATTCAGCAAATCCACCTTTCTTCTCCATTTTATGTTTTTTCTTCAGCAAACAGGGAGACGATTACCCTATGTCTGTCAATGATTGCTTTGCTATTTTCTACGCTCCTAAGCCTTGATAAGAAACAGAATTCATGACATTGAATAGCTTGACCCCTTGGCACTAATATGGCATTAATACAAATGAGAGCTGGGGCCATTGTATCTATCACAGTAAAGTCCACAAAAATGACAGGCACTCATTGTGTCATCTCAGCCTCAGGATTCTGGTATAAATTACAAGAATTTTAGGCTCTGTTGGGGAGCCTTTTGATCTCATTTCAGTTCTACCAACAAATAAACACTAAAGATGTTTAAGTAACTCTTTGGTTTAAAAGTTTGTTTTTGAAATTAAAACAGTAGGGAAATTAAAATACTGCAGATAGGTGTTTTGCATATCCCACACCAGTGATACTACCACATTGTCTTGGCTTCAGCTTGGATAAGGTTAAGGTTTTGAGTAGGGGTTTTTTTGGTTGGTTGGTTTGGGGTTTTTTTTTTGTGTTTTTTTTTTCTGTCATAATTAGCCAAGATACTCAGCTGAACCCACTGATCACACTGACTGCCCACTATATAAGGGGAGGGCTATGGTAAGTGTGGGTGTTTGAGTTGACTGCTGTGTGGAGAATCGGTCAGATGGGCTGGACTGCTGTGGTCAGTGCTGTGTTTTGTTTCACCTGCTTTATGTATTATTTAATTAGTGGCATTCTTCTTCCTGATTGTTGTTATTCTTTTGTGCTGTTCTCTTAAACTCTCTTTATCCCAACCCACAGGGTTCTGGCTTTTTCTCCTATTTTATTTCCTTTCCCACTTGTGAGTGGGAATGGGGGCTTGGTTGCTGGCTGGGCCTGAACAATGACGCATCACAGAACTGTTTTGGCTGGAAAATACCTTTAAGGTTGAGTCCAAGCATTATGTAACTTGACCGTGTCTGATGCTAAACCGTGTAACTCAGCACCACATCTCTGCATCTTTTAAATGCCTCTCAGAGATGGGGACTCAGCCGCCTTCCTGGAGAGTCTGTTCCAGCGTTCAAGAACACTCTTGGTGAAGAAATTTCTCTTAGTATTCAACCTAAATCTTCCCTGGCACAACTTGAAGCCACTTCTTTTTTGCCCTATCACTTCTTTCTAGGGAGAAAAGACTGACCCTCTAGGGCTCCTCAATTAGGTGTAGAAAGTGAAGCCTCCCCTCAGCTTTCTGTTCTCCAGAAATAGTCTTCTGAAATATGCTCCTTAAATACTGTCAACAGCAATTCAGAAACTAAATAGCAATTCTAGAAACTTTGCATCCATAGTTGACAAAGTTCTCTACAGACATACCTATTTGCACAGCAAGCTCCCACTGCATCTTCCATTCCTGAACAATTTCTAGCATTGAGTGAAGTTTAAAGGAGAACACAGATTCGTTATTAATGTTTTTGAAAAGTGCTGAAATGATGCTGACAAGCATCCACTGCTGCCATTTACTCTGGGGAGGTGCTGTGTGGAGGTTTGCTCTGCAGGTGAGGGCCTGTGTCCCTTTTCGATAGGCTCTTTTTAGGCATCCAATGTGCTTTCTGAGTAGAATCAGTCAGGGTTGGAAGGAACCACAAGGATTATCTAGTTCCAACCCCTCCTGCCATGGGCAGGGACATGCTACCCTAGATCAGGCTGGCCACAGCCCCATCCATCCTGGCCTTAAACACCTCCAGGGATGGGGCCTCAACCACCTCCCTGGGCAACCCAGTCCAGGCCCTCACCACTCTCATAGTGAACAACTTCCTCCTCAACATCCAGTCTGAACCTACCCACCTCCAGCTTTGCTCCATTCCCCCTAGTCCTGTCACTCCCTGATATCCTAAGAAGTGCCTCTCCAGCTTTTTTGTAGGCCCCCTTCAGATACTGAAGTAAGTCCTTGTCTGTCGTGCCCTGCCTCATCTGGTACTTCAGACGGGCAACCTTAAAAGGCCTTCGACCTTACAGCTTCTGGAAAAGGTATGTCAGTAGCCTGCAACAGCTCCCTGGCTTCTCAGAAAGAGGTTGTAAAGACAAAAGCAGCCACAGGGTGGAGGAAGAACTGTGTACTGAAACTGCACCCGGTGACAGCCTGGTCGTACCTCTCCTGAGCACCACAGTCTCTAACTCTATCAGACCCCAGAAACGTCGCCTTCAGGAGCTGGGTGCTATCCCACACCTCCTTCGTTAGAGGAGCCTTTGGAAGCACTATGAGATGCATTTGTGTATGAGTCCAGTCTGTGAATGTAAGATGAGTGGGACCTTCATGTCTGAAAAGCTTTTTCGATTGGTTTGTGGCTACTGCAGTAGATTTTGTGAGTAATCTCCTATTTTAGCCAAAGAAAGTTAACAGAAATGTGGAAAATCAAGTATGAACTGGAGCTTCTTCCTTCCCAGTGGAGCCTGAATTCCAAAGCTTCAGCTTTGAGTCTGCCTCCATACAGTGCTTCAGAGTATAGGACCAGGTGGCACGGGGAGGGGTAAAGCCTCTTGGCTGATCAGAAGACTAACTGGTTGTTGGGGTGCATGCTGCTAACAATGGACACTGTTCCACTGTGAGGCATGAATGTTAAGCACTACGAATGCATCTGTGTGTTCTGTCTGCACCTCCCATATAGCTACGTCCCTGCTTGGTGGATTAGGGTCTCCTGGGGCCCTGAGAGCCATGAGGCTGAAACCCTGTGCAATGGAGCCATAAGGGATATCTGTTTTCATTGCTCCTTTCTCCACAGAGACACTCCTTTGGAACTAGCAATGCACTGGATCCTCTGTTCCCAAATTTACAAGAGGGACACCTTCCCCCTAGACTCCTCAGGGAAGGGCAACAATGAGAGATGGAGGAAAGAAAAAGAGTGCATCAATCAAAAACAATTAACTGAACAAAGCAGTCATTTATAAGCAAACAAATGAGCTACCGAAGGAGCTACTGAACTTGTCACTGCACTGTTGCCTCAACAGGGTCTCCTGGATTTGCATATGCAGAGCTCAAATTGTGCTCCTCTTTTGGCAGGTCTTCTGCCAGGCAGAGCACGCTTGCAGAACTCCATATAGAATGGCATATTGGCTAAGGACCCTGTCAGCCTAGGAAAACTAGAGTGACCTGTACAGCTCTGCAGCGATCTGCACATTTGTCTGAAGGCAAAAAAGAGTGTGAGTAGAGAAAGTTGCAGAGAATGAGCTAGATTGTGCTTCCTTTGCTGTTTCTGTGTTCTGTCTCTAATTGTCTGATCCCAATAGATTAAGAACCAGCTGCTGCTCCAGTCTGCCTTTGCCTTGAATTCTCCATGTGCTTGCCAGTTGATGAAGTGCCAACTCTACAGCTGATGTGTCCTTGTATGCTCCAAGCCACTATGAATGAGCATGGTGGGCTATTAGAGATGTTCAGTTGCTCTGGGTGGACCTAACACCACAGATCCGCAGCTATCTGGAGTGCTGGATGGAAGAGCCATTAATCTTTGTTTTGTCTCTCAGATGGTCCTGGTACAGTAAATGATCAATTAACTGTTCCAGAAGAGAGCTTAAATCCCAGAGGCCTGAGAGAGGCTAGTGAGGGGGACCTGATGTGGCGCTCAGAGCTTGCGAAAACATGAGGGGAAAGCAGAGCATCATATCTGCCAGGATTTCTCTGTAGGGAAATATGAGTGTATGTAGAAGGTTCTCCTTTCTGCAGATATGGTACTCCTTGTGTAATGGCCTGGCTGACAGAGCTCACCAGTACTATCCAGCATGTTTGCAATGCAAACTGATGTCCCAGCTGTTCTGTGACCTGTGTTTTACCTTTCTGCTGATAGTACATTTATTCTGTGTTAGTAATCCTTCTCGAACTGCTTCTAAGGGACATGGAGATGTATGGGGCTGATAACACAGAAAGCAGTAACATAGGCTCCTCATACGACTGGCTGTCCGCTTTGGCAGCACATGTGCATCCCTGCCTGTGTCTTCAAAGCCTCATTGGAGCTGTCTTGTGAGGATAACCTCCACTGACTGCAATGATATCTTACTGCTGAGTCTGTGACAGAACTAAAGGAAATGGTTTCAATATGCACCAGGAGAGGTTTAGGCTGGGTATCAGGAAATACTTCTTCACTGAAAAGGCTATCAAACATTGGAATGGTCTGCCCAGGGCAATGGTGGAGTCACCATCCCTGGATGTGTTTAAGCGGTGTGTGGACCTGGCACTTAAGAACATGGTTTAGTGTTGACCCTTCAATGCTAGGTGAGGGTTGGACTGCATAATGTCAATTGATAAATGTATACATGAATGAAATACTGAAGTGTTGAAAAGGAGCTACCATTTTCACCTGGGATAGATCACGCATTTGTATTAAAGCAATCTGCTAATGCATCAACAATTCTTAATGCAGAATATACCTACTAAAATGAACTAACATCTACAGTAAACCAAACAGCTGAGACTACTAGGGAACCTTATGTTAGGAAAACAAATGGCTGGCAAGTAACACTTTCACAGAGTATAAGCAGACCTTCAACCTTCAGAAAGAAATATTTTGCATTATTACCTAATTTTCACATTTACTAAATTATGAGAAACTGAAAATCAAGGCTCCTTAAGACATATCAATGAACATAAGCTCAATTTTTAACTACACTGTGAAAGTAAGATTGAGTAATAAGGTACCAAAGTGCAACACTGACAAGGGTGAAATCTCTGTTTTAAAGGAATTTCGCACTTGTTTTCTACCACCTGTCAGGTTTAATACAAATGAGTTTCATATACAGACACTCTTCACAAAATGGGGACATTTTTGTTCTTCTTTTTGTTTCTATTATACTTTTCTAAAGTGCTTCTTCCCCACTAGAAGCAGAAACAGTAAATGCCACAGATCTCTGTAATGAGACAATCCACACTAAATATCTTCACATACTTAAAATTGAGATTTGATTTATTACTTCCAAAATACACTCTAGGAGCTTTTTTCCTCTGGAATCAGCTTTGTCTCCTGTCGTTTTCTTTTTCCTTTGTAATGTACTGAACAGAGGTGGTGTTCAATGCTACATGTTAAACATTTGCCTGACAGTCTGATGACTCTACCACATTATCTGAGCTCTGCTCACTACCTCTGTCCTCTCAGCTATGCTCTCCTCAAATATTGACACTGCTTTTCATGCACAAAAATATTCATATTTTAAATACTCTCCAACCCAAAATGCCCTTGGATCTGACAGGGTGTACTTTCTGTCCTCTGCTTTGAGTAGTTGTGGGAAGTGTGATGTAAATGATCTGTGGCACAGCCTTCACAAGTCCTCAGATGGTGCTTGATGATACCACTGCATAGCAGCTCATAAACTGACTACAGCAATGTTTTTACAGCTATTGACTTGTATGGCCTTAATTCCATATTTCTTCTGGAAGTTAGTACTTTTCTGCTGAATTAGGTCCTGATCTATTTTGCCATCCTATTGCACATCTGGCAAGAGAGCTGGGCTAAAAGCAGGTAAAGCATCAAGCCATTGGTTTCTTCAGGGTTTTCACCCCCTGGAGAATCATCACTCAGCTGTTGAGAAAGGCTAAATAGGAAATAAGTAAGGCCTCACTTGTTCTGTAACTTGAACTTTGTTCTTCATGTGAAGAAAGAGCTCTTTCAATCATTCATTTTAGAAGATTTAGCTGCAGAAGATTCCCTAAAGACTATCTCAAGCTGTTACTGTCAGCAGGAAAGCAAACATGCTACCAACTGAGTTGTCTCAGTCTGCTTTGAGAATTCAATCTTTAAGTTACTTTTTCCCCATCTTTTGAAGGAGTCTTATGCAACCTGATCTGCCAAGTGTGAGCTGACCAAAACATAAGGGAATATCAGAGGGAAGGATTGAAAGACTCTAAGACCCTGTAGTGGAGATGCTGGGAGAATGACACCTGATGCACTCACATGGTTTTGGATAAAAGTTGGTAATTTGGTAGGAGAGATTTGGGGATGGGGCACAGGGAAGAGAAGAGAACTAAAAGATTGTTGTGGTAGGCAAAAGGTGTGGGGATGTGCTACTCTGCAGTAGCACCAGAAAGCTGAGGAGGGCACTGAAGGTGAAAAGGATTTGAGAATTAAGCTTGAGGCTACTGCAAAAATAAGAAGGGAGTAGATGTGATAGGAGTATTTATTAGACAAGCAGAATGACACTGGTCATTGCCATTCCCTTCCCCATGCACACACAGCACATTCCCAACGTCTTCCTCCTGGGTGAGCAGCTCCAGTGTGATGGTGCACATTAAAGTATGTTTGCAGTAGCAGTTTAGCTCTTCTTCCTGTTGAGTGATCACTGTTCCATGACAGCCAAAACAGATATTCCAGGATGAATGTTTTCTGTGGAATGGCTGCTGCACTGTAAATGGCTAACCATCCATGACAGTCCAGTGGTGGTTGCCTGATGCTGGTCAGCTGAAGACCCTCCTGACATACCTTGTTATTTAAACTGTCTTACTGTAAATTTAGTTGTAATTTCTTTCTAAACATCCCCATGTTCTTACTGCCTGGAGTCTTCTGGGCAATACTCCTACAGAACTTGAACCAGCAGGCTGCTTCATTTTTTTTCTGTCCTACTCAGCTGTTTGTGTATCATCACATCCTTGGTGTTTTGATGTGGATCTGGCATGTCACATCACACTACACTTGTTTCTGTGATTCCTTCAGTTTCATTAGTATATGTCTCTATAAGCCACTTTTCTGAAATCCACGTTACTAATACATCACAAGATCAAGGTTTTTTGAAACATGTCTCTTTTTTACCAGAAGAGCTATGCCACATCTCCTTGTCCAGAAGTGCTGACAGTACTTACAAGTGTTGTTTGACAACCTTTTTTACAGGAAGTGCACATATGCATTTGAAAGTATGCATTATTAAAAATAAGTAAGACCCTGTGTTAGACCAAAGGTTTGTCAATAATGCTTAAAGTTCCTTGTCTTTCAGGAACAGATTATCAAAACTCACAGCGCAAATTACAGCTGAAGGGTTATTTTAAAACCTATTACTTGGGTGAAAAAGCTTAATTCCTATTTACGTGTCCAGTGAGAATGCCAGCTGGACACACGAGCATGCACACAGTGAATTAGTGGGAGATCAGGAGCTTGATCACATTGGGAATGTCTGCGCAGGTACCCTACTCAGAAGTGATCCAGGCATGAAAGTCCTACAGAAAGATGGAGAGAGACTTTTCTACAAAGGCATGTAGTGATAGGACAAGGGGTAGTGACTTTAAACTGAAAGAGGGTAAATTTATATTAGATATTACAAAGAAGTTCTCCACTATGAGGGTGAGAGACCACAGGTTGCTCAGAGAAACTGTGGATGTCCTCTCCTTGGAAGGGAGGATGGGGCTTTGAGCAGCCTGATCTGATGGAATGTGTTCCTGGCCACAGGAGTGAGTGGGTTGAAACCAGATGATCTTTAAGGTCCCTTCCATCTCAAACCATTCATTCACCACATCATAGTGTTCAAGAAACAAACAGGTAGAAAGAAATTTGGAGATCATTCTGGTAATCTTTGTGTGCAAAGAGGGGGCTAGAAAATCTAAACAATGCTATCATAGCATTTTCCTATAGGTTGCTGGTAAAGCAACTACTAGAATATTGTGTCCAAAGGGATAAAGATTCGAAAGTGCTACAGAGAAAAACTACAAAACTTGTTATAGACTGCTTAACCATCCTAAAAGCTTGATCTGTTTAAATGATCAAAGATTAAAGGCCGCTGTTCACAATTCATAAATGCCAAATCTCTCTGTTGAAGGTATAATGAGGTTCAGTGTCTGGGAGATGAAGCTAAACTAATTCAAACCATAAATAATGCTCTCATTATTTATCTGTGTGCATCTTAACTGTTGAACTAATCTATCAAAGATTGCCCATCACTAAAAAGAATTAAATCAACATTGGATTTTTTTATTTGATAGACATGTTTTAATTCAGCAACATCTATTAGGCCTGAAACAATAATTAGTGGCTATCCAGTGACCCGTGTTACTCAAAAAGCTGTAAAGTAAGTGCAAAATCTATATTAATCACTGAGTTCTTGATCCACTGCAAATAGCAACCTTATACAGTGGTTATTTGTTGCAAGGCTTACATCTTGATTTGTTTATCCTAATCACAATATCAAGATATCCTTTCCAGAAGATTCTTTCTTCCTCCCAGAGACAGCAACGACCCCAAACCTGACCACTGGAACACATCCTCTCCTCTAAATTCATGTGCCACCATTGTCAACAAGCCTTCATGAAGGTCACACTGAGACCCGTCAGGGATGTTTTCACTGGTGCTTACTGAGAAGGTGATATTATTTGGAGCTGTTCCCATGATGGTTTTATTTCTGCTGCACCTGTTAAAATGCATTGCAACACAGCCTGGGAACAAGATGGTCATTTGTCAAGGTAATATTCATCTAGGCATGGCTTTTGTTAAGCTCACAGTCCAGCATTTCTAAACCCTAATCATCGCCCTGCCTGTTTTTGGCATGGGGTGATTCACTTAACCTCTCTGTGAGTTTGCGTCAAATGACAGCGATAATCTGCTTTCTAGGGGCTTGGGAAGGTTAGGTAGTGCTACATAGTGTGCTGTAACTTGAATTTACATCTCAGCATTTCACACAGATTTGCATAGTGAGTTCTCTCACCTGTGCAAGCAGCATAAAACCGTTTTTTGTCACATGAGATGACTTGCTGTGTATCAAGAATCATCCAAAACAAACTTGGCTTTAGTCTGAGGAAAGGCTGCTTTTTAACAGTAAAGTTATATTCCATTCTCATACACCAAAAGATACACTGACGCTCTGGGAACTGGACAAAACACTGACAGGGCCTTGTGGTGAGGCACCATACCATAATGCTTACATGTACTACTCTTAAGAGTAAGATTTTACCCCAAACTTTATTAGAGCTTGCTATTTCTTTCATTAGCTGTTTGCTAGCAGCTACTGGCCTCGCATCTGACACAGACAGGTAATAAGAGCCATATTTACAAGGGGAAAGCTGTTTCAATTTGCTGCTAGTCTCGGCCAAATTATACTCTCTTTTGCATTTGGTGCAATGCTGAGTTTTTTCCTTTTGCACATCACACACTGGATGACCTTAAGGTCTGTGGTGTATGGATTTGCTCAGGGATTTATCTGTTGTAAAGCTCTGCAGTGCCTTTTCTACCATTAAGGGCTGATGCTTTATGAATCTTCTGCATATGAAATTGTGCCAAATAGCAGTCATGGAAGTCACTGCCAATTTTGGAGAACCAGACAATGGGCACCGCTGCTTCTCCAACTCCAGGATCTATCAGTTAGAAGGCCAGTATAGCTCTCCTGTCAGATGCTATAGCTCCTTCCCAGCTGTTAGCTGAGCTCTGTGCAGAATTTTTCCTCACCTACATGGAGCTAAATGTGACAGGTTGGAGAGCAGCCAAGCAGAAAGGGACCTAAGAGTACTGGTAGATAATAGGCTGAACATGAGCCAGCAGTGTGGCCAGGAGAGCCAATGGCATCCCTGTATCAGGAACAGTGTGGCCAGTAGGACAAGGGAGGTTATTCTGCCCCTGAACTCAGCACTGGTCAGGCCACACTTTGAGTGCTGTGTCCAGTTCTGAGCTCATCAATTCAAGAGATGTTGAGATACTGGAATGTGTCCAGAGAAAGGTGACCAAGCTGGTGAGGGGCTTGGAACACAAGCCCTGTGATAAGAGGCTGAGGAAGCTGAGTTTTTTTTAGCCTGGAGAGGAGGCGGCTCAGGGCAGACCTCATTGCTGTCTACAACTACCTGAAGGGAGGCTGTAGCCAGGTGGGGGTTGGTCTCTTCTCCCAGACAACCAGCAACAGAACAAGGGGACACAGTCTCAAGTTGTGCCAGGGGAGATCTAGGCTGGATGTTAGGAGGAAGTTCTTGCCATAGAGAGTGATTGGCATTGGAATGGGCTGCCCAGGGAGGTGAGGGAGTCACTGTCCCTGGAGGTGCTCAAGAAAAGACTGGATGAGGCACTTAGTGCCATGGTCTAGTTGACTTGATAGGGCTGGGTGATAGGTTGGACTGATCTTGGAGGTGTCTTCCAACCTGGTTGATTCTATGATTCTAGGTTAGAAAAAGCTTGCTGTTCAAAGTAACCAGCTTACTTTGACAGGTATATAAGCAGCTCAGGAGCAAACCAGTAGGGTCAGATAATTGCAAGAGAGGTCATGGGGAGGGGAGAGGAGGAATGTTCTACTGAAAACAACAGCTTCTGCTTGCACAGCCAGGACTTGGAGGAAACGTGTCCCAGTTTTAGCTTTTCTGGATTTCTCATCTGTCTGAAATAAGGAGCACAATAAGATGTAGGACTTTTCCTCTGGCAGCCCAGTCTCATCTACATACCTCTCCATTCATACTGAATTTTAATTTACCCTTTGAACACTCTAAAAACTCCCTTCTCTGTTCTTACACACTTCCCACTCATTTCTGAAGATGCTGATCATATGACTTCTGTTACGCAGCAGTACCACTCTAATTAGTACTTGAACTTCTTCCTGACACTTACTTTGGAAAAAGCCAAAGATGTTTTCTCATTTTCATTCATCAGGGCTGTTCATGAAAAACTCACTTTATGTGATAGCTAAGTTTGCAAGTCACAGCATCTCAAGTCACATACAATTTAACAGATTACACTTAAGTGATTTGCTGCTATAGCCAACATATTCACTTCCATGCTGCTTCCAGCTACTATTGCCACCTCTGTACTGAATACAACACAGTGAATGGGGAATATGTAACTACTTAAATGGGGTAAAAGAAGTGTGTATCTGGATCCTTATGTTTGGGCTTCAGGCAAAGCTGGTATTATTGCTGTTGTACTATGTTGTTGACGATCAGATTCCCTCAGAAATCTGTCCTGAATTCTCAGTAATTTGTGGTTGTGGATTTAGGTTTTGTGGAGTTTTTTCTTCTTTTTTTTTTGCGTGGTTTGTTCGTTTGAGGTTTTGTTTGATTGGTGTTTTGTGTTTTGGTTTTTGGTTTTTGTTTGTTTGTTTGTTTTGTGTTTGAGTTGACTTCAGCAGCGGTGATGATTAATCTGATTCTGTGGGCATGCAGTTTTAAATCCAGTGACTTCAGCAAAATGAAACTAATCTATTGCCTTGTCATTGTAGAGTCCTTTTATATGTACTGAAGGGTCAAATGTTCAGCAAACTCTCCTAGAATAATTTCATGAGCACATCTATTATCTCCTTGGATGGTCAGTTTCATTTCTGGTAGTGTAAGTAAACTTAGATTTCATTTTATAGGAAAAAGCGAGCTCAATTCTGCTGAAAGGCCTTCAGGGAAGTTTCATTCTGCACAGCCATTCCACCTGTTTTTGTTCCTGAGCTGGAAAAACATTTCCTGAGAGACCCTTTATTTGACCTATAGGAAACCTGCAATTGCCTCAAGACCAAATCACAATGAGAATTACTTGACAGATAAAATCTGCTTTCTGATAATAGCCTATCAGTTTGAAATGCTGGAACAGGAAAGGTCCTGCACCCCACTGCTGTCGAAAGTGTTGTCTTATAACAGATGTGTTCATTAATTAATTGCCTGCTTCTACCTTCAGTTCGTTCTATTTTTTTTCAGATTTCTATTTTATTTGGATTCCTAATATAGATAGAAGATATGACTGATGTGAGAGGGTTTTGGTTTTATTTTCAAATAACAGGTCACTTTTCTGTCGATAAAAAACCAGCAACTTCAGCAGAAAGTTCAGTCCAGTCACCTTCATAGCAAAATGTATAATCTGGTTACAGTGAAGACCTCTGTTAAAACTTTCAATGGGGCTTTTGCCTTATTAACATAATCAATTGCAAAATAATGGCTTAGAATATACAAGAAGACTGAAAATCACTTAAAATAAATATTTATAGGGTGGGGATCCTTTTATTCAAGAACAAGAAAACCAGGGTGACTTCACACTTAATGAAGCTGTCAAGTTCTATGCAAGTGAGAAGACAACCATCTAGTAAGAAGACTTAAAGAGTTTTTACTGTGAGGAATCCCACTGAAGTATTTATAAAGTTGGATGTGAACTTTTCTGAGAATTAGGCTTGAAAAGCTGGGTTGTGCTTCTGAGTGGCACAAATCACAAATCCACGATATTTTGAGAAAAGAAGGGCAAAGGAAACTTGTTTCCTGTGATTTTTTTGCCCTAAATGTCCCTCACACTTCCACAGCATATTAGTCCTGGCTGCCTTGCAAGATCCTTAGCAACTTGCAGAGCGAGTTGCCCCTGTGGCTACATCTGGTGAGGTGCTGATTTTGATGGGCTGTCTACAGTAACCAATAAGCCTGCAGCCAAACAAGATGGAGAAGTGTGGTTCGTGGTGCAGTCTTTCTTTCCATGGGTCACTAACTGGGAGCTCCTTTCTACAGATTTTTATGTAACTTTTAAGAACACATTTACTTTAAACCAACCAACTGATTCAAAAGGTACTATGAAAATCTCTTGTGGGCTGATACAAAATGGGTAAGATGACAAAAACTCCTTCCTTCTTTTAAATTTTAATGAATTTGTTGATTGCATGTTTCCCTTTTAATCTCCTTAAGATACTCTAAAGACTACTATATTGGGTTATATCCATAACCTGTAATGATTTATTTCAGTGGGATTTTGATGAAGCTTGCAAGAAAAAATACAGAATAACTTGGCTCACTTTGTCTTCATTTTTGTCTCACAATTGAAATATGTTCTTTCCCCTCAGTGGCTATGATTTTCATGAATGAGAGGTCTCACGTTTTACCCTTCACATTAAACTACCTGATGAATCCACGACAAGAGCCTAGTATCACAGTGTCACCAAGGTTGGAAGAGACCTCATAGATCATCAAGTCCAACCCGTTACCACAGAGCTCAAGGCTAGACCATGGCACCAAGTGCAACGTCCAATCTTGCCTTGAACAGCTCCAGGGACGGCGACTCCACAACCTCCCTGGGCAGCCCATTCCAGTACCCAGTAGTGAAACAGTACAAAAGGCCAGTTTACATTTTACTGAAAATTCAGAAAGGATGAAATATGAAAAGGCCATTTCAGTCCACATTCAGTGGTCAGGTGCTGGATGATGCCCTCTGTTTCAGCACACCACAGAGTTGCTATAATGCAGTAATCAGCAGACCTGTGGTGAAAAGTCCAGGCTTATTTAACGCTCTTGACAGATTTGTGGCAGACAGCAAATGCATGACACTTGACCACCACATAAAAAGCTAGCTTTGGAGAAAAAGGAGGTGTTAGGAAGGTTTTTTTAGCATCACAGGCTTAGTTAAATTTAAAACTGTACTAACAGACTGGATAACTGCTGTTTGCATGCACTAATTGTATGTAGAATTTCTTTTGGCGATTCTCTGATGTAAATGGTTAGAATCTTCCCATTCTAAATACATTTAAATGGACCACATATTTTCATCTTTTGCAAGTCTAGAATAACCTGCCATGAAAAAAGCTCATTTGCAGCTGCTGCTTTAAACTTATCCTACCTTCCTCCCAACTATCCCTAGAAAAATGTTTTAGCAAAAATAATTTTTCTTA
Organism: Tricholaema leucomelas; assembly: GCA_013400475.1. Taxonomy (NCBI): domain Eukaryota; kingdom Metazoa; phylum Chordata; class Aves; order Piciformes; family Lybiidae; genus Tricholaema lacrymosa; species Tricholaema leucomelas. Next base: position 287,624 of record WAAF01018842.1, on the reverse strand, counting down.
TCACTTGTTGTCTAGTTTCAGTACTAATTGTTACTTTATACTGCTGTCACTGTTGTACAGTGCTGCAGCTTGTGAAATACATGAATTTCTCCACTTGGATTGATCTGAAAACAGGCAAACAGCTTGTCACCTGCTATTCTCTTTATTGTTTATGGACTGCTTATTCCAAGAAGTCATTTAAGCTGTTGAGACCCTTGTCAATATGATGGATTTGCTGTCATTGTAGTGAAATCTTCAAATGTAAACTTATTAGATTACTGGCTGAGTCCATAGAAATATTCCTGGTTTCTGCTCACCGTTGCCAAACAGCAATTTTAAGGTCCTTGATTTCATCTCGGATAGTTTTCACAGGAACTGTTTGTGGTTGTCTCCAGACACAGCTGAAAGGTGGTCTGAGGTGACAAACTGGGATCAAATCCTTGCTAGACACCCACTGATAAGCCAGGCACTAGCTGCTGTAACTAGATGAACAGCATTTTGCCTGCTGGTAAAGTCCCTATTTTCTATTCAGGTGAGATTAACTGGAGTTAAAACTCAAAAATGATAAGCATAGATTCCATCAAGATTTTCCTTTGAACGCTGAAGAGGCAGTGGAAGTACTTGTGAGAAATGTGAAAGGACTAGAGATTGTGGGTGAACCTGAAACACCAGTTAGACTAAACTTCACGAATAAAGCTGTGAAGCAAGAGTCTAACTAAGGCAGAACAACTTGTTTCAGCAGACATTGTTAAGACACGTAGATTGGTGAGGGAGGCATAAAAGAGGTTCAGCTGCACACCCAAGCTTGTATCATCACTTCATGCTAGTTACCTGAAGCCAGCCAGAAGCAACCAAGGAATTTACACTAAGGACTGGACAGATACGGTCAGTATTCTTCTTTATTATTCCTGTGGGGCAAAATAAGTGGTTATAGTGTCACCAGCAATGCTGGGCACTAGGAGGGGAAAATCCTTGGGGAGAAGCTTGAAGAGGTATTGACTGGCCAGGGCTCTAACCAAGTTAGGGAGAAGAGGGAGAACAAAATAATATGAGTATATATATTTAACCAATGTTTGAAAAGGCATTTTTATGGTACATGAAACATAAAGAGAAGTTTGCAAAATGGCATGACAATAAGAAGGCTTTGGAGTGACGTGTGACCTTAAGGACACAAAGAGAAGGTGAAGCAATCTTATGCATTGCAGATGAATTACAGAGCTAATGGTAGAGAGAGGTTAACAGAGAAATTACAGGATCAGTCTGGAGATCTTGAGAGCGCATTGTATCAAAATTGAAACAACTTAGGACTAGAAGAAAAGGGATCAGGATATCTTGCGTAGAATGGAAGTAAAAGAATGAGAAGACAGGAAATACTGAAGGAATAATTGCTCAAAGCCTGTACTTAGTGAGATGTAATTAAGTAGTGGACAGGGAACAGCCAGATGCCACAGGGCCAGCATGGGTATGGTAAACATCTTGAACTCTTTCTACACCCAAGAGAGCTTTTTTTAGTGAGACTGCAATACATGACACTACCAAACAGTAGTTGTGTACTTCCAGCATTTTCATTAAAAGTCCACAAAGTATATAGAAATGGGGATTAAACTTGAGAGGAACTGAACAACTTATCTCCAGTTCTTCTACATTATTTGATGTTTTTCTTTTTTAAGATTCAAGCAGGCAGAAATAGCCAGCTTCATTGCCACAATTTCCACCACAAGCAGTAGATTAGAAAATCTGCCTCTCTTTAATTGAGAATTATCAAGTGCTTCAAGGCAACTACTCTCACTGTCTGTTTTGGAGCATAAGGTGTTAAGTCATTTAAAACTGATGATAATAGAAAATGACTTTGTAGAAACTAGCACTGATCTCCAAGACCTAAGGAAAGCAAACCAGCCAGGGCAGATGAATATGTCACACAACGTAAAGAATTTCTGAATCCTTGGCACACATGAAGCAATACAGCTTTTCTGAAAGAAACAGAGTATCCTTTCTATCACCTGTGAGGAAAAATGCCTTAAGCGTGTTCAAAGTGCTCCCTGCAATAACTGTGGCTTGCATGTAGGAAAACTGTGTAAGTACTCGTTGGACAAGAATCAGTAGAACTTTGAGAGTATAAAACATTAACAGAATGAGATTACACATTTGGTATTGCCACAGACATTCTTGAGGCAGGCATGCAGTAAACCTCCCACAGACTTGAAGCAAAGCTCCCACAGATCTGAACCCAGACTGCAGATTAGTAGGTGGTAAAGGAGCAAAAATCAGTTTGAAAAAAGAATTCAAGAAGCATGTTTCTGAAAATTTGTAATTGTGTGACAGGTCTGCACAGGTTGTGTGTATATATGTGCATCTGTACATGTGCAAGGTTTTATAAAACTTTGGGAAGAGTGCCCAAAACCTTTGAGAAATCAACAAGGTCTTGACTTTTAAAGTAGTAGTAGACTTTTCATCCTCTACCAGGAACATTACCAACTCAGGGTTGTTTATCTATTTATACTCATAGAACTTAATTTAACACACAGTGGCACTGACTACAAGTTTTTGGTATGAGTACTCAAAAAGTAACACTACACTATTACATTACTATTTCTACAACTATTAAGCTACATCATCGCTATGGCTAGTAGTAATTAATTAGATTTTGTTTGAGAAGGCAAAAAAGGCAGCAGAGAAGGAAAATCCCCAAGAAAGACAAAAGCCTGAGATCTTCTTTATAGTACAACCACAGTTTCTTATCTAGAAAAAAAAACAAACAAAAAACAAACAAACAAAAAAAAACAACCCACCAATTTAAATAAATTCTTTAAAGACAGCTACAGGAAAAACAAAATTAGGGGAAACTAAAACACATCCCCTTCATGCATCAGTCCATGTTACTTGGGGGAGCAATCTCTTCCAAAAATAGCTCGCCCAGCTATTGCTTGTTCATTTCTCTCACCTTCCTGTTACCCAGGACAGGTCCAAACTCTTCTAGGTAACAGAGGTTACTCAGTGAATATCTAATAGTAGCTAGAGAGCACTTCCCAAGTAACAGCTCCTCCTAATCTGTTTAGTATGTCTTAGGACCTACAGCCCTGACAGGAACACCATCAGGGTTAGTAAATGACTCTAACCATATCCAAAAGCTTTGCAACAAATCTACTCTCACTTCTGTGTAAAGACAAATCCTTCTCTCTACAAGACCAACCTGCCAGCCCGTGTCATTAATGTCTTTGTCACTTGATCATGAGTGTGCTCTTTGCATGAAGTAAGTGCTTGAGCTGAAATTTTTTGCCCTGTATTTACTGCTGAGCCTGGGCCTCCTGGGCAGAGATGAGATTAGTCATAATGATGTTGCAGGTGTACTCCAGCATGTGACTCATTTAAGTGTCACTTGGGTAGTGTATGGATGTGTGGACATGGCTTCAGCTAAACCCTGGTGTCCCTTAGGGCCGTCTGCAGAGTTGCTCAGAAGGAAGGTATAATGCCTCTCACTCAGCACATTCAAAGGAGACACAAGATTTTGTTCCCAGGCACTTCCCAGAAACATCTGAGGCTGTCTGTCTGCATCTAAAACTAATGAGGTGGTATGTACTTTTCACAGAGCACAAAAGGACCCTGTCAGGGACAGGGTTATCACATTAGCAATTAGAAATAAATCACAACCCACCTGGTGCCCAGTTATCTTGCTGCTGTGGCAGAACTCACGTGTCCTGTGGGCTGCATTTCCAACTTCCTGTCTGCAACCCGAGCATCCACTGGGCTTCCAGGACTTAATTCCCAGCTCAAGTCTCCCATGGCAAGCAGACCCAGCTTAGAATTTCAGCTGTTCTGGGTCAATCCTCAGTGCAAGAGAAGTTGTGGCTTGGTCTTATTTGTCTGGGACACTTTTTGGTGGAGTCACCTGGTCCCTTGTGGAAACGAGATTCTGACTGCAAAAGTCACAGTCATTGCCAGTCAGTGTTGCTGATGCTAAACTAAATCCTGGGTCAGGCTGAAGCACAGCCAAGGAACTCTCTGCTGTGTTTTCACTGACCTGCTCTCATGATGCTTGCAGAAACGTTTTCAGTTTTGGGGCCCTTGCTACAAGGACATTGAGATGTTGGAGCACAGTCAGAGAAGGGCAACAATGCTGGCGAAGGGTCTGGACAACAGATCTTCTGAGAAGCGGCAGAGGGAACTACAGTTGGTCTGGAGAAGGCTCAGGGGAGACCTTCTTACTCTGCAACTACCTGAAAGGAGGTTGGAACCAGGTGGGCATTGGTCTCTTCCCCTCAAATAACAAGTAGTAGAGCAAGAGGAGAGGGCCTAAACTACGCCAGAGGAGTTTAGATTGGATATCAGAAAAAACTTCTAGACTGAAACAATTCTCAAGGACTGGTACAGGCTCCCCAAGGAAGTGGTTGCATCCTTATCCATGGAGGTGTTTCAAAGATGAAGAGATGTGGTGCTGAGGAACATGGTTTAGCACCACTTTGTAGAGTCAGTTGTTGTCTGATGATCTTGTTGTATACGACGATCTTACAGAGCTTTTCCAACCAAAACAATCCTATGATTCTAACAAGATCCACCCGGGCTGAATCACTGCTGTGACAGCATCAATTTTCGCAAGTATGTAGCAGAACTCCATGACACCCATTTAATAATTTACTGTCTGTAACGAAGCTAATTACAGGTAAAGGTACCGGCGATGGCACCACGAGTACTTCTTTTTCATTACTACGCTTACCGGTGACGGCACCACTGGTACTTTTCATTACTATCCTTGAGGAGGCGTCTGCTAAGTCTCACGAACTTTCCAGCGGCGGCGACAAGCTCGCTGTTAGGCGAAGAAAAGCACCTCGCCAACATGGCGGCGGCGCGCGATGGCGAGGGCTCGCGCGCGGCGCCTGCGCTCCCTCGGGCCTCCTTCTTCCGGAGCCGTGTGCGCGTGTGGCCCCCGCCTCCGAAGTGGTACAGCCGCAGCCTCCCGCACGCTGCCCGACAGTGGTTGGTGCCGCCGGGCGCATGCGCAGAGAGGCGGCAGATGGCGGCTGCCCGGTTAAGGGCGGCTGTTGTTGAAACTGCGACGGGTTGGGCCTCTAGGGCCGGATCGAGCCGAGGGAGCCCGGGCGGCTGGGGAAGGAGGCGTCCCGCTCGGGGCAGTCTCGGAGCCTGGAAGGACCTGCCCACCATCGCGGGAAGCGTTGTGGGTGAGGAGCATCGGGTGTGAGCGAGGTCTGTGCACTGGGTCCGGCTGCCCCTGGGGCTGCGTGATGGGCTCAGCGACATCGAGGGGCGGGGTGGATGGAATGGGAGCTTGTTGCTGCCGGTGTTCCGGGCGAGGCTGCGGAGCTTTCGCTGCCGCGCTGGAGCCAGGGCTTGCCGCAATGGGTCACGCTGTCCGGGGCCTTTTCGCGGCATCAAGTTTGTGTGTTTTACCTCGGGTTTTCCCCGTGAAATGGAGAGGAAGGGACTCTATCTTCGAGTTGCTCTTGTCAGGTATGGAGTCTTGTCAGGTATGGAGTCTTGTCAGGTGTGGAGTCTTGTCAGGTGTGGGTCGGTGGGGCGGGCTTAGGGCCTTCGACCGGGGACTACCACCCCGGTACTCCGTCTTGGGAGGGGCCTGCCTGCGAGCGAAGGCCAGGGTGAGCGGGTCCTTGCTGGGTGTGGGTTGTGGTGGTGTTTGCTGCATTATGAAGGAAGGCAGGAGCATCTCATCAGAGCCTCTGTACTCGGTGGTCGTCGTGGTTTTTTCATCTGACTCGCAGAATACTTCCAAACGCACTAGGGTGCTGAGCACTTACAGGCTGCAGTGGGTCTAATGGTCATGCAGATGTCACTGGAATTTTTCATTCAGGTATTATTTGTCGGCTTTTCCCTCCCAACAGATCTTTGGGTTTGAGCTATGGTGTCTTTTGAGCTGTGGTGTTTGAGCTAACGTGAGGGATTCCTGGGCTGTTCTGTTAATTACACTAATGTTAGTAATACATGCCAGTGTTGCTTGTTTGCATTCCATACTCATTGCATTTTTGGAATATGTTTTCTGTTGGAAAGTGTTCACAAACTGATTGCAAAGGCTTGTTTTGAGATATAATCCCAAAAGCCCCTGTGTAAGTGGTCCTGCTTACTGGATTAAGTTTTTATGGGTTTATATATCAGCTCTGTATCTAAAATCTCGAATTTCACCCAAAGCTGTAGGAAGTGATGGAAATTCAGTGAGGGAAGAGCAGAGGAGTAGGAGTAGATTAACTACATGCTGCTATTGAAATACAGGTTCCATAAGTAACAGGGTTTGCTGCTTGTATTTTCCTTGCCTTCTTCCTTTGGCCTCTTAAGCTTTTGTTACAGTGCATTACTTTGTAATAGTACAGATTTTGCAAACTGTTTGTTAATCTTAAATTCATTGCTTAAGTTATTTGGGTTACCTTTCTACCTGTCTTTAGGATGACTGTGCCTAACTGTAACAAGACCAAAGTCATAAACTGCAGTGGAATTGAATTCTTTGTAGTTTAAGAGCTATTTATATGGATGACTTAAAAATTCACTTAATTGTTTTTTTCTCCTGTTTCCAGATGGAAGAAGAGTTCCTGGTTTCTGGTTTGCATAATGGCAGAGGTCAAGTAGCTTAAAGGAGACACTAGTGCAAGTGAGAAGTGTCAAGCCCCTTGCAAGGCTTGGCTCTGTCAGAACAGAAGAAATGAATCCTACAAATGATGATCCAGTGTTTGGGACCATTTTTGACTGGGACTATCTCTTATGGGAAGTTCGTTTGACATTTTTAGCTGCTGGTTTTTTAATCTACTTGGGAGTATTTCTTCTGTCTCACTGGTTGTCTTCATGGATAAGCACCACTTACCGTGCCTTGTATGCAAAGGAGAAGGTGTTTTGGAACATGGCAGTCACACGTGGTGTGTTTGGACTTCAGAGCTGTGTTGCAGGGCTATGGGCTTTGCTTATAGATCCTGTCTTTCATGCTGACAAAGTGTATTCACAGCAAAAGTGGAGTTGGTTTAACTGTTTAATAGCTGCTGGATTTTTCTTGCTTGAAAATGTAGCTGTTCACGTGTCCAACATTATTTTTAGAACGTTTGATGTGTTCTTGGTAGTTCATCACTTGCTTGCTTTCGGTGGCTTAGCTGGTCTGGTAATTAATGTGAAGTCTGGACATTACCTGCCTTTGATGGGAATGTTGCTGGAGATGAGTACTCCCTCAACATGCATTTCCTGGATGCTTCTAAAGGTAAGAATGTGATAATTTTCAAATTATGTTTGTAACAGTTTTGCTTGTTCATAGGCAATCTGTGCAGTTTCCCTGGAGAGCTGTTCAGCAAAAGTTCATTTGTTTAACTGATACTGATGTTACGGTGACACCTGCTTTTGTCACAGTGGTCTTTCTGTAGTCCTCCATAGAGGTTTCTCTGCTTGTGGACAGCAAGATGATGGTATAGATTCATTCTGAGTTTGGGATGCTGTGTGCATGTAGACCTACTAGGAAAAAGTGTCTGAGAGCATGTGGATATGAATCCATTGGCCTTAATTCTACTGGTTCCTTAGTTCCTTATCTGGAAGTAATGATCTCACCTCTGCATACTTTCTGTTCTTGTTTTTCTAGGCTGGCTGTGCTAACACCTTTTTCTGGAAGGCAAACCAGTGGGTGATGATCCACCTGTTTCACTGCCGCATGATTCTCACTTACCACATGTGGTGGGTGTGCATTTTCAATTGGAATTCTGTGGTAGAAAACCTGGGACTTCTTCATTTTATTGTCTTATTTTCGGGACTGTTTGCTGTTACGCTAATACTTAACCCATACTGGACGTACAAAAAAACTCAGCAACTCCTCAGCCCAACTGACTGGAACTTTGAAAATAAAGCAACAGAAAATGGAAAATTAAATGGAGAAACACTTCAAAAGAAGAGGCTATAACACCATAACAGTAGGCTAGCAGAAGAACACAACGCAATGTAATTCTTTGCCCGTGAACTAGGAGGTTTTGCAAGAAGCTTATTAACACAATGATTCCCTGCTAGTAGTATTCTATAAGCACCAGTAATATTTACAGATGTTTTTTGTATTTCATCTGTGCATGCACATAAGACCTTCAGCCACTTATGAATTACACCAACAATTTTGTCAGGTTGGACAGTATCTCATGATTTAGGAGGAGCACACTGTCTAATGGCATCCTTTGTCCTAATACTTCAATGTCTCTTTACAGTTAATTTATCTTACATTAAGCTTACCTTGAATCCTATTTCACATATGTCAGAGATACTGGTACTGGAAATTATGTGAAGTTGTTGATTAAGACCAATTACAACCCAGGTTAGGTATGCATGTGTGCCTAGTTCCTGTGTGCTATTAAATCATTCCAAGTAGCTGAAGTGGTCAGTGGTAAAGTGCAGTCATAGCTGGTGTTTGGTTTGTTGTTGTTTTTAATTTTATTTTGGTTGTTTGGGTTAGATTTGAGATGTTTTTATTTTCTTTTTAAGTGCATTTGAAGAAGAGGAAGATAATTGTGTTCACTGTCACAGTGAATCGTAATTTCCAGGTTGTCCTCAATATGGGGGGAGTTCATATTCACCACAAACACGTGCATGTGAGGATGCAGGCATTTGTTATGCAGGTGGTCTAGCTGAGTCAATCATAGGGATCCCTTGTGGACTTGAAATCAGTGTAGTGCAAGAGACAAAACAGAATGTTTGACTTGGTTTTGTCCTTGGAAAGCTAGCTGGTTAATTAGTTAAATTATTTTCTTCATAGGTCCCACGTGAGCAGGCATGCTTATGGTCTCATGTTTTGGAAATTCTCTTAGTTATAGAGGGTTTGGGACTCTCAAGTGGTGTCTTTGTAGACAAAAGCCCATCTAGCCTCTTCTAGGAGTTTGGCTGTTCTTTTAGTAAAACGATTAAAATACTAATGGTTTTTATTTTGCTTTGAAGAACTTACAAAGTGATGTTAACAATCTTTTGCACTTTATCTGCCACATCACTACGTCTGCCATTGATTTAAGGCATTGGGTAGGTTTTTAGACAGAGATATGCAAAGTGTGGTGAACACTCTCTCAGTTGTAGCATTGGTCCTGTCCTGCAGAGTGAAATGTTGGACAGATGAAGGTATTAAAGATCACGATAGAAGAGGGTGACGCCTAGTGGCAGGAGAATGACAAAGATACTAATTTGTTTTGACTCGCTGAACTAGTGAAATTAAAAGGCTGTCATTTGAAACTTCGTTATATAGTGTGACCTGACTGCTGCACAGATTTAAGTTCCAAAGTAGTAACACTGGACAAGCCCAAGCTATGAAAAATTTTAGGTCAAGGCACGTGGCAGAGACTTTGTGTACTGATCTGTGATGGAGCTTAGTGCTTTAAATGTATAAGGGAAGCCCTATTTGGTGTAAACATCCCCATTCTGCTAATGTTGAGTGGGAATGCTTTTTAATTTTGTTCTCTGTGAAGGGAGGAGGCAAGTGATCAGGTTGCTATGTTCCTTAATTCATTTTGTATGGGCACAGAGTTGGAAGAGCTGCTCTGAGGGAGAGGAAGCTTCCTACTATTAGGTCACAAATGTGCAGTCAGATATTGTAGGTAATGATAGAGTGAAATTGCCCATTCAAAGCCAGGCCGAGAGGGTCATAGTAATTTTACACAGCAACTCTGTTATATACAGTAAAGGAAACCTAAATGTTTTGTGCTATCTTATTTCTAAGCAGGCCACAATGAGGTTGCAGTGTTTTGGCAGTGTAACCTGTCTAGATGCCATCCTGTAAGAGAAGGGTTCTCCAAAGTTTGAAATTATGTGCCTCTCCTGAGGGATTTTGTGTGGAAGAGTAATGCTAAAAGTAATTTTGAGAGAAAGGAGAGAGATTAGTGTCTCAGAAACAGTATCCAAATAGGTGATCCAGAAGCATATTATGAAGAATCCAAACCTCAGTTGCAGGAGTTCCAGAGGAGGATGTGGAAGATATCATAATGATAGTGTGTTCTGTGCAGCTCAAGACTTTAAGGTTTGAATTTGATAGAATAAGGTAATAATTATAAAATTCCCAGATAAGAAAATGCTGAAAAATCAGTGATGAGAATGGAAACATCAAAAGAGAAATAAGTTTGAGACAAGTGTGTAATTGTTAGGGTGGCTGGCTAGGAAAAGGTAATTTTTTTTTGTGCTAAAAAACCAATATGGAGCACTGGAGTTAGTAGGGGCTAAATAACTCAGATTAGATGTGGTCCCAGCAGACAGGTGGATAATTACATCAGTGACTTTTACAGTTTAATATCTTGTATTATTAAATGCTGATGTGAAGCAGATTTAAAAACTTTCATTATTTTTAATCATAATACAGCATTCTTTATAGTGTGCATCTTAATGTGAATTCTTTCATGCAAAGACCCGTGACATATCTTGAAAATCTTTTGTTTCTCTTAAATATGTAATACCTAAGAGTATTACTACACCTGTATTTATTATTAATAACACTTGTTAACCTAAACACTGCTATAACTGCTCGAACAAGAGCTGTATGCAATAAAGCAAATAACAGCACTCATTTTGTTTCTGTTGGTTTTAGACATGAGGGAGTTTTACAATCCAGTTAGAAATACAACAGGATGTAAGAATACAGACAACCTTTCTTCATCTTGATGACTTAGGGTTGGAGTTACCAGTTCTGTTACACATTACTGCTTTTTCTTCAAACTCAAGTGTTTTCTTCACTGCCTTCTGGCTGTTCCCTTCAAGAGGATTCTCTGGTTTATGATGGTAGTGAGTGTCCCTTTGCTCTGAAACAAGACTGAAAAAAAGTTCTGTAATGAGGATTTTGGTTTCTGTTATAACTAAGTGCTGCTTTTCAACCCAAAGGTAGACTAATCATAGTTTGTTTATATATATATACTTTTTTTTACGTTAAACTAACCCCAGCCCCATTGGGCCTCTCTTACAAGGCATCACATGCAATCTGATGCAGAAAAACTCAGTCAGTTTCAGTAATGTCTGGATCAGGTCACAGGCTGTGCTGCTGCCATGATTTGGTAAATTCTTGCATATGTTTTAGGGTGATACTTTGTTTGCCTAGGTGACCGCTAGAGACTTAATCCTGCTTTCATGTAGGACAAGCATATTCAAGGAGTGCACTTCATCAGACTTAACAAAGTGTAATTGGGAATAGGGGAAGCAGGTTGTTTGCTTTGTTTTGCTTTTTAACAGACAGCTGGTTATTACACCATTCCTAAATCGCAGTTTGTTGTTTTGCCTCCATTTGTGTCCTGTCTTATTTTTTTCCCCAAACTTGTTAGCATTTCCCTTCTCACCCACTAACTTTTCTATAATATTTACTATTACTTGCAGCACTGGTCATGGTCTTGCAGCAGTCATGTTACCGCAGCGATTTCTCTGTCTAATGCTTTTACTGGTGGGCCCTTATTCCACTGAATACTCATGTCCAAATCTTTCAGTTGTTGTGTTGTTTTGTTTTGTTTTTCCCTAATGAGACTGATTAAATTTTGCTGCCCTGTCCAGTCACAAGACATGTTTCTTAACCTCAGGGAGACTCTCACCTAAAGTAAATTTAGAAGTGCTAAGCAAATTCGAGTCTGCTCTTGTACAATATGTTTGTTGAATGGTACAGCATCTTTATACTGTGTACATAAATAAAACTATTTTATTGAATAATTGTCTACTGTGGGTTTTATTTACTGATGAAAATAATGCCTGTTATTTTTTACTTGCTATTTGTGAGTTAAACAAATTTTGCAGTGCATACACTAAAAAGATGACTTGTTTATTTTGAAATAGTCTGTTGAACTTGACAAAATTAATGCCAGGTCTCTGGAAGTAGCTATAAAATCGAAATCCATTGTTACTTCAACGTTTAACATACAATTAACATAAGTATATTTAGTTACATGAATAAAGCACTAGGAGCTGCTCTACATGTATGCATCAAAAATGGTTAAAAAACATGGCTTGTAAACGACCCTTCTGGCTCGTTTGTATGAAGTGTGTGGCCTGTTTTTGCATTAGGCTCTGTGAAGACATTGGCACTGTAAGACAGTTCATGGTTTCACCTTAAAACCAAACCAAACAACAAAACCATAACCAAACAGACAAAAACAAACACACGAAACAGCAAAACCCCAAAACTTGTCTCACTGCTCAATAACAGAATTACAATAATAAGCATTAAAGTTGTGTGTCATGTGTGGTGCTTTGCAGGAATTATTCCTGATGCTTTTTATCATTAATGATTTAAAGGAAAATAATGTCATTATTGCCATTCAATTAGTATTCTAGGAATGCACTGTGTAAGCAACTGGCTGGTGCAATTTTGATAGCTGCCTTTGCAGTGAAGTCCCCAGGATTAATTGAAGCAGAAGTAAATCTCCACTAACTCTGGAATGTGTGTGGGCACAGACTGGGATGACATAAACAATGCATAATAGTATTTGTATAATAAGGTCCTTTTTAAAAAATAATCTGTAAGAGGGGTTTAATGTTTTGCTATTCAGATGGTTTTTTTTATTAATAGGTAATATATTTTACTTGGTAGCTCTACTACATTGCCAGAAAAATGTTTGAACACACTCAGGTGGACACTTGCTCACCAATTGCTATCACTTGATCTTGTGTCATGATTTTGAAACAAGACGAAAGTGACAGTCATTAATGAAGTAAATTGTGGCTGTTGCTCTAGCTGTCAGCCCCTAGATGTTGAAAGAGATGTTGCATGCTCTGAATCTGATTGACTGATTAGTATATGCTGCTAGTGGTGGTGTAGACAGACCAGTCTTGAACAGAAAGGACTGGGGCCAGCTCCTGTGTCCACAGAGAAGCAAGTTGCTGGCTCTGTGTGTAGTGATGAGTCAGCTAGGGTCACTTCTGGGTCCCTAAGGATATGACCTGAGCTGAGAGGGTGGAAATTTAATACTAGCTTTATCAGATAAAGTATGCATTACTTCTGGTCTGAAATATTTATTTCCCCATATGATTCTCTTTTCAGCTGCCTCTGCTCATTTGAATGCTTGGCTCACAACAGAGGGCTGTATAAACTGATGCTTTTCACTGCTATGTTCTCTGGCATTTACCGTAAGGACTTGTGAGGATGTCCCTTGTTTTAGTACTGATAATTGATTGTGGCAGCTCTAGGTATCACTTAGCCTTTTATATTGCTATCTAGGTATGCAGGTTCCTTCTCCTGCTTTGCTGCTACTGCTGCCAAAAGTGTTTTAACTATGTGTGTGTTGCATTTTGACACCAAAGCTGTGTCACTGCAGTTTAAACATGAGGCTTGCACTGACCAAGGAGGAAGAATGTAGCAGTGAAAGGACTGGTTTTGTAGAAGGTAGAGAGTTGACTTTTCTACATTTGTGGACCACACAGTTCTGTTAGGAATTCCAGACTAAATCAACGTAAGTACAATACCTTGAAAAACAAAGCCATGCAGGCAAGCTACGGAAGTGCAGAGAAGTGGTTTGTATAGAGCAGGCATGGGACATCTGAGGAGAGCTTGATCATCTGGTCTTGTGAGTCATATTTACAGGAAGAAAATGTATCCTGGAAAGCAGCAGTACCCTTGATTAGAAGTCATAGGAAACAAATACAAAAACCAATTAGGAGGCTCTGGGATGAGGTAAGAGAGACTGGTTGGTAAGTTGTGCAGTACTGAGCCAGTTGCAGTTGGACACTGAATGTACAGATTGTCTGGTGCTTTAACTGTTTTTTTTCTTTTTTTACTCTTCTTGTTTTTGTGTGTGTGGTTTTTTGTTTTGGTTTGTTTGTTTTTGTGGGGGTTGTTTGTTTGTTTGTTTTTTGTTTTTTCCTCAGCAACATACACTGGCTGGGTGGTGAATGGCTGGAGAGCAGCCTTGAGGAAAATGACCTGGGGGTCTAGCTTGGTGAAAAGCTCAACATGAGCTGGCAATGTGCCTGCGCAGGCCAGAAAGCATCCATGTCCTGGGCTGCATCAGGAGAAGCATGGCCAGAGGCGATGCTTTCCCTTTGCTCTCATCAGACCACACCTGGAGTACTGTGTGCAATTCTGGAGTGCCCACCATGGGAAGGACATCAAACTGTTGGAGTGAGTCCAGAATAGGGCCACAAAGATGATCAGAAGGCTGGAACACCTCTCCTATGAGGACAGGCTACGAGAGTTGGGGCTTTTCAGCCTGGAGAAGAGAAGGCTTCAAGGATACTTTATAGTAGACTTCCAATATCTGAAGGGGGCCTACAGGAAGGCCGGGGAGGGAATATTTACAAGGTATTGTAATGACAGGACAAGGGGTAATGGTTTTAAACTGAAAGATGGCAGTTTTAAACTAGATATTAGGAAGAAGTTCTTTACGGTGAGGATGGTGAGACACTGGAACAGGTTCCCCAGGGAGGCTGTGGATGCTCCTTCCCTGGAGGTGTTCAAGGCCATGTTGGATGAAGCCTTGAGTGACCTATTCTAGTGGGAGCTGTCCTGCCTATGGTGTTGGAACTAGATAATCTTTGAAGTCCCTTCCAACCTAAACCATTCTCTGACACTGGATGGGGATAAGTTTGAGGACCTCTTTTAGGACATCTATCCTGGTAGGGCATAAATCCTGCCAAGCCAGTTTAACTCTTGCTCTCCTCCTGTTGCAGGTCTGGGAGTAGATGACCAAACAATGAAGGGTTTAGCCCCAGCAAAGCCTTGAGGCCTAGGGGCTTAGCACCAGATGTCAGATATCTTGTGCTGCCCCTCAATGTGCCTGCGTTGTCACACAAGGCACAGAGCATTGAATTCATTGGCCAGAGCAATGATGCTAGTGCCTATTGGCCAGTTTTATTCTCAAAATGGTGTATTTAATGGGGGATGATTTAGAAACCCTGCCTTTCTGCACTGAGCCTCCATGAGGAGCAGTATCATTTACTACGTGTTAACTGGGAATCATGGTGGCCATGTGTTTGCAGCTTGCACCAACTCAGCAGCAGCAACTCGGTTTCTCTCTCCTTCCCTCTCCCTGGAATGTTTTGTGTTTTACCCCGCGATCATTATCGTGAGTTTTGGAAGCGTCTGTGTACAGGAAACTTACTCAGGGACCAAAACGTTGTAAGTACATATGCTGGAGTTAATGCAAAGACTCCATAAGCGTAGTTAGATTTTTTTTTCCTGGTTTTGCATTCCTATTTTCCAAGTTCTGGTTGTTTAAACTGTTTAATTCTGTTTTTATAAATACCCTCCGTGCAACTACTTCCTGACAACTGAAAATCCAAAGAATTGCAGGGAATTTCCCTATATTAATTTTAAAATTAATATACAGAAATTAATATTTGTGATTCATAAACAATTATTTCTATGCAACATCCAAGGTTCCATGTAACTTATTGCTCAAGGCTGCAGCAACCTATAGTGTGTTCTGATTTACAGATATTCTTGTGTTATCCTTGCCTTTTTATCTTACATAATTCTTTTTTACCCAGGATGCTATTTTCTTTTTGCATATTCATGAGTACAAGTCAATGAAAATTTTCCTAGCCATCCTAATGCTTTTCATCCATCATTTTTCTCACTTGAATTCCTTTAATGGTGGCAGCTTAGAGTTGTACATAGTGCTTCACATAAAGTCTTCTCCATATGTTGTATTGCACTAGTACTTCATTTCTACCACTAGAAACAGCTCTGCTTCTGCTGAAGGTTGCATTTGTCTTTTATAGCTTTGTGATTTTAGTGCTTCATGGTTCTCTTGTGACGGATAATTCATTCAAGTTTTCCCCTTCCTTAACTTTAGAACAAAGCAGAATCATCAGAGCATGGTGAAATAAGCAAAAGCAGGAATGTTGTGTTACAGAAATACACCTGTACAGGGATGCAGGAGCTCGCAGCCAAGGGCTACAGGAGTGGCCTCTGTGCCATTTGCAGGGCAAAGCTGTGTTTGAGGAAATGTCTTTAAGGAAGGGCAAAAAAAAAATCCAGAAGAGTATGAGGGGAAAAAAAGATGAAACAACCCTGTCAGCACCAAGGTGAGAGCAGGAGGAGGAGGTGCTCCAGACACTACAGCAGAGATTCCCCTGCAGCCTCTGGAGGAGCCTGAGGAAAAGCATGTTTGTCCTAAAGGTCTACAGCCTGTGAGAAACAGCCACGCTGGAGGTGGGGAGAAATGCAAGGAAGAAAGAGTAGCTGTTACTGTCTGACCACAATCCCCATTCCCCACCCCAGCATTCCCCTCGGGGTAGAGGAGGCAAAGGAGTCAGGAATGAAGGAGCAAAGCTAGAAAGAAACGGGGAGAAGGATACGCATTTTTACTTTTGTCTTTGTTTCTCACCATCCTACTGTATTTTCTCTTAGCAATAAATGAAATTTCCCCAAGTCAAGACTGGCCCATTACAGTAATAGTTAAGTGATCTTCCATGAGTTTTCTATCTGTCCTGTTGAGGAGAGGGAGTGAGAGAACAGCGAGGTGGGATGTGTCCCAGAAGTGGTGCTGATGCTTCAGGGAGACCTAAAAGGACAGCAGTTAGGCAGGATATTAGAACGAGAATGAGCAATATTTTGGTAAAACCACATGTTATTTTGATGTAACAAACTGAATGAAGGAAAGCTGTGTCATCTCCCTTTATAAGGAAAAAAGGTCACTTAACCTTGTTTGGTAAGGGAAGCAGAGGGGAGCGGTAACTTTAAAAGGCTTCAGCATGATTTCTGCAAGATACTGAAGTAAGGCTGTTGAATATCTGGCTTGGAGTGGTTTCTGAGGGACTACAGTGAGCAGATGACATACTGTCTTTGTGGAGACACAGTTGAAAACAACAGGAGAAATTACTTCTGGATTTCTAGTGGATGAATACTGCCTAAGAGAAAGTGCCAGCTGTAAGAGCTGGTAAATACAAGGAAGAAACAGAGAAAAACGGGCTTCACTAGAAAACTTGGTAGCCTAAGTTTGAGTTGTCTTGCTTAGACTTCATGCAACAATCTTGGAAAGCAAGCAATAGGAATGAAGTTATATGTCTGTAGGTGTAAGAATTTAAGTGTAGATTTAACTGCCCCAGTTTCCAGGGATGGACAGAAGGGGTCCCTTTTCACAGCATTGTGTTACATAGGGCCAGGACATTGCTCAGTGTACATCATGTCCTTAAGACTGCCCAGTAGATGTGCTAGGGTACATGAATGACCTATGGTAGCTTGGAGATGAGAGGTATGGGGCTGACGCCTCACATAAGCAACAGTGAGGGTGGCAGAGCACTGGAACAAGCTGTGCACAGAGGTTTGGACACTCCTTTTCTGGAGGCGCGCAAAACCTGCCTGGACATGTTTCTGTGTGATTTATCTTGATTTGATCCTGCTCTAGTGGGGGGTGGGAGTAGATGATCGTCAGAGGTCCCTTCCAACCTCTACCATTCTGTGCATTCTGTGATGCTTGTTGTGAGGAAAGTCAGAGGAGAAGGATGAAAAAAGACACAGATTCTACAAGTTACAGGTGAGGCGCAGGCATCTTTAGCAAACCTTTAAATTGGAAAACTACTGGAGTTTCGAGTGAAAAATGAGATTAAATTCTAAAATAGCCTAGTGCACATCCCAGCATGCTCTAGGGCTGCTCATGAGAGCAAAAAAAACCCTCTCAGGCCCGTGCCCAGCTCCTCAGCCGCAGGAAGGGCGGGCTCCCTGCTCTCCTGCACCGGGCGGCTCTTTTACACTGACAGCCCCGCATCCCTCTGCCCCCCAGGCCTCCTGCACCTCCCTAGCGCTGCCCACCGCCTGCAACTGCCCCCGGGAGTAGGCAAGGGCCCCGCTCCCGCCCCGGTGGCTCTGTCACACGCGGCAGCAGGAATGTGGCAGGGGTCGGAGGGGGACAGAGGGAGACACGACTGGACTTGACTCCTCCCTGCCACGGCCCCTCCCCGCCGCGACCGACGGGTTGCTTCGCCAACCAGGAGGCGAAGCGGCCTGGCGCTGCCCAATGGCGGTGGGCGTTGCCTGAAAAGCCCGGCAGAGGGCGGGGTGCGAAGAGGCGGCTCCGCGCCGGGCCTCAAGAGCTCCGCTCGGGGGTGGTGGCAGCAGCCCCCGTGTTAGGGTGGGGGCAGTGACGTGTCAGGGGGAGCCGAGCAGCCGCCAGAGACACGGCGGAGCGGAGCGGACGCGGGCAGCGGCTCTGCACTGGTGGAGAAGGTGGGTGCTCCCTTCGCGTTTGGCGGGGCCGCAGGAGATTTTGACGGCGGGAAGCTTCGGGGGTAGTCATGGAAAGTTGCGGTCTTAAGGTGCTGCCCTCCGTTTCCCTGGGCGCCGAGGGTGCCTCGTTGATGCTGCGGGGAGCCTGCGGGTGAGGTCTGGGCACCTCTGCCCGACTCCATGGAGAAGGACCCTCTTATTTTTCAAACTGTATTGTTAAATAGGGTTTGCTAGCGTAAGGCGGCTTGGCGAGGCGCTGAACCGAGGGCGTAAGGGAGCGTCCCTGGACGTTTTTCAAACTTTTAGCTCTTGACATTTCTTTCCCCATAGTTTTTGCTGCGGTTTTTGCTCGCGGGTGCGCCTCGTTTCCACCAGAGGCCATCAGGTACGGACGAGGCTGTTGAAAACCCAAACTCCCAAGGGAACTGGAGTTTCGTTCTTTGCCCTTCCTTAAAAGCTCTTCAGCAGCCGGGCTGTAGCTGGCACTTGCAGTTACACTGGCTGTCTTGAAACAAGGGGAAAAAATATGTTTCAGCACAATAGCAAGTGCCCGCTTCTGTATTTTTTTCCAGAGGTCTTACAGTTGTATTTGGTTTCTTTGCAATTTATACTTTATCGGAGGAGTTGTGTAGTAGGTTGTGTTGATCCCAGGCTATGTAGCTGCCTTTGAAGGATGCCTTGTTCTTCTACGGCGCGAAGAACAGCTTTTAAAAATGGCCAGTCATTCACCTGGGTGAGTGGGTGAACCCTGTCAAGAGCAGTACCTGGTGCTCGGAAAGATAGCTGTTAATGTTTTGCTCATAGCAAATGACTTATTTTAAAGGCCTTTAGGCAATGCTTCTGTTATTGTACCGTCCTCACACAACATACACACACAGAGGGAAAAAAAAAGATTTTATTCGACCCGAAATATGTTCTCTTTCATTTAAGAATTTCATTATTCCCCTCCCTCGAATCATGGCTTTTGTCTTGTTTAAAGTTGTTTAATTGCAGTGCAAAAAGTATTTTCTTCACTTGTGCAATGTGACTGTTACCATAAAAAATATATAGGCTGTTTTGGTTTTGCAAGAGTCCAAAACTAAGACTGACAATTTGAAAACTGCCTCATCCTCAATTAAAAAAAAAAAGTGAGTAAATGCCAATGTATGTTAGATTGTGGCTGTTACTGTTTTAAAGGGGAAAAAAAGTTTTTTTCAAAGTGTTTACTCTGCTTAACCCCAGTGAGCAATCTGTAATGAAGTGTTACACATTGTATATGTTCTCTTGGTGCTCAGGAGACACAGATTTATTGTCTGAATGTGGGACACATTGGATGCCTATAACTGCAAAGCCATTATGCAGGAAGAGGTTCTGCCTGTTTATCTGTTTTCTTCAGTGGACCCTCCTTCTTTTCACTTGGGTGATCTGTTTGATCTTGATAATCTGTCTGACTTGCTTTGTTTAATGCATTTTTTCCATTCCCCCCCCAGGCTTAGTATCCCATGAACCAGTTACTACTAATAACAACATATAACTACTGTTATATGGTTATGAATAGTAGTTCTTTAGAAACTACTTTGGAATCTGATATTTACAAAGGCTTTAAAGTGATATTTGAAGATTTTTATAACGTCGTTCATGGATTTCTTAGCCTACCTGTGGTGTTATATGTGAGATGTGATGAGTGGCATCTGCTATCTTGTGAAGGGAGAGGTGCCAGGTGTCCAGTCTGTGGGGCTTTCACAGCTGATATCCACAGGTGGATGTGGTGGGAGGAAAGATCATTATGGCAGATAGATACTTGAGGAATGTGCTGTCTGTCAGCTCCTGTTGAGTGCTGGAGTCCAGCAGAATCCTATGGATTTGAGCTATGGGAAGTTATACACAAAGACTATGGATAGGAGTTATAGTGGTGGCATTGCAGCTCTGAAAAACTGGAGACTGAATGTGCAAGTCTTGTGCCGTTGGCTTTGGCAGGTCAGTGGTGAGCACACCAAAGCATTCAAGAGGTGGTTGCCTTGCTCCATGCCCATGAACCCTCTTCTAACCAGGAGCTATGGTTAACTCAGTAGATAGGATATGGTTTTGCGCATCAGTAGACTGTGACAATCCTTTCCTGGAGTAAATGCAATAAAACAAGCTTTAACATATGTTGAGATTAACTTTTTAAAACCTCAGTACTGCACAGATAGTACTTAGATTTTCATTTTTATTTTGATTGAAAACAAAGATCAAAGCACCTCCCCATTTTGGGTTGTTTTTTTAATTCTAATCTAATACCTTCAGTGGAAGTGTGCTGAATCACAGCAGTCTAAACACTTTAGTTACATATTGAATAGAACAGGTTCTGGTTATCCTAAACTAGTAGCTGTATAGCAGAATATATAGTATTAAGTATGATGTAGCCTTAGTTTTGAGTAAGCTGAACCACAGTTTGTAAAAAATGGTTTTGGAGCCATTTAAGTATCTTAAAGTCCATTTAAGTTACTCTTTTTAACAGAGCTTTTTCTTTGTTTTTCTGTTCACTTATAAATACTTAAAGGGTGGGTGTCAGGACAATGGGCTCAGTCTTTTTGTGGTGGTACTCAGTGACAAGACAAGAGGTAATGATGCACAAACCTCAAGATAGAAAGTTCTGTCTAAACATGGGAGGGGACTTCTTTTCTTTGCGAGGTGGTGGAGTCTCCATCTCTGACTTGCTGCAGGCAAAGTTGCTCTGTCAGGTGTGTTGGACTTGATGAGGCTCTCTCCAAATCCTTATCATTCTTGACTATCAGTTTATATGCATAATATCTTGTACCGATTTTCTTTTGTTTGTTTTTCCTTTTTTTTTTTTTTTTGTTTTCCTTTTTATGAGGACACTATTACTTACTGCTTTGGAGGCAGGATTGTCTTTTCCATTTCTTTTCCAGACTAGGTTATTTTAGCCTCAGCAGTAAAAAATTTGATACAAAGGCATTTCAGCACTGGAGGAGTTTTTCTGTTGATTCTGAGCTGTTTAGGAGTCCTTGTATATGTTGTACTTGAGGGAAGACAACTGGCATATCTAAAACCTGAAGGCCTATTGTCAAACTTGGAATTTAGTGCAATTGAGAATAGTGAATTACTCACTTGTAAAACAGGAAGTCTATTAACTGCATCTATATAAAGAAGAAATTATTTTTAGCATCTGTTGTATAAACTTTATAAACTTCAGTCTACTTCTGAACAAGAGAGGAAATAAATTCTGCTGTCCAGGAGGAACAGTTTTGATTCAGACTTTCAGATTACAATTTGTGTGTTGTGAAGAGTTGCAGTCAGTTTATTGATGCATCTATAATACTGCGCTGCTCTCAGGTTTGTGCGCAATGGAGAAAAAGCAATGTGTAGTACTTGTTTTCTTCACCTTTACATGTGCGAGTTAGTAATTTTCTTTCTACTTCTATAAGGTGACTTTTATTTTACATTCTGCTTGAAGTCTTTCCATTTCACATGTTTAGCTTAGAACTGTAGAAGAATCTCATGGGGAATTGTTTTATGGCTGCTAAAGACATTTTGGAAACTGTCTTTGTATGTTCGACTTCCTAATGGCTTTTTGAGCTGTGCATGCATTTCTGTACTATCCTTGGATATTTCTCTTGAAATATCTGTTCTCCCTTAGAGAAAATTCCTTTGGAATTCCAATGTTAAATTTAATGCTGTGAATACAATTGTGAGTGTGGTTTTTTAAAATATTTTATGTGTTGTTATGGGGCAATAAACAAGATTTCAGTGATCGTGATACGAATTAGTCTTTAATGTATACGTTTTCCAACACATGAAGATACTTTTATTTCCAATACCTTCCTTTGTTAAAATCGGCATTCACTACAAATCTCTTTTCCCACTTCTATTCATATAAAGTCTTTCTGGTTGTTACTTCTGTCAGTGGAAAAATTGGTATTGGTAAATTAATTTTTGCATCCTTCTGTTTTCATGTTTTTCTCAGAAAGGTTGTGTCAGTGTCTCAATGTCATGTGGTTTGCAGACAGCAGACTTGGAACTCAATATATCTCACATATCTGCAGAAGGAAACTGCTTTATTATTGGCATCTTTAAAGATTTAAGTCACTGGGACACCTTCTTACAGTAAGAGTCTGAATTTTACTCACACCAGAATACTTCAGATCTTTTTGAAACCATGGAAAAGCATAAAAGTACAGCTTGGTGTTAAGGGAGTGGTAACAAGTAATGGTAAACAAGATTTCAAAGTATGTTTTCAAACTTCTGCTTTTAGATCCAACGACTTAATTTGTATTTTATTCTGAATTCCCTGAATCAGCAAGAGTGTGGGAAGTGATGCATAACTGCACAACATTGATTCCTGTCCTACATGTTCACTTCAGTCAGGAAGCCTGAAGCTTAATGTCAGATGTGTGGGTGAAGTAGTTAACCGGAGCAAAAGAACTTGTTCTGCTTACGTGGTGCTGAATAGGGGCATTATCTTGGGAAAATCTGTTTCAGTGACTTACAGTACTGTGCAATACTTGTTACTTGGGACTGAACCATGAATACAGACTATTAGGATCCAAGCTCAAGGTCAAACATTCACTCATGTTTTGTACTCTCTTCTGAAAATGCTTTCAAGAAGATTGCAAAAATCATATGAATGGGTTTTCTCCTCAGAGATACAATATATACATCTCAGAAATTTAAAGGGAGGAGATGGGCATTATTGCTTCATCCGTAAAATGGGATTGGGAAGTTATTTGGAAGTAGATAGCAATATTTAGACTTCATGTTAGTGCCACCACAAGTCTTGAGCTTATGGGTCTAGACTTTGTTTTCCACTATTTTAAAATGTTCAGTGTCTCATCCATAGTGTTTATTTGGAACTCTACGCATAGTATTCATTGCTGTTGCAAACCATAGACTAATTTGAGTCTTTAAAGCTTTGCTTTTGAGCTATAGAAGGTGAAGAAGAAAGGTCTGCTCAGACATTTCCAAATGAAGTAAAAAGTGAAGCTCATCGGTGTTAGGGGTAGGTGCAGAATGTACACTTCCACGGCAAACTGCCTTCCTTTCTACATTCTGGGAAGAAGAGGGCTGTTTTGTGGAGGTGGTATTATTATTTTTCTTTCTTACTTTAACTGATGATTTAACATCTACTTTACCTGATTTCTGATTTATTTGGATAGTATTTTGGTGTTCTGAAAACAAAATAAGTGAAAATTGTGCTACCTTTCCAGTGCATACATTATGACTCTAATTTGCAATTAGAAATCTATTTCCAAAAAGTTATTCTAGAAACATAGAAGTAAGAGTCTGGTTTTATATTCTTATGCAACAGGTGGAATTTGTTCAATTGGGCACTTCTGTTAAAGACCAGAAACATTATGGTTACTTTAGCAAGGGCAGTAGCATCCAAAGAACTGAAAATGTGTAGGAAGAAATGTCTCCATCAAGACTAAGTTTGCAGAAAGCAAAAGGAACTGAATGTTCAATCCAGTGTGTTATTTCACTTGGATCATTGGAAAGAGCATCTGATGAAAATTTTCATCAGTTGTCATCAGTATCTTATAAAACGAGGACTCGTGGAATTTTGACTGCGATTTCTGCTTTTGCAGTGGATGTGTGGATAAAGTACAGTTGTGGGAGGGACTGGGGAAACTTTATTGCCTGTCTTCATTAAATAAAATGTTTCCCCTTTGGCTTTCTGGGTTTTTTTGGAAGCAGGGAACTTGATTTGATGGGGAATGAAAGTAGATTGCATGAGAGGACATTTTTTCTGTGACAAAATTACCATGTTTTAGTGTGAGTCTGACCAGAATTACTAAAGTAAATGTCTATTTTGGTGGGGTTTTTAGTAAAAATTCATAACATCTCTGCACAGTGATTGAAATTACATGTATGTTATAATAATATGTATGGAGCTAAACTATACATAACTTTGTATCACAACTGAAGGCTTATACTTGATCTTCTTTGACTAAAAAACAGAATGAGGATGCTAAGGATATTTCCAGTTAATACTGGCAGGGATTACTTTGTATTAAATTTATAAGAGGAAATTTCAGAAGTAAGAGTACAACAGCAAGAAAACCAATCCTAACTTAAATGTGTTATGCCAGCATTCACTTCTATTTTTTCAGTACTTGTGGTTTGTTGTGGTGTGCTCAGCCTCCAGGATGGTCTTCAGAACACAAGGCGATGCCCCTTTTTTAGGTTGCCAGCACAAAAAAGCAGGAGCAAAGGCTTATCCAGTAAAAGTCAGGTGCACTACACGTGTTTGGGAGCCTATTCCCTTCCTTTGTTTCATAACTTTTCGCCCATACTTTGCCATTGCTTAAATACTTTCAGGTCTGGGCTTTACCACCTGTAAGTGTAGAGCTACTGAGCTTCATAAAATCATGTGTTCATGTTGAGTTCAGCAATGGCCTTTGCAGAATGTCATTATGATCTGGGTGGATGTACTCCTAAATAGAAGGAAAAAAACAGTGGGATGGTTTGGTTTAGAGGTGGCTAGTTTATTTGAACTCACCTGGAGGCTCATAACTAGTGGAGTGCCTCAGCTGTCTGTCACAGGAGATGTCTTTTTTAATGTTATGCATGACTTGGAAGTTGACCAGCCCTTGCCCATAAGGTTTGCAGGTGTTGCCAAACTGAGGGAAGAGGTGAGCAGCAGTTCTGCTTGAAATAAAGACTGTTATTCTGAAGCACCTGGGCAGGTTGGAGGAGGTGGCTGACAAGAATTTAATCAAATTCAACACCAATAAGGGCATGGTTATGCATTTGGGAGGGAAGCAGTCCTCTGAGGGAAAAGATTCCCCTTCACTCAGCGCTTGTCAGACTACACCTGGAATATCGCATCCACACCTCACCCTGCCTCAGTACAGGAAAAAAACGTGGATAGACGGGAACAAGTTCAGCACAAAAACACCACGCTATCAGGGCATTGCAGCACTGCCCTAAAGAAGAGGCTGAGGGAGCTGGACTTGAGCATAGAGAAGATATGCTTCATGGAAGCCTGACAGCAGCCTGTACCCACCTGCTAATAGATTAACAAGAAGGTGACAGAAAAACAGGCCATAGTCATAAGCTGAAGTAAAGGTGGTTCTATCTAGATAGAAGGGCAATGTTTTTCACTGACAAGAAAGCAGGAGAACAGGTTTCAAGATTGGTTTTGGAGTCTGGTTTTGGAAATTTGCAGGGTGTAAGTAGATAAAGCAGCATGTTCTCACCTGATAATTGACTTGAGTTTGGACAGCAGATGATGTCCTAAAGCACCTGCTAGCCTGAATTTGTCTGTCAATGAGTGAGTCTGTATTTTGCCCTGAAATAATTATCTATGAAGGGGAAGAACATAAATACTAAAAAAATCCGTGGTGGCTTTGCTAGCATCATGGGGAGAAGCCCTCAGACAAACTGGAAAATGCAGTCTTTGCCTTCTTCCTCTTTTACTGTCCTTCAGACAATATGTTAGGCAGGAATATGATCTAGGCGAAGAAATACTGATAGTAATATACTTTAAAAAGAAGGATCACAAACCCAATCTTCAGTTCTTGTACTTTCCCTGTTTCTTGTTCAGGCTTGCTGCCGTGTTGTTCTCCAGGTCTGAGCAGAATGCAGCTTTGTCTGAAAAAGGGTGGCAGAAAAAGAGGTGAAGTAGCTTTTGGAAAAGTGAATTCTGCATGTAGTCTGAAAAATGTAGATCTGACCTTGTTTGCATTGCACTCTTCTGCATTTTTTTTATTCCTTGCTTCTCTGCACTCAAAGTCTGTATGTCACATTTCAGCAAGATTTACTTCCCAGCAAGAGTTCTGTAGTTAAGAGGTGGAAAACAACTCAATTGGGCCTTACGCAGCAATATTGAGAAACTGACATGGACATGAGAAGATTTTTAGGCATTCATAGGCTTTCTCTTCACAGTTTTAGGTTTTTTGGTTGGTTTTTTTTTTTTTTTTTTAATTTGTTTGTTTGTTTTTCACTTGGTTTTATTCCCATTACATTTTAGGCTTTCAGGCGTTCTCAGAGAAGTTACTTTGCAGCTTGTCTGCACTACACTTTCTTCATGAGTCACAGTTTCTTGGAAATCCAGTCTTCTAATGTAATCTTTTCTATTTTCTATTAAAAATACATTATGCTGCAGTGCTGAAAACAAAAAATCCTGATGTTGCTGCAGCTACAATGCTCCTTCCTTCTGAAAGAGAAGGTATGTTGCCTTTATAGTTGTTAGTGTGGTGGAGCTGGAAAAACATGTGAGGCCCCTGTGTTACCTTGTTGTTTAATGGAGTTCACATCAATCTGTTGCCTACTGACTCATCCAAGTAATGACTTATATACAGTAGTTTTGATGAAGTGGAAATGCAGATGTTGATCAGTGTTTCTAGTCCTGTAGCTGAGAACCAGTGGACTGTTGCACATCTCACAATTAGAGGAAACTCTGTGGAGTGAAATCGGTGCAGCTGTAGCTGAGAAGCCTCGTCTTGGAGGCAGCAAAGGTTAGCAGAGGTAACAAGAGGGGGAACTCAGGAACAGAGAGGAACATCGACTTTCTTCTATAGTCTCTGGACAAGTATAAAGGAGCCTTTCTTTGCTAAAGCTGTCATTTGCTGTGGAATCACAACTTCAGTCTCATGGATGCCAGGCCACCAGTCTCTGTTACACAGGTGTTGGCACTCTGAGGTAGTAAGGTATGGTTTGGAATAACACAGATTCCCACTTCTACTCCAGGTTCTGTGGTCAAAGATGAGCATTCTGGGTGAAAAATATGAACTAAGTGTTGGGACCTGTCCTTGGGGATTGTTTCATTTTGGTCCTTGGCTGATTCTGATTTCTGATGTGATTGCCATTTGAGATCTGACTGCTTCAGCTAAAGTGGAACTTCTTTGCATGAGAGATATCACTCAGTAACATCTGATTGAAGGGGTATTTCTTAAAAACCAGTTTATAAATCATTACAGACTTGGGGAGGGCTGACTGTATTGCAGTGTGTTAAGGGATCTGCCATTTTTTCTATCAAAAAGATATTCTTTAAACACGGTTCTCGGAGGTTTTCTTTTTAAAGACAAACTTAGAAAGTCACTAGCTAAATGGCTACCCTGCTACAGATAGTCCTGTGGGTATTTTAAGAACAGAGTCTCTTAGATTTGGAATATTTGTTCTGTGCTCAGATTGGTTGAAAGATGGATCTGTTACTAGTGTAGAGTTAAATTTGGAACTTGACAAAATTGGAAAGCTGCCTTTTATCTTCCAGTCTGTACATCTGTGTAAGAGTTACCTGTTTCTTCTAACAGTTTGACCTGAAAGGACCAGATGAGAATATTGGGAAGCAGAGGCTGTTTTTTTGGCCCAAGCAGACTGCAAGGGAAAAAATTCCTGGAGCATTTGTTAAACACAGGATGAGGCTGCCTAGGGAAGTGATGAAACCTCCACCCTTGTGGGGGTTTCAGAACTTCGGTGGAAAAGGCCTCGAGTAACCTTTTTAATTTTGAAAACACCTGTAGAGAATGTATGAGGGAACATTCAGAGGTCCTTTCCAGCTTATGTTGAGTGTAATTTCCATGGTGATTGAATGCACCTGTGTAGCTGTGTGGTATGTAACTTTGTTGGCTGCAGAATTGGTAGGGAAACCACTTGAGCTGCAAACACAAACTGTGTCATATGCTGCTAGTCAAATTAAATCATCTGGCTTAGTCTTGATTTAAACATCTTCAATTTGAGTTAGTTCCCCTACCTCTCAGTAGAAGAGTGGAAAAGTCTTTGAAATGTGGTTCTGCTGCATGCAGTCTGCTACGTAAAATGGCAACTGTTATATTTTTATGGGGGTATTGCTGGAATGCACCGTACACAAGCTGTCTTTGGATGGCTTTGCAGCATCAGAAAAGTAGAAAAAACAGAACTTCAAGATGAATTAATGCAATATATAAATCGACCCCTAAGGCATTCTTAAGTGAGCAAGTGTATCTTTCTTCTTGTGAATGACTGCACTGTTCAGATGGGAGCAAGCAGGTCAATGGCTAGGACTCTAACACTGGTTCTGTGTCCTTTCTTGACACAATTCTTGTGTCTTTAAAGCTTGTCACTGTGAGCTAGATCAAAATGGAGAACAAGCTGAAAACCTCCACAGCTCAGCTTTGTGTGCTGTTAATATTTGCTTGTGAGGAAGAAGCTCATTTTAAATATAATTGTTGAAGTTAACTTCCATGGGTATTTAAGAACATTAATTGTATATTTAAATAATAATGAAATAGTATTCTAAAGGCTTTTTAGCTACTGTCTTAAAGATATGTTTGGAAGAGGTGCTGCGACTAACTTTCAGAAGTTTGTTACTCGTTACATATTTCACACTTGAAGCTCTGTGTTCCAGGGATGATTCAGTTTTAAAAGAATAGGAAAAAATAGCTTTCTCTTCAAACCATAATTTCCCCTCATTTTGGTGTGGCAAGATACATTCCAGACATTTGTAAGCAGGAACACGCCTTTGAGCTCTGCAGATATGAACTACAGAGAGAAACTCTAGAAGGGATACTGAGAGTGAAAGCATGTAATGGAATATTTTTCTGTTACAGACAGATGTTGCATACATGGATGAATCCTTTCTGAGCTTTGGCAGGCTACGTGTTTTTTGTCTAGGACTTGGTTAAGGATTACCAAAGCTTAAGACAATTTTAAAGGGAATTTTGTATGCTCAGAAAATGGAAGTTGTTATGAATTGTGTCATCATATGAGGATTTTGGGCTACCAGAGTTCTCGTTCTTGACATGTCTGTTCTGAAGATTTGTCTTTGTGTCTTTATGTCAAGGCATAAATTGCTTTGGGCCTCCTAAGGATGGATCCTTTTTTGAGGTACTTCCTTCCATTCTCTGCCACCTCTTTTGTAAGTGACAATTGATCTGACCTCTGTATCTTGATTCACTTAGTGTATTATTTCTTCAGTGTACCTTGAATTTCACAGTCTCTTTCAGTTTACTCTTTTCATGCTTTAAATGTGGAGACTTTCCACGCTTTGGTGTGCTGTTGCCAGCAGAAGTAGTAGCTTCTTGAGATTAACATCTGTGGGCTACTCAAGAGCAGGACAGAAAATTCAGCATTTGGTGTGGCTTTTGGAAACTTTTCCTCTTCAGTCTTGTTTTGAAGACTTTCTTTATGACCTGCTGTCTTTTGAGTTAGGGTGAAAATGGATTCGGACCTGTGTGTGCGTTGCTTAGCACAACAGGTCCCATTTTTCCTTCTGAATGGTGCTACTGGAATATCACTAGTAAGTACTGTTATGAGGAAGGAATGGAAATTTCTGTCATGAGTCCTGAACTTTTCTCTTTCCCTGTGTCTGTTCAGGACCAAAGTGGGGGAATGTATTGTAGGTTCTTTTCCTAAAACCATTAGGTTGACAATATTTGAGGAAAGAGAACATTCTTGGTTCTCGCTGGTGTCTCCACCTCTGCAGAAAGGAGTGAGGTACAAAGACTCAAAGAGTTTTAAAGATTGCCAAAAATAATTTAACAAACAAACTCCAAACAAAACCAGACACGCACACACACAAAAAGCCCAAAAACCCCAACCCCAACCAACCAAAAACAAACAAAAAACCCCCACCAACCACCAAAAACTGTGTATAACGTGTATAGTTAAAATTTGTGATTTCTGATTGCCAAGTGGAGAAAAACATCAGCAAAACTGATGAGCTTTCTGGAGGTTTTATTCCTCTCCCCTTCATGAGGATTTTGAAACAGAACATACACTCCAAACAGGCATTGAAATGACATGTTTTAGTAATCTGCTTGTGATTGTCACAGTGGGAGTACAGAGTACCAAATAGTTTGAAAACTTCTTTCTTCAGCTGGCTTGTTGAGATCATTAAAAGAACTGGCTCCAACACTGAGGGCTGTGTATATAAAAATTTGGACTGGATGTGTTTTGAAGCAAGAGGCCAGGCAAATTTCAACTCTTCCATAATGGTATTAGCTAATAGACAGAGCTTGGCCAAATTGAAAAGGAGTTGTCTTGATACTTGGAAATTGTTAACCTTCAAAACACCTTCCCTTCATTTTTGCAGGGTTTCTCAGTCTGCTAAAGACATAGTGGATACACTAGGATGGACACAGAGGGATTCCCTCCCCCACCACCAGAAGGTAATTGAAGTAGTTTGAGATTTAAAGCAAATTTTCTTGCAACACTGATTGTATTTCAGGCAGTGCTTTTACCTCTGCAACAATCCCTTTCTCCATATCATCTTAAGACTTGGTCCCAATGATATTTTGCTGAAACAGGATCTCTGTCATCTGCTTTGTCTTGTGTTTGGACCTTACTTGCTAGTGTTGCAAGATCATGAGGGGAAGAAACCTGAGGAGCAATTGGTCCTTGCAGGCCAAATCTCCAAGTAGATGTTTTCTAAGGCAACGTTCCGCAACATTGTGTGGACCGTAGCATCACACCTTCATGGTGTGCTGTAGCAGTTTCAAGTGTTCATGTACATGGTGATCTGTAGGGAAAAAAACAAATGAAGCCTGAACCATTGCAGACACTGCCTGGACAAATTTTGTGTCTGAACTGAGAGGACAGAGGAGTGAGTTGTTTTTCTCTCAGGGCATGTGCTGCTTCCACCAAGCATACTTAATCTGAGTGTTGTCTGCTGAGGGCTGTAGCTGAAGGACCTTTCGCTACTGCTGTTCTCTAGCCAGCGTGCATTCCCATGGGAAGCAGAGGGAATGCATGCATAGCCGAACCTTTGTGTGGTCAGAGCACAGAGCTTTGTGGAAGACTATTATGTATGTTGAACTGTGAAGCTGGTTCTGTAAAGTTGCCAGTCAGTGCCCCTTGCCTGCTGTATGCTGTAGCTGTGTGGCCACTGGTGTAGCCCAGGTTTCAGAGGGCACAAGGACAGGATCTGTAGAGACACGAAGTCATTGCCGTGTTTGTGGCTTGTCTCCTGTTAGATTTCCAGTAAACGTACCTTTGTGTGGTGTTTGTTACTATGTATTAGAAGTTTAACATTATTTGGCTTTTGGTAGTTGGATGCTGGGAGACTTCTTGGAGAAGTATTGTTTGCTTGCTCTGATCATCCCAGAGCACAGGTTTATGGAGACATGGATTGTGGAGATGGGTGGTTGAACCTGGTTCTTATTTCAGAAGACAGTGACTTTCCCATACATTTTTTGATGTATCCCTCACATCGGACACTGTTACTTATGGAGTATGCTCTATTATGTACATTGATATGTGTATGTATTAATTTATGTAAATAATATACATTCTTGCTTATAGGACATTTTACTTTTCATACAGAACGTACAGCTCAGTGAGGACATTTAAGTATGAAAGAGGATTTGTCGTTAGGTTTTTTTCAGCCATAATTCGTCAAGAATTTGTGTTGCCATCCTAGATCAAAGCCAATTTCTCTCTAGCTTGGACACTGCCACAGATAGATGTCATGTTGCTAGTTACTACCTAGGAAACTGTTAGCTGCTTATGGCAGGGGCTTGGAACTGGATGATCTTTGAGGTCACTTCCAACCTAAACCATTCTATGATTCTGTGAATGTGATAGAAGCAGAAAGTTGTGAAATTGGTTTTTAGTGAGTTGGACTTCTGGCCGGCATTATTGACAGTTTTATTTATGTTCTGTGATATCACTGAGGTTATTGTTGGCAAAACTGCTTTTCCTGTCCTTGTCCTAATCCATGTGGCCAGGACTCTGAGCTTAGGTCTGTTTTGTTTAATGACAGTTACCCTGAAACTGTATCTATGGGATAATCCATCTCCAAAGCAATACAGTGCTGTGGGGAAGAGTCATCCCTAAGGAATCACTATTTCCACTTGCAGAGGGGCTGCTGTATTTCAAAGACAGCTAATAATTGCAGCAGCAGCTCCAACTTTGTGCAGCATGTCAGTGTATGGAATATTTTGACAAAAAATCAGCATGATGTAGCTCAGTATGATTCCAGAATTCAGGTTCTTTCTCTGCAAAGCTTTTGTGACGTGTAGAACTCTGTGTATTATGTCCTTCTTTTCAGACATGTCTCTCCTTAATAGACTGGGATTAGATTTATTTAACATAAATTTAGATTTCACTCCATCTGCTTTTACATCAGTGGATACTTTCCCTGTCATCTCAAAAAGCTTTGTCTGATGTTATTGGCACTTGTATATTTTTTTACTTTGCCATTGTCAACTCTCATAGAGAAGCATATTATCAGTGAAGATAGATTTTAATAGTTGCACTTAGATATGTTTTAGCTCACCTTCTAGATAATTCTCATGAGCTGTTTTGCAGATGAAAAATAAATGAGGATTTTTGAGCCAAGTACAACTGCAAGTGCAACTAACAATTAGAGGAAGGAAACAGACAGGATTTTTTTTGTAATGCCTGAGGGTTCTTTTGGCCTGCATGTACACTGGCCACCCATGGCGCCTGCTCAGAAGGGGTGAGCAGCACCTGCCAGTGCTTTCAGACCGTGGCTCATAGTGAGAATGAGGCTCCTGTTGTGTGCTGTATGCAAGACCCTTTGAAACATCATGAAAAAATGGATTTAGCTTTTGCATAATCATTCTAAAATCCTGAACTGGGGCTACAGATTAAATCACTTGCTATGGGAATTTTTTCTGTTACCTGTTTGTGGTCCTAATAAACAGAGCTGCAGTGTTAAAAGTCAGATGGGTTGTTGTCTATCTATAGCCATATACTGTGCACTATACATCTCAATTTTATTCTTGCCACAGAGGTTTTCTATGGTTTTGACAAATATATTCCACATTTTTTTTGTGGCAAACCTAATATTTACAGAGAGGAAAATTGTAATAAGCCTTCTTTGTCATGAGGATATTGTGAAAACGTATATGACAACTATGTGGTTAAATTAACATTAAATAATACATTTTCATTAATAATAGCTGCTGGAATCTGTACTGAAGTACAATTAAGACCAATAGCAGAGCTTCTTACGCCACTTCTTGATAGGGGAAAAGCTGCATGAGAGAAAAGAATGGAATATAACTTTTTACCTTTGTTTATTTAATTTATCATGCTTATGCAATACATCTGCTTGTAGCTGTTTGGGCATTCCATTCATGCGTTGTTAATCAGGCAGTGGCAAGTCTGTGCCAGTTAACGCTCCTACACCAGAGGATATTAAAGTACTGAGTAACTTAGGAAGAATTAATGCTTGTATGCTTCTTCCTCTATACCACTTTAAAATAGATTCCTCTTCTAGCCATGATGAAAAAATTCCCTGGTATTTTCTCTTTATATTTTGCATGAATGTATGTGATAGCAACCAAGGAGCAGTTGGAAGCAGCAGTAGGTGAAAGGTTTCCGTGACTAAGAGCATAATCAAAACTACTTCCAAACTTGGCACTTGATATAATAGTACTGCCTTGTTGTGTTTCATTCTTCAGAGTATGCAGGCATATGGATTTATGTGTAAGTTACTTGTATTTAAGGTTTTATGGTTATTTTGTGCAATAGCATAGAGGGCAATTCTTGTTCTCTCTTGTCAATAACAACAAAAAAATCCTTTTAAAAAATCTAAATGAATGTGGCATATTTTATCATGGCTGTAAGTTATAATTATGTTTTTGATTGCTGTGATGGAGTGTCTTTAGCCAAACCCACTTAGACAAGGAAATGATGTGCTGCAGTCTGCAGACTATTCAGGGAAGAGTGACAAAAAATAAAAAAAAGGTTAATTCTGAGCATCAGAAATTGCATTGTGATTGTCCTGTAGAGGAGTTATCTTCATGCTGAACACCTAGGACTGGAGATGGGGTGTTTAGTTCTAGGATGGTGTTAAAGTGTGATGGCCTCTCCTTGTACTGTTACTGCTTTCTTAAGAAATGTGCTCTCTGGCTGTTACTCATTTCTTTACTTGAAAAAACATCTTATGATCTTGGAAAGTGGCATCAGTTGAAGACTTAAGAGGTGTTTATTAGAGCCTGTTTTGTTTGCTCAGCAAGATGCATACCTGATGAACAAATTCTTGCCCAAGGGAAGCTGAGGGGGATGGAAGGTAGGTTTCTGGTATTGTATTTTCATTTCTGAATGTGTTTCTCTGAATATTTCAGGTACGTGGTACTATACCTTATATGATTTCTCTGTAAAAAGTGTTAGAAAACATTTCCTAATACTGAGTATAATTGCCAACAATTCATCCCAGTTGTCCTGCATCTAGTTGCCTTTTAACAAGTTGTATGACTCGAAAATGTTTTAAACTCTATTTTGTAATTAATTAAATCTATGAAGGTAGATTAATGTC
Organism: Tricholaema leucomelas; assembly: GCA_013400475.1. Taxonomy (NCBI): domain Eukaryota; kingdom Metazoa; phylum Chordata; class Aves; order Piciformes; family Lybiidae; genus Tricholaema lacrymosa; species Tricholaema leucomelas. The sequence goes on along the minus strand of WAAF01018842.1, from coordinate 253,374 downwards.
TAGTGATGAGATTTGAAGTATGTCTGCATCACAATACAGTTCTTGAATTGTGAGCAGTCTATTTTTTGTTTTCTCTTATAGTAAATTAATGTGTTACTTATCCTTAAATTTTAATGTGAAATACTGAAATTTCAGTGCTTGTGCAAGGACATTGTAAGAATGAATTTGAGAGCATAGGCTTCGTATTTCTGCTAAAGACTCTTTACCTGAGAGACAATCACTTGTAACTTGGTTGTAAAGACTAAGAGTACTGGAGAGCTGTATGTTCAGTGACCTATGCCACTGTACCCAGTACCATGGGTGTAGCTAGGTGAGAAACTTTGTGCTCCTAAGTCTGGAATTTAAGGTGTTGTTCGGTGGAATGAAATGTGGGATTTCTTTTAAACTGAGAATACACTGAGGATATCTCCTAGACACCCGCTGTAAAAGTGTTTTGTACACCTTTTTACACAAATCTCTCTAGGACTGCAAGTGGGATATTTCTTTTTTCTTGATACAGAGAGAGACAGAGCAAAGGAGGCCAAGGACTTAAATCAGGATATCCTGTATGTAACCAAGTGCTGTGATTGTGGCTTTGCGTGGTTATTTTTTGGTTGTTTTTGCCTGCCACCTGAACACTAAAACATTCATAATTCCTTTGTCCCTGAGAAGGAAATCTGGCTTGAGTCTGTGGATGACAGTGAAGTAGGAACAAATGCACTCATAGAAGTTCTCATTGGACTGACTTTACATATTATAAACAAAAAAAATCCAAACAAAAGCAACAACAACAAAAAAAAGAGATTAACCCTAGTAGGGAGCTGCTGGTTGACTGTTTCACTGTAGAGAAGACTATCTCTCTGCTGAGGGAACTGCTTCTTTATTCAGTGTTCTATATGTATTTGTTTCCAATTAGTTAACTTTTGTGCTGTTTAGGTAATGATTTCATAGATTATTTAGATTTTAACTGGATGTAGAAGCTAATTCTGTGACTGAAGTGAGGCAGTTAAAGAGGAATTTTTATAACATGAACAGGAAAACCACTTGTATGTTTTACAGTTTAGTTCCTGGGCGTGAAGAACACTGTTGGGGAACCTAAGCTTGTATCTTGGACTGAAGTAAAATAAAAGGGGAGGACTGGAAGAAGAACACTGATCGAATTAAACTTCAGCTATAAAGAGAGATGGTCATGGGCTAAATGATATTGTTTGTTAGATGTCTATTTTCGGCATGCAGACAGTTACAAATGGTGATAAAAGGAGAGCCAAGATTTCAGAAGAACAGAATATGAATTGTAGTTATCAATGGTCTCTTGTTTTTGAAGCTGGCAGTAACTTGCTGGTGTCTGACATCTCATCTGTAACAGAACAATTTGTTTCTTTTTAAAGATCACATTTCTCTCGGTAAATAAAGGAAAATGCATTGTTTAAGGTGAAGATCATTTATTTCGTGTGACAGTTCAGACAAGCTATGTAACAAAGAGTAACAAGAAAATACCTATTGCTGAAGTGGAGCCATGATGTCATATGTCACTCCTAATTATGTGATTTATTCCCCCCCCTCCCTAGGATTTGAGTATTGGGAAACTAAAGAGAAACAAAATAAACACATTTATTTAAAACATTTCTATTTTTAGCATCTACAAAGAAAACAGGATTTATGTAGATACAATTAAATCTTTTTTTTTCCTTTGAAGCAATAGATTAAAATCTTTGCTGTATGTTTATAATGTATTAAATGGTCCTACTTGCACTGGTTAGACCACACCTTGAGTACTGTGTTCAGTTCTGGGCCCACCAGTTTAGAAGGGACATCGAGATGCTTGAGTGTGTCCAGAGAAGGGCGACGAGGCTGGTGAGAGGCCTCGAGCACAAGCCCTATGAGGAAAGGCTGAGGGAGCTGGGGTTGTTTAGCCTGGAGAAGAGGAGGCTCAGGGGTGACCTTATTGCTGTCTACAACTACCTGAGGGGTGGTTGTGGCCAGGGGGAGATTGCTCTCTTCTCTCAGGTGGCCAGCGCCAGAACGAGAGGACACAGCCTCAGGCTGCGCCGGGGGAGGTTTAGGCTTGAGGTGAGGAGAAAGTTCTTCACTGAGAGAGTCATTGGACACTGGAATGGGCTGCCCAGGGAGGTGGTGGAGTCGCCGTCCCTGGGGCTGTTCAAGGCAAAGTCACTTGGTGCCATGGTCTAGCCTTGAGCTCTGTGGTAAAGGGTTGGACTTGATGATCTGTGAGGTCTCTTCCAACCTTGGTGATACTGTGATACTTGACAGTGTTTGGTGCTTTTTTTCCCCTAAATAGCTGGGATTTTTTCTGTTCACTCGGCTGCTCTGTAAGGTGACTTTACTGCTGGACTGAACTTGCTAGCTGTGTGCAGGGACAAGACCCAGTTAGGTTGACTAAAAACAGCAACTGATGATGAGATAAAGGGCTTCCAAGGGAATGGAGCAAAACTTTATCTTTGCTCTAGGGTAATTAGTATTGTTTGCTTAAAGACAAATTGTAGTGGAATTGGTATTGATTTTTGAGTATCCTTTCAGTGAAGATTCGTGTAAGTCAAGTTGTGAATTTTTCTTTTTCAAACAGTTAAAGAACTGGCCAGGATAAGATGCGACCAAATAACAGAAGGACTTTTTTATTTAAATCTATTTTGCTGATCACAGTAAATATTCACTCACTGTGCCTAAAGCCTCTGTAGTGATTGTGCTATATAGTTTACAGAGAGATTACCTTTATTAATACATTGTTATAATTCTTTTATCTTGTGCATGAGCATGGGCAAAAACTTGTTTGTATTATAACTTAGTGTCTTTGCTGCAGAGAGGAACTGAAGGTATGCCTAGCAATCTAAGGAGAATATAAATAACCCAACCAACTAAACCTCCCCAAACAAACCAACAAACAAAACCCTTTCAAATCCTCTCTATAGAGTTTTCTTCTTAATAGAAGTAATCTTTACAAGAAATACAACCTTGTCATGGTTTCATTAAAATGGATACAGGTGATGATTTTAGTCTGCTAGAGAAGGATTATTGCGGGATTGCACCTCATTGTGGAATAGTATAACTTTAGTTCGATGAAAGCATGATAGGTCCTGAAAAATGTTCAGTTACAGTGGTACAGGTTTCTCCAGGGGCTGGAAGAACGATATGTGCATTCCTGTGCCATGGGGATACTGACACTGATGGGCAGCTTCCCAGTCTCTACATTTCCCACTTCTGTATGTTTCAGGGAAAGACAAGAAGAAACCCATCTGCTTCCCTGGGAGCAATGAATTAGTTCAGTGGAACATGCCCATGGGATCTTACCAGTCTTCTGTGTTGCAAAGGAAGGTGGAAGTAAAATTAACTTTGGCTGAGGCTGATCTTTCCCATTTACATATCTGATGGAGACCCACTCATGTTTGTACATGAAGAATAAAGAACGTCTACCAGCCAGATTCTTACGAGCACTTTGTATTGGAAGAAATTCCTTTCTGACTTCTTTGTGGACTGACTGAAGCTCTGAATTGTGACGTTTGGTTATGACAGTTGTCTTCAGATGATTGTGGGGCCAAGGCAGGACTTCCTTCCCCTCTGTGGCCAATGAAAGGAGGCAGTGAGAAGGACTCTGAGGCTGGTGAATTGAAAGGTCCCAAGGAAACACCGTTGTTGCCCAGCTCAAGCCAGTATTCTCTGAGGTGGTACAATTTCTGGTGGAAGCAGTGTAGCAGTATTAAAATGGTGTAAACCAGGATTTTGGAGAGTCAGTAAGTGAGTCTTGATGTAGGAATTATTGTTTTCATGAGTTTGCTTGAATCCTACAGATATGTTGTGTGGGTTTGGTTTTTGGAGGGTTTTTTTGAGCTGTAATGGCATCTTAGTATTTTAGGGCAAAGAAGGACAAGGCAACAAATGCGAAGAACAGAGGTACTTTAAAACTCCCTCCTCATTAGTTACTGCGATAATGGATTCTCGGACTTTGCATATAATTGATGTGGAAACAAAGTTTATCTGTGTAGTGCACTTTGGTTTGGGCAAAGAGGTAGCAGCTGAAACAAGTGGGTGAAAAGATACTTAAATGGGAAATGTTTCCGATACTACCCTGGATTTACGGGACATAACCATTCTGTTCTAGTCCATGAGGTTTTCTGTAGTATATGATGCTGTAAGTTGCTGTATAAGTTGATTTCTAGATGGCTTCCTTGTTCAGAACACACTGAAGAGAAAGCACAAAGAAGTTATTTTTAAGCATGTGAACAGGTTGAATGCAGTGCTCTGGAAGTGTTAGATGGAGTTATTGTTGGAAAACAGGAATCTGTGGCAGGGTGTTCAAAAATCAAGTCTGTCTTCGAGGCTGTGTCTGTCTTCTGAACCCCACCTGAGCCACTGTCATGGGAGGAAGCTGAGCATATGAATGCCTCTCATGCTGATAAAGGAAGTCAGGTGCTGGTAGGTGTTTCAAGTTCTGCTGTAGGGGAGTGCCAGCAAGTGCTTTACTTTTGACCTTGATAGATAAGAGTTGTTCAGCCTGCTAATTTAGGTTTCCTGTTGCCCAAAGTTGTCTGAATGTTTGGTGTAGGAAGTATTGTGTGATTCTGGAAAGTAGAGGAAGAAATGTGATCCAGAAATGAAGTCAAGTCATGTTGCTAGCAGTGATCCAAGGCCTAGGACACTTAAGCTTTTACCCCGTATTGGTTTCAGCTCTCTTTGTGTGAGACACAGTTTATATATCTGAACTGTATGGGTTTTTTTTCCTGCAGAAGTGGGATCTCATGCCTCCAGGGTCACTTTCTACTTCATGAGAACTCCCCCTTTCAGTTCAAGGCATTACCAGATGATACAGCAGTTTTGTGTTACTAATTAGAACTTAACAGAGTGCGTAAGAGACATGTGTATTCCTCAAGTCACTAAACAGTAATTAGCTCAATGTAAAAAGTGATTTTTTAGAAAAGTATGTATTAATAGGTGATACCTGCTAGAAAAATAAAATCAAAACTATGAGAAGTAAAGACTGGGCCAGACTGCTCTTACTGGTGGGAATTTCCTTTAAAATTATGCTTTTCTCACAGATGTATTAACTATGTGGTAAAAAATACATTTCCTAGAAAATGTCTATTCTCCCTTTTTTTTCCTTCTCAAGACTCTTAGCCAGCATGCTTCATCCCTGCACTGCCAGAGCTATGTGTTCCCTTTCCCAGTGGATTTGCAGATTTTCATCTCTGTGAATCATCTTTGATTAAAGCTCTCTGCTTTTGCCTTTCTCTGTGTGGTTTGTCCTTTTGGCAACAAGTTGTATGTGAGTTCAGCAGTTTGTATGCACAGCAGCTGAGACTGAGCTTGGCCTCACAGCCATCTTCAACACCTATCTCTGCCGTCAGATGTGTCAGGCAGTAATGGAGCTCTTGTGTTTTTATGGCCATACCTCATATTAGGTGCCTGGTGACATAGACACTAATTCAAACTGATAACCTTGATGCTTTTTAAGTGTATCAGTATTTCTTTAATGTTGGTGGAAAGCCCATAGGCTTTAATATGAATAGATGTTTTCCAGCATGGATAGGGATCTGTCACATATTTATGCAGATTTCCAAATAATGGCTGCACATACTTTCCTTGCTGCATCTTCTTTTCAGGACTTAACTTGGTGTGCATCAGCATACCTCAGTAAAATTTTGATGGCAGAATCTACAAACATGGTGCTGAGGTGGAGGATGTCTGCTTGAAAACAGGCTTGGTCTACATTTCTGGCCATGGCAGGCAAGACCGGTGTCACCAATGTGCCAAATAGAAAGGCAGTTAAAGTAAGTGGTCACAAAATGCTGATTTTAGGTAGCAGCCTTTCTGATTATAGTGTAGCCAGCACTGAAAAGTTTCTTGTGGAGTTAGAAAGGAATACAGATCTGCTGGTGTTGCTGCTGCTATTCTCTGGACACGCCAGATCATGTCAAATATTCTTATTTTAGACTTCAGATTTTTTTGCACCTCAGCTTTAAGCTGAATTTGTAGCATTGTGAGTAATTGTCATGTTTTGAGGGATTCCAGGTTATCCCAGATTTCCCAAAAAGAACTACAGAGACCAAGATCTGATGCAGGGGACGAACTGGTTGCCCCCAGATATCGTAGTTTTGTTATTCAACCCCGTAAATCCTACAAAGACTGTAAAAGTAAGTGGCGTAGTCAGTTTGTTCTCTTTTCTCCCTTTTCCTTTTGACTCTCTGGAGGGATCCTTATCTGGTAACTACGTAGGGGTACCCTGGAGGCTGCTTCCACAGTGAATTTTGGTCTGTTTGGGGCCTAATTGGGAGACCATGGGGGATGGGAGAAAATGAGCATTGGGGTTTTGGTGGTTTTGTTTTGCTTTGGGGAATTCTTATGTATCCTGTGTCTGTATTAGGTGTTTAGGATTCATGTATGCTGTAGCTGTTCCTGCACATTTTTAAGTACAACCTTTCTGTCTTCATCTCTACGTCAGCGAGAGCATTGTTATTGTACTGCCCTTTCTCCTTAGAAAAAGTGTGAAGGAAGATAATCTCAGTCTGTCCTGCTCTTATATAAAAACCTATGGCTATGGTTGTTTGTAAAGCTCAATGGCTTTGGTATTTGTAAACCTTCCTAACATCCACAGATCTGAGTTTTATTTCAGAATGCTTTAGCGTTAGGTATTCTGTTGCTATCAGTCTCTGAAACTTGAGCAGATTTTGACTTCAACTTTGAGTTTGTTTTTTATCCAGAAGAATACTGTCTGTTATGCATGCCCGACAACATAATGTTGTAACGCACTTAGGAAATACTGAAGAGGCATTTTGTTTATTTCTTTGTTGTTTATTTGCAGGACAGCCTGTTAATTCATGTAGGTTTACTTTTGTTTCTGTCGCTGGAAACACTTTTTGCCTGTATGTGTACTGGTTTTACTAGGGTTTTTTGGGTAACTGTTCCACAGAGACTTTTAACTCCGACGTTGTGGTTGTGCTTTGGATGCGAGCAAAAGCTTTGTGTAATTAGCAGCCTGACTGCACCACAGGGACCTGGGTTTCCTGCAGTGCCAGCTTAGCACAACTGCAAGTGAAAGGGCAATGGAAGTCCTTGGCTCTGATCTGCTTCCCATGGGAATGAGTACTCACTTATCTGTTTTTGTATACACAGTTTTACTTTAGATTTTCCCCTCAGCAAAATAGACACTTTCCATCTGTGTAACTGTATGAGAAGCTGGCTTTTGATGCCAGTCGTGTGCTGCAGAGCAAATGTCACACTGTGACTTGGAAGTGTCAGTGAATGGAAGCCTTTGCGGGAGTACTTGCTCCTAAGAGTCAGTCTTCCTCTTTTAGGGTCCCTCCTGCCCTGCCTAGGCACACCTTACCCCATCCCTTTTCAGGTGCTGGTAGAGATGTCATGTGAGGAAGGGCAGAGTAGAAATGCTTACTCTGGATACCACTAATGGCAGAAGAATAACTTCGATTTTATGTCCTGATACTGAAACAGTGTTCACAAGTGAGCTAGTAAACATACTGTGGTGCTTTCTGGCTGGGAGAAAGTAGATGCTGTCCAGTGGCAACTGAGTCTCTTAAAACCTTTTGGCAAGCTCCTGCTGAATATAATTCGGCCTTCATTTTCCAGAGGTTTAGAAGCTGGCCAAGTTTGGGACCTATTGCAGGTGTGTTTACTAGCATAAAGTTTGCCTTCCTGACAAATGCCAAACCTCTGCTATGAAATTTCACCTAAAATAAAAAGTGAACAGCTTGAGATCCCATTCATCATGGAGCACAGTCAACTTGGGCCCACATGGTTAGTTTTACAAAAGCAGTAACTTCAAATTTTCAGTTATTTCCCAATATCTGTAGACTTCCATTTCTTATTTCTGTATTGTGCACTTAGACAAGGACCTCGGCAGATTTTTAGCTCTTCAGAAGTAAGAGTCTGAAAAGGCAAGCATCTGGGAAATCTCTGGAATTTAAATAATGAGCACTCTGACTGCCACGTCTGGCCATTTGCTTTGATTGTAACCTTTGGAAGTTTACAAAATTTTATAATACCTAAAAATATATTGAGCTAGTGAGTTAAAAAAAGAAGCTTTCAGTGTTTCAAGACACTTGAGAATTTGTAGAAAGCTGAAACATCGGGAAAATTTGTTTTGAAGGTGGATTTATGCAGTCCCAAGTGTCTTGTTGTAATCCAAACTACGTGAGTAAAAAAAGACAAATGTTTGAAAATTGTTTAAAACTGCAGATGGGAATAAGAACAAGCATTTCCTGCCAGTCCAGTCTGCTTTAGGTTCAGTCATATTAATATCTTTTTCACTAAATAATAATTTAAATATTTTTCACCTGAGGCATTGTACATTTTGTGTGATGGTCAGTGTAAGGTATGCTAAGAGTGACTAAGAGCATTTGTCATTCAGAAAAACCACAAATGCAGGAGAGATTATACTACAGACTGTAGTTGTGACACCCCCACACCCCCCAGATTTAAATAATTATCTGTTGGGAGAGAATTGTCTATCAGAGAAAGCGCAAATAGTTTTTGTTTCTAGGAACATACATATTTACTCTGTCCCACACTCTCCAGAAAATTCTTTGTCACAGGGCCCTGAGCAACCTGATCTAGTTCAGGACGTCCCTGCTGACTGCAGAGGGTTTGAACAAGGTGACCTTCAAGGGTCTTTTTCCAGCTGATTCTGTGGAATTTTTCAAATGTAGTAGATGCTTTTCCTCTTTTTGTTTCATGTTCCCCAGATAACTTTAAAAACAAGCACTATGATTGCAAAGATGACATTCCCAATTATAGAATCATAGAATGGTTTAGGTTGGAAGGGACCTCAAGGATCATCCAGCTCCAACCCCCTGCCACAGGCAGGGACACCTCCCACTAGAGCAGCTCGCCCAAGGCCTCATCCAGCCTGACCTTAAACACCTCCAGGGAGGAAGCATCCACAACCTCCCTGGGCAACCCATTCCAGTGCCTTACCACCCTCACTGTAAAGAACTTCCTCCTAACATCCAGTCTAAATTTCCCCTCTTCCAGCTTAAACCCATTCCCCCTCGTCCTAACATTACTAGACCGTGTAAATAGTCCCTCCCCAGCTTTCCTGTAGGCTCCCTTCAAATACTGGAAGGCCACTATAAGGTCTCCTCGAAGCCTTCTCCTCTCCAGGCTGAAGAGTCCCAACTCTCTCAGCCTGTCCTCATAGCAGAGGTGCTCCAGCCCTCTGATCATCTTCGTGGCTCTCCTTTGGACCCGCTCAAGCAGTTCCATGTCCTTCTTGTATTGGGGGCTCCAGAACTGCACACAGTAGTCCAGGTGGGGTCTGACGAGAGCAGAGTAAAGGGGGAGAATCACCTCCCTTGCCCTGCTGCCCACACTTCTCTTGATGCAGCCCAGCACAGGGTTGCTGTCTGGGCTGCATGTGCACACTGCCGGCTCATGTTGAGCTTCTCGTCGACCCAGACCCCCAGGTCCTTCTCCTCAGGGCTGCTCTCCAATTATATGGCAGCTATACCTGGATTTCTAGAGATGTTTCTGAAACCTTAAAATATAATTCTATAGCATAAATTACTCCTATTTCTTGGTGGCAGCATGCCTGTTTGTGTCTAGGTTTGTCATTACCATGCTCCAGACCGCTGAACTATTCCTGCTTGGGGTTCTGTTTGTTTCTTCCTTTATCATGCTTTTCTGTGGAATAAACTCATCTGATTTCTTCAGGATCATTTCTAGTTTACACAATTCCAGGGGAGGATGGAGTTTTGGGGTACTTTTCCCCTGCTCTCCCCACTGTGTGTTTGCACTGTATTCGAAGTGTGCTTGACAGTTAAGTGCAAAGCTGTCTTGTCTTGCTTCTGTATCTCTAAAATAACTCTTGATATAAACTGTTAATGAAGCTTCACTAGCTTAATCTCTGTTTTTAAATGAGTGTCACTCTTCTTACTCTGTACCTGTATTACATTGAACTATAAATAGTTTTAAGACAAATGAACGGCAAAGCAGATGGTGCCAAGAATGCTTTGCAATTGGCAGAGCAACTAAAAATTGTTTAAATTTGCTTATGCCCCAGCAGGTCTCTCTAAACACACCCTAAGTTAGTTTGGTTTTGAAATAAGCTTAAGAAGAAGTTGTTTCACTGAATAACATACCCCTGAAAGAAGTCATAAACCCCTGTGTTGTACTAACCATTATTGGAGTGTGTATTCCTCCTCCTAATCCTGAGTGTACACTTTCACACTTAACTTGAAGACAATTTTTTGTTGTTGTTGTGTTTGTTTCTTCTAATGCTTTAGAACTCCAAATAAACATTTTTAGAAATGCAAGGATTTTCCCAAAGCATTTGCAAAGCAAATGTTTGAGAGTGGTATTGCCATAAGATGAAAAAGTTTAATGAATTAGCATATTCTTAAAGCTCTGTTTGGCACAGGCCAGGTTGTTAAGGGTATTGAGTAGAGGTGAAAGGGCAAATTGGATTTTTAGCAGTCTGTGATTAGTACTTTGGGGAAAAAAAAAAAAATTAAAAAAGGCATTTTCACATTATGTAAAAAAAAAAAAACCAACAAAAAAACCAAAACCAAAAACCAACAAAGTAGTTGTCCTGTGTGTGATTATTTTTTTTTTTTTCTTCTTTTGGGGTGGGGGGGGGGTATGAGTGGGGCATGCCTTTGGAAATTCCCTCCTCACCCTCACAGTTTGTCTGCAGGTGTCATTGCCTGGAAAGGCACTTTTTGACTTGACTTTTGCTTTTCAGTTAAAGGATTGGAGGAATTGGGACTTTCTTCATGAGCATGAAATTTTGCAAGAGCTGTGGTGCTTTTATTGTAGCCAGATTTAGCCCAAATGTGTGCTCTGTATCTTCCTAATTTACTGTAGCACTTCACAAGTGCTTTGGTGTGTGTTGACATCACAGTATCACACAGTATCACCAAGGTTGGAAGAGACCTCACAGATCATCAAGTCCAACCCTTTACCGCGGAGCTCAAGGCTAGACCATGGCACCAAGTGCCACGTCCAACCTTGCCTTGAACAGCCCCAGGGACGGCGACTCCACCACCTCCCTGGGCAGCCCATTCCAGTAGCCAATGACTCTCTCAGTGAAGAACTTTCTCCTCACCTCAAGCCTAAACTTCCCCTGGCGCAGCCCAGAACTGAACACAGTACTCAAGGTGTGGTCTAACCAGTGCAGAGTACAGGGGCAGAATGACCTCCCTGCTCCTGCTGGCCACACCATTCCTGATGCAGGCCAGGATGCCACTGGCTCTCTTGGCCACCTGGGCACACTGCTGGCTCATGTTCAGGTGGGTATCAGTCAGCACCCCCAGATCCCTCTCTGCCTGGCTGCACTCCAGCCACTCCAACCCCAGCCTGTATCTCTGCATGGGGTTGTTGTGGCCAAAGTGCAGCACCCTGCACTTGGAGCTATTGAATGCGATCCTATTGGACTCTGCCCATCTGTCCAGGCGGTCAAGGTCCCGCTGCAGAGCCCTTCTGCCCTCCAACTCAGTCACATCTGCCCCCAGCTTAGTGTCATCTGCAAACTTGCTGCTGACTGACTCCATGCCCTCATCCAGATCATCATAAAACAACTGTAGAAAAAAGTACAGTTTCAAAGCTGTAGTTACTGAAGATGTATTTTTTTTTCATGACATAATCTCTGTTTATCTGTCCTTTAGACTATTTTTATTAGCAAAGTACTTTTTCGATCAAATGAAATAGTGTGCCCTTGAGATTTAGAGTTTAAGGAGAATACTTCTATGAAGTGTGAGACTGAAGGGATCTCTAAATCTAAAGGGTTGAAGTTTATACCTGCTGAATTTAGCAAATGCGTAAGTGGTACAGAGCTGAAATACAGTTTTAAAGCTTTCTGAAGTGAGGAGGATGCTTGTCTCCAGTCTACCCTTTCAGAAGGGTGTGTAATCTGAGAAAAGGATTTCTCCTTTTGGCCTGTTTTGTCACCTTAACTGGCTATCTCATCAGTGATGTGATTTTGGGGATCATTTGGCTGATGCTATAGTGCCCAGTCATAGGGTTCTGTGTCTCGTTCAGTTCTGGTGCAAAGTAAACATTCTGAGTAAATGAAAGAGGGCAGCACTAAGCTCCACGTTAATCCTGTCTTAAGATTTCTTTCCGCAATTGTAAAAGACGATTTGGTTGCTTTTGTAGGGAGAATGAAGAGGCATGTAGAAGGAGAATTGTGTATCACTTGACCAGTTTTTGCTCCCGGGTCCTGAGTCATTGCTTTGTCTTTCTGTGTCTCAGATTACCTTTTTTTTTCTTTTCCTCCAGTGACAGATCCTCTCTGTCTGTGAGAAGTGGCACTGGGCTGGATTTGAGTGCCTGGGGAATCGCATCAGTGTGAAAGTAGAGAGTTATCTGGCATCTGATACCTGAATTACCCTTAGATGCCCTAAGGAAGTATTTAGATCCAGAAGCTCTGGAACCTAGCACGCACACAAATTCAGAGCTGCCTGCTGCTTCCCTCTCTGGCTTGGCCATTTTGTGTGCATATGTGATTAGCTTTTTCGTCACTTGCTGATGCCTAGAATTCGTCCCCAGTGAGCAGGGTGATTCAGGGCTCTCATTGAGCCTTGCTCCAGCAGTGCCCCAGTCTCCCGAGTGTCTTAATCCTGCACAAATGACCTACTCGTTCCAGTAACCTCCTCTTCCCCCTTCCTCTCACCGAAGTGCAGACAGAACTACTTAATGTATCTGGAGTGGTTGCTCTGTGGTTCAGTTGCATAGCACAGTGAAAGGAGTGGCAGATAGCTGTGTGTGAAGAGTTTTGGATTTGTAGTGCTGACTGCTTGTGACTGCTGTCTACTTACCTGCCTAGCCTGCGTCAGCGACGTGTCACATACTGGTACCACAAAAAACACTCCACTTAGTATTTCACAGGTTTGTGTTTTCCAAATATGAAGTACTCACACTGAAAACATGAAGAAAACAAAACAAAAAGACAGAAGTAAAACACTCTGTCTCCTTTTATTTCTTTTCTCTGTTACTGTCAAGCAGCAAGTAGTACAGTCAGGTCAGATAGATGCTGATTTGGGAAGAATGCTGTGATTGTCTCAAATCACTTCGAAGAGCTCTGCAGGAATTCTTGCATCTTTCAGGAAAAAAAATAACATGGCTAAGGGACAGAAGCAAAAATGAAAGGCCTTGCTCCAAAGGATAACTTCCTACAGAAGGATTTTTAAAAAGCATTAAAATGAAATTAAATGCCCTGCTGTTTTAGCTGTGAACCATAACAATAAATGCAGAACAACCCCTTTTTTGTTCCTTACCGTTTTTGCAATTAGTTCACTTTTTCTCCTGCAGAGAGATTGCCTGAAAGATCTTGTTATTTGTGGCTGTGATAAAATATGCTGGCTCAGTCTGCCTGAAGAAACAGAAGCCTTGGCAAGAATGCTGATTACCATGACAATCCAAGCAGTCTGGAGCTGTGGTTTGTGGGGCTTTTGTCATGAAGATACAAAATGTGGCCTGGATGGTAGAAAAGCTGATAATATCATCGTGACACAGGACACCTAGTCATCCTTGTGAAACTTTGTTTTTCGTGTTGTGTCACCTTGAGGAGGGGCAGGGAGAAGCCTATCAGCTTGGTGTATTTTTTCCTAATGTATTGATATATTTATATATTCAGCTGTTTCAGTAGATACTTTAATGCTTAGAGTTACTCTTTTTCTTTTTATATCATATTTTAAGTGTGTTGTTGATTACCAGTGTAAAAGTATTGATCCTGAGTTTGAGGAAGAGCTTGGGAGGAAGGTCAGCAAGGCTAAAAAAAATATTCACAGATGACATTTTTGCCTCAAGGTGACTTCTGATAAGGGTTTCCCCTCCAGAAGTTGGGAGAACAGCTGAAGCAAGTCTAGCAAGGGAGATGTGAAGCCCTTTGAGGGGGCAAGAAGGAGGCTAATGGGTTTGAGCATCCCTTCCTGCCGCTGCTCTGACTATGCCTTCTCTGTGCATTGCCTCTGACAGAAGGCTTGAATGCTGTGAGCTGGCTTCTTGCAGTATGAACACACAACAGAAAAGAGTAGTAGGTAAGACAGTTTAAATCTAGTAGTAGGTGAGACAGTTTAAATCTTTGTGGGTTCTCCAGGCTACCGTGAGTAAGAACATGGAGGGAAACTGCCAGGCACATCTTCTTGCTCCTTGTTCCCAGTCCCATATACTGTGCCAAATTTGTGCTGCAGCATCTTCAGAAGCAAATACAAGAAACCACTCCTGTGCTCCAGTTCCTAGCCATATTAGGGTGCAATTATATCAATCATTAATTTTCCAAAGTTAAGAACTGAACAGTCAACCCCTACACCTTGAGTAAAATGCACCTTGTGTGTAGTAGTAGGGCTAACAGCATGTTGAATAAAGTCTTTGGTTTAAAACTGTCTCAGATTGGAGTAGAAAAAACAATCTGTTTGCCTCTTGTGATGTGAATGAAGAAAATTTGTCAGTTGCATTTCAACATTGTTAAGAAAGAACAGACTTAGACACTTGAGTTAGACAGGAAGAATGTCTTGAGTACTGAGTCCCGAAGCCTCTATACAAATTAATCCGTTAACTTCTGCCATTTATGTGTTTTCCTAAAGGTCTTTTGGTTCATTCTGCAAAAAGGCAAGGGTATTTGCATTCTCGCTTCTTAATTGCCTTCCAAGTAATTCCATTGTTTGCACTAAAGGATTTATGAAAACTGCATGAGCTTATCAGTGTGTCAGGGAGCTTTTGTTCTGTTCCAAAATCTAAGGGTTTGTTTTACAAGCTTCATCTGTAATGTGGAACACTTACTTGTCCTGCAAAATCGTTATTAAGAGCGAACAACCAAAAGCCTGTCTTTCTGCACAGCTCTGGAGCATGAACCAAAAGCTGTGGATATGGGTGATGAAGAGGAGGATGAAGGAGAACAGTTTGACTTTGACAGTGGTGATGAGATACCAGAAGCAGACAGGCAAGCCCTTGTGCCTCACCATCCTGGTCCTGGAAATAATCTAGAGCACCAAGAAGCCAATGCCACAGGTAAGTCAGCCTGTCAGGCTGAGCCTCAGCTAGGCTATCTAGTCAAGATGATGACAGGATGCCTTTTCTTCACGGTGGAATAAAAGTACTTGTTAAGAGGTTTCTGTGGAAATACCATACAAGTGTTTTGAATGTTCCTGCTAGCTGCGCCTATGATAAATGACCACATGTAGTTTCTTCGAGGTTTCCCATCCAAGTGTGCCATCCAAACCAATGGATTGGTCTCAGTCAGTGTCATGCTACAGGAATAAATTTATGCCCTCGCAGCTCTAATAGCATGCAGACGGCTCCAGATAAACTGCTTTCATATCTAAGCTGACTGGTTGCTGATCTTTAGATGACATGCATAAAACTAAATGGAGCCTGAACGTATAAATTTTGTTCATAACCAGATGTCATTAAGCATTAAAACATATGTTACATGCAGGTGTTCCCAGGTATATCCTGGAAGTCACTGTGATCTGTTTGAATTGACAGCAGATGATTTTGCTGACTTGGATCCGTTTTCTTTTTGTGAGTAGAGTCATTATGCTCATGGCAATCAAAGACAGATTGAGTAAATGCAGGTGATTATGCAGTTGTGATAACCTGGAATTTCAATACCGTCTTTCCCTGAACATTTTTTGCTAGCTTACCCTTTTGTGAAAATTGTAGTTATAGCCCAAAAACTCGCGGTCACTTGGGGTGCTTCAGAGGAGCCTTTGGTTCTGCAGTACCTCAGCATGTCTCAAGAAATACCACGAACTTTGTATAACAGAAAATAATCTCTTTTCAAAAAGCAAACTTGGAAAGTCATTTTCTTTCCCCTTTTTATTAACAGAACATTTTCAAGACTTTTCTATGATGAGTGTCCCTCCAGTGAACTTTTTCTCTCCTCATTGCTAGTTCTAAAATGGTTTTTGTGTTCATGACATCAAAATTCATTTAGAACCCAGCTTTTAACCTTCAGAGTTGAAGGCTTTTGTGAGCTCTGTGCTTAGGACAAGGAAAAGAGGACCCTCACTACTTCTCAGAAATCCTATTTAGGATTTGGAATCCAGTTACTGTTTTTCTAGCAGAAATCCTTGCACTGCAGCTTGTTTTGCTGCTGTTGCATTCCTCCTCTGTAAAACGGGGAGGATTGTACTACTGTGTGGAAATTCTCTGAGTCATAGATTGTAAGCAACTTGTGTGGCAAGGATGGTATCAGTGTTTAGGGTATTTGCAGAGAGCAGCTTCAGCAGATACTAAAAAAAGAGAAATTGTTTAATTTTTCATCTAAAGGGGATGATAATTCAGAAAGCAGTGAGAAGCTACACACATCAGGACCTACTGCGGAAGGCCCTCCAGCTAAAGTAAATCCCTACTCTGTCATAAATATTTCACCCATCCAAGACAAGGATCCACCCTCATCACCAGAACCAAGTCCTCAAGATGAATGTGCCAGTCCCAACTTGTCTGGTGGATATTCTGTTCCTGTCCCCTGTGGCTATGCTGTACCATCGAATTTACCTCTGATGCTACCAGCATACTCCAGTCCTGTCATCATACGCAGCGTTTCTGTAGATGAAGAAGGTACTTGTGCTTGCAAACCTTGCTTTATTTGAGGGGGAATCCTTATTTAATTTCAGGTACCTGTGGTGTTTTGTAAATACTTGTGTAGCACTCTGTCTAGACACGTGTGGGAGATTTGGTGTCCGTACAGCAAAAGAACTCTCTCCTCCAGTGTGAGCTAACATTTCTTGCCAGACTTGGAAGAAACTGTTCAGTTTGTTAAAATAAAAACGTTGCTACAGAACTTAGCATGCCATACTAGGGCTGAGATACCCAAGTAAAGATGCATGAGAAAAAGTGAAATGTACACAGTTTACAAGTACACGAGTCAGTTCTTTCTCAACCTTTCTTTGAGCTGGTGTTGCTTGACCTTTGTTTTGCTGCCACCCTATTACAAACATAGAACGGGTTAGATTGGAAGGGACCCCCCTGCCATAGGCAGGGACACCTCCCACTAGAAGAGGTCACTCAAGGCCTCCTCCAACCTAGCCTTGAACACGTCCAGGGAGGGAGCATCCACAACCTCCCTGGGCAACCTGTTCCATAGAGTACAAGGGATGATTCCTGTATTACCTTGTCACTAAGGGTGACTCAAGCTAATACCCTTTTAATATAATGAAATAACTTCCAGAGCCATAGTTCAGTGTTAGAGTCAAGTAGTTTCTTCTCATGCTTTGTTGTGCTTTATGGAGGTCCTGGCAGAGTTCTTGTCCCTTTTACCTTTTCTATATGCACTTCAGTTTGTTTCTTTTCCAATCCTTGCAGATTCAGAGTTTCTGTGAGTTTTTTTTCCTTGACAATTTGAGAAATTATGTTTTTCCTTTAGTACAGTTTTAAAAGAGAAAAATAAACTTGAAAGGGAAATAACTGGATTATTACGGAAGCTGAATCAATCTCCATTTTTTTTAACCAGAACTGGCAAAGACAGCTTAATGTCAAGAGAGCATAAGGAACAGAAAGCTCCTCATATCCTGCCCTTTTTTTCCTGTTCTTGTATTTTTAATACAGTAGAATTGGTGCCTAGCTAAAACATACTATAATCCATGTGCTTTTTTTTTGGCTACCTTTGGAACACTGGAAAGTTAATATTTTTGCAGTAGTTGCTACCTGTAGAGAAATACACATTTGAGAGATAAGAATTAAAAGCATCAGACAATGTGATTTTTCTCTTAAGAGCTCTTATACCAAATTGCCGCGATTTGAATTCTTTCCTTTGCAAAAATGGATAGTGTGAAGAAGCTTCTATTTTTCAGACATGTTTAAGAGTAAAGATACTGTATGGAAGTATTATGCATTAACACTGAACTAGTAGAAGCAGTTTGATATGGTAAAATGTACTATTTGAACAATGCTGATGTTTTATTCCAAGCATTTTGATGGTTCTGTTTTTTTCTCAGCAGGTATGCAGTCGGCAACTGAGGAATGCCATTATAATTCTGTAAACTCAGTGGAGGCTCAGAATAGGTGATTACCAGCTCAGCATGTTTTACTACTATGTAAAACCTTCATTTCTAAGAAAGCTTACATATGATAAATATTTTTCCGATGTGACTCTCCCGTGTTTATTTTTTTTACCTCCATAGCTGTGTACCAACATTTGCACTAGTTGAGGTCTTGTACACGTAACCGTGCATGGCATTTTGGAAGGAATTAGGTTTGATTTTCACAGTCATAGCAATGTCAGCTGCAACAGGCTTCTGGTGATCTTGTAGTCTAGCCTGCTGCAGGACTACTGCCAACATGCTATTAGATCAGCCATGACCTTGGTTGCTGAGCCTTGAAAACCTCCAAGGCTGAAGTTGCTGCTGCAGGTATTCTCGTTTGTCTTCCCTGCTCTATCACCCTTAATGCCCAAACCAAATCTTCCAATGTGTAGTTGTTGACCATTCTTCCTTGTGTATCCCCTGGCACTGAAAAAAAACAGCTCCCAAAGCAAATGCAAACGTAAAAAAAAAAAACAACATCTCTATCACTGCTGTAGCTCTCTTTCAGGTAGTTGTAGCTACCTTTGGGCCACCCTGTAGCATCCTTTTCACCAAAATAGATAAGCTGCCTGTCTTCCACCTCTTCCCAGCTTCAGTTTCTGCACAGCTCTCTTGATGTAGCTTCTCTAGAAGTATCGTCAGTTTTCTCCACAGCTGTCTAAGCTGTCTGTAAGGGGAGCACAGGGAAACCAAAACTGGATATTCTGCTGCAGGTTCAGTCTCACTAGCATCATTCAGGAGAGGATGATAGCCTCATCAAGCCTGATGGCACCTGATGTAGCCCAGAATGTCTTCAGTATTCCAATGAAAGAGCACTTCTTATGTAATGAGTAGATGTAGCACTTCAGGACATGGTCTAGCAGATGTGGCAGTGTTGGGTAGAAGGTTTGTTGTAGGTTAAGGGTTAGCTGCTGGACCCTAAGGTGAAAACTTGATCTTGGTGGGATAATTCCACCCCAGGGGTAGTCACTGGATCTTGTTATTCATTATTTTTTCTGCTTACCCTCTATTTAAGGGGCAGAAACTTCTGGAGAGTGCTCTGGCTTTTGCTTTTGCTGCACAGTGGGGAGCTTCTTGGTGACTGGGAGCTGTTTTGCCGCATGGCTGGGCCTACTCTATTACCAGTTTGGGTTTTGTATATATTTCTGTCTCTATTCCCTTCCCCAGTATCCCTGTACATCTCTTTTGCCTTAATACCTTTTATTTTTTGTTACAATTACTTTTTAACTTACAGTTTGGTGCAAAGCTGGTTGTTACTCTTTTCACCTTCCCCTGCCTCTCTTTTCTCTATGGGGCAGAGGGTGGGAAAGAGGGGAGTAACCTCCAGTCTGTCTGGTGGGCTTTAGCCCAGGAAGCCCAAACCAGGACAAGGTTGGACTTGATAATCTTAGAGCTCTTTTCCAACCTTAATGACTCTATGATTTTATGATTCACTATGTCTGAGACAGTTTTCTCTGTTCTAGTAGAACTGAGAACCAGAAATATCTCTTGAGGTTGGGAAGCACTTTGAATTGTCAGACTCCTAACTAGAGTAGATTATTCTCCTAATTGCGTACTGAAGCAGCAGTTTTGAGTAATGGGCAGCCTCGGAGCGAGAACTAGAATCCACACAATATTTATTGTCTTGTCTTCACAGTTGGTTAAAAACATTGTAGCAAAGCTTTTAATATTTTTATTTTATGAACTTATTTTAAAGTGAAGGTAATCAGGCCAAGAGAGAAGATGATGTTCTGGCCAAGTGGGTTGCAGATCCTGCAAATACAGCATGGATGGAAAGTAAGTCTCAGTGAGCACCGAAGTATAACTGTAGAAGGTCAGTTTTAAGTTGTGATCAACAGTATGAGTGTATCTGTATGCAAAAAAATTGTCTACCAGACAACCAGCAACAAAACAAGGGGACACAGTCTCAAGCTGTGCCGGGCGAGGTATAGGCTGGAATGTTAGGAGGAAGTTCTTCCCAGAGAGAGTGATTGGCATTGGAATGGGCTGCCCAGGGAGGTGGTGGAGTCACTGTCCCTGGAGATGTTCAAGAAAAGACTGGATGAGGCACTTAGTGCCATGGTCTAGTTGACTGGCTAGGGCTGGGTGCTAGGTTGGACTGGATGATCTTGAAGGTCTCTTTCAAACTAGTTGATTCTATTCTATTCTCTGCAGTCATTTAGTAAGTCAATGAGCAGCCTTCAACAAGCACAGAATGTATCGTAGTACTGTAAAAAAGAGAGAGAAATGTTGGGTGTAGAAGTCAATTTTTGTTTTCAGACTGCCAAAGGCAATCATCAACTATGTGAAATACCACAAATATATTGGTTCTGTATATTATTGCATGATTTGAATGATGACTAAATGTATTAGCAGAATACTAGTGGAGCATGAGTAACATCTCCATTGTATTCATATGTACCAGTCTAACCAAAATTGATTAGAACAGAATATTTCTGTTGGAAGGAGCCTACAACTGATCATCTAGTCCAACTATCTGACCAATTCAGGGCTGATAACATGCTAAAGCATGTTATTAAAGGCATTTTTCAAATGCCTCTTAAACATGGTTTTCTAATCTCTTCCAAATTTTAGGGGGTTTCTCATTTGTTTGTGTGTTTTTCTGTTCTATTTTTAGATCCAGATGAAGTAATTTACGATGATGTGCCAAAAGAAAATTCAGACTCTGAACCAGGTTTGAGGATTTTGTAATACAGACCACCTTGAAAGCAATGTAATCTTGAATTGTGTGTGTATGCTGAACAGATACATATATTTTAGGTACTTAATGCACGTAAATGGAATTAACACTCTGTCAGTGATTGGTAGGTCCAACAAAATCATAGACTCAGACCTCAGTCTACATTAACACACAGACAAGATGCGTCCACCAAATCCTGCCCTGATACTAACATTGAAAAAGTTTGACTTATGTAAGTTGTGACTTAATCATTCTCCTAATCTATGCTTTGTGCTATGTTATCACTAAAATGTCTTCTACAGGGAGTGTATTTTAAGGAGTCTTGATGTGCATGTAAGCTTAAAAAAGAATTCTTACAATCTGATTCCTCCAAATTAGAGGAGATTACTCTGTGTTAATTACGAAGTATTTAATTAATGTTAGTATTTAATGTAAAATGTATTTCTTAAATCATAGACTCCAGAGTTTAGACAGGTATGTCAAATATGTCGGCTTTTCTTTCAAGTGCATGTTTTTTCTCAGTTTAAATGAAACTTCATTCTTAAAACAAAAGCATAGCTTTTGTTTACTGAACTTAGTGGGACAGTTTTAAATGCAGTGTTGTAACCTCTGACAGTAGGGATCCCTGGCAGATGTGTCCACACTTCTCCACTTGCAATGACATATGATGCATGTAGAGTGGATGCCTGTTTCTGATAAGTAATTGTCACTAGGAATTTTCCATTTTGCTTTGAGTTTGCTGTACTTGACATCTGCGTCAACAAAGGGAGCTATGTCTCTGACAGGTGATACTTTGGTCACCTTTTGCAATATAACTTTCTGTATCTTGAAAAGGTTAATATTTCAGGTTCTTAAACTAGATTATGAGCAAGGTAAACTGAATTTATGGGAAACTCCTAGTGACTAGTGGAGTTGCAAGAATGACAGATTGTAAAATACCGTAGTGTAACATGTTTTAACGTGTTTCTTGCTACTTTGGTCTGATCTGTTCTGCTTAAAGCAGTGACATTTTTGTTTGGTTCTTGGAATGTTTGTCTTTTGAGCTGGTGTTGAAGATGTTCCTAGGGACAAATGGCAAGCTTGCAAATGGAAGGATGATTCTTCTCAGTGCAGATGCGTGTTGTTCACAGCTACACTCAAAATTCCTTTACGTTTCTTCTAAAACACATTGTGGGAGCTGTAAGTAACAGTGCAGTTGGAGCAGGCCATGTTTTCACAAGCATTGTGACTTAACGCTGTCCACTTGGTACTCCACTTGAACAAAGACAACCCTCTTTGGCTGTTTGAATACTGGATTGAATTAATATTCTTCAATGTGCCTACAAAAGTCTGTCTAGCTTTTTTAATAGTACATCCTGAGTAAGTCTCTTGGATTTTAAACAGACATTTCAGTGTAGCTTGTTCTATATTGGTTTAATTCTTGCAGAGGAAATGATTTATGATGATGTTGAAAATGGTGATGACGGTGGAAACAGCTCACTGGAATATGGGTGGAGTTCAAGTGAGTTTGAAAGCTATGAAGAACAGAGTGATTCTGAGTGTAAAAATGGAATTCCTGGCTCTTTTTTGCGAGGCAACCACAAGAGACATGTATGTATCCTGCAGTGCTGCTCAGTCACTGAGTTTATCCTGATTTCCAACATTTGCCTTCCTCACTTGCATTTCCCTTCTCCTCGGTCCAGTCTCAATGCCAACAGCATCTTTTTAAAGAAAATGTGAATCAGTGTTGGAGTAACAGTTGACAACAAAATGTAACAGGGAAAGCAAAAAAACTTCTTAGAAAAGAACCCAAACCAGCAACAAACAAACAAAAAAACCCAAACCAAACAATCTCACCAAAAAGAAACAAGCAAAAACAAAACCACAAACCCCAAAACTCAAATTGGGTGGAAGGGAAATTGAAGATGAGGCTGTTTTCACTTGTGGACAGTTCCTCACCTTGTCTTCTTTTGCAGCTATTGGATTAGCCTAAGTGGTAAATGAGTGTGGGGGGGAAAATGATGTGAAGAGCAAATGGGGGTAAGCCTGACAAGACTTGAACTTCTGAGATCCTTGAGGTGCTCAAAAGTCACAAAACTGTTTACAGTTTCTTAGATCTGTGTCACTTTGGTTGGTTGAAAGTGACAGAGCTTAAAAAAAAACTAAACCCAACAAAAAACCAAACCGCACACCAAAAATAAAAGGAAGTTTTTGTGATCAAAGAGAAGTCTGTACTATTAATTAGTGAGAAAAAGGAGATGACCTGATACATCTGTGGTCTGGTGTCACTGGCTACATCTGTGCCTTGGTAGGCAGGAAAACATGGATGGCACGAGCGCCTGCTCTTGCTTCATTTATCTGATTGTACATTGGGAGAAGCCCTGGACTTCTGTATTCTCACTGCTCTAATTCCTCTCTTTATGCCCTTTCTGTCAGAGGGAAGCCTTGCTTCGGATTTGGGCAGCCTCCTGCTACTGCTGCGTAGAGGACAGGGTTGCATGTCACAGTGGGCCAGGCTTGGTGCCTGGAGTCAATCCCCAGGACCTTGGTGTGTGCTGGTTGTGGACAGACACCCAGAAGCCATTTCACAGATGTGTACTGCAGTCCTGTGGCCAGGAGGATGGAGGGGTAGCAGTCAGGGTGTTCTTCCATGAGACCTTTGTTTTCATTTTGCAGGTTTTCTATCTTGATGAGAATAAAAGCCTCACTGGTTGTGTTTCCCTCCAGTACCCATTATCTGCTCTCCTCCCACCTCCTTGCTGCCTGCCCTTTGGAAACTGGGGAGTGAGCAGTTAACTGGAAGACTTGAACTCACCCAAATCAGCAGTTTGTAAGCTGCGTGCTCATACTCTGCTTTTGTTTTGGCTTTGTCCTGACTGGAAAAAGTTTAAACTAGTGCACCTGTTTCTTTTTGGAGAGTTTTTAAACTAGATTGAAGAAAACTGACTTTGATTTTTATTGTTTTTAACACCTTTAAAAGAAACTGGGAAATTAATTTGCATGTGAGTGTGCAAGTCATAACATGGCTGCTGGTTTGTTGTGTGATTTGTTAATCTTTTCCTGTTACATGTAGCTTCAGCATTGATTATCATTACAGGAATTTATTTACACGTGTGCACAAAGACACAGGAAACTGCTGGCAATGGGTTGGGAGTGATGGTGCCAGGTTCAGGCACAGAGAGTAGGCATGTGATCAAGGATAGGTAGGAAGAAAGACATGTGCCCTGGATACTGCCCTGCAGCTGGCATTTCCAGGCCCTTGATAAAAGATTATGAGGATTTTCTTGTGAGGATGGACATGAGGAGCCTAGGAACATATTAGTTGGTGCATAGAGAAGTCAGAAAAGCTGCTTCTCCCAGGTGAAGAAGTCAGGAAACTAGAGAAGAGGGTTGATGGAGAATGAGGCGAGACAGAAACTTTAGGCTTGCTGAAGAAAGACAAACAAACCAACAATAAACCACAAACAAATAGCAACCCAAATGAAAAATCCCCAAACCAAAACATTTCTGTTCTTCCCTGCAGCATGGGCAGAAGCCACACTACCTTATACCTTTCTTCTGAGAGTTTTTTCCACTGGACTTCCATTAGGATGCACCAATTTTTTTATGTATGTTTTTTTGGTTGTTTTTTTTCTCCCCTGGTTGTATTTTAACTTTTGTCTGGCTTTCTCAAAACCTTTAAGAAATGTTAATTAGTATTCCAGGGCATTTCTCTGTGATCTTGTCCTTAACTTGTGGAAGGATATGTTCATGTAGGAGATGGCTACACTCATGGTCCTACAATAAGGCTGTGGTAGATGCACCTGAACACTACAAGACAGTGTATCTTGCCCTGCTGGTGTCCCTGTATCTGGCTTGATAGCACTGTTCATCTTTTCAGGTGCCAGCAACCTCTGCCATTCTTCAGCCCTTAAGAATTTTTCCAGTTGACTGTTTAGAAAGACAGAAATACACTTGGTAGGGCTTGTTCTCCAACAAATGATGCTGGTGATAAAAGCTTCTGCATGGTTTCTGTATGATTTATAAGATGTGCATAACGCAGCTAATGCAGAGCGTAGCTTAAGTGACTTTGCCCCTTTCTTTATGTAGTTGCCCCTGTATCAGAAAGGCACCTGGCTGAGTTTGAGAAAGTTCAGCGATGCGCTGGAGGGATGTTCCATTTGTCAGCTTGGATCTTCCCTGAACGATAATTCCAACCCCCACCACTGTCTGTGTATCAGTAGGTAGAGGGGCCGATGTGCATGACTCCCGCGAGTACTTCAGCATGAAGCGTGCGCCACGGGCTGTTGAAAAGATTGTGTCTCTTTGTACACTGTAGCTTTCTCATGACCTAACGCGCTTAAAGGAGCATTATGAGAGAAAGATGAAAGATTTGATGGCAAACACTGTGGGAGCAGTAGAGATTCAGCAACTAAAGCAAAAACATGAGCTGAAGGTAGTGTAGTTGATTTTTGTAACTAGCTATGTTTAAGTGATTGCTTTTCCAACATGGGCGATGTTCTCTTCTTGCTTTTAATATTAAAGTGAAAAAGTAGACAGTAATTGGTTGAAATTAATTCTAAATGTCCTGGATTATTGTTATTGTTATGGAATTTGTCTTAGAAGAGCTTTGTCAAGGACGTTTTCTCATGGTTGTTTTCAATGGTAACAGTTTCAGAAGATGAGATATGATATAGTTAATGTAAAACTGAGTCTAAGGGATTATATTTAGACTAGAAATAATTTGGCAGAGTTAGGAGTTAGTGGGACATTAGAAGATGTCTGGAAGACATCGAAAGAACCCTGGCCAAAAATAATCTGTTTGTTGTGTTTATTTGTTATACAGCCTAAAGCTGAGCATTTGGGCTGATTTTGAGTTCAGATATTTGATGCAGAAGGGTTCTTAAGCATTTCTGCTTTTATAGGCTTGTCTAAAATATTGCTATGAAGTAAGTTCCTTTCTCCAGATTTGAGTTTTGTTAGAGAAAAGTACAAGTGCTCAGATCTGAGCTTTGATGGATCTGAGTATTTACTACATATTCTTTTGACTTCGGGCTATATTCATAGCTTAAACTAATTGACAGTGTTCTTTTGTAAAGGTATTTTGATTAAAAGTATTCTACGTAGTATTCTGCTCAAACACCTTCCTATTACTCAATGAACATCTAGACTCTATTTTTTTTTATCAAACAGATGCAAAAGCTTATGAGAGCTGCTAGAGAAGGTACCAAAGATGGGCTTGAAAAGACAAAAGCAGCTGTGAAAAAGGGTCGTTCTTTCATTAGAACAAAATCTTTTGTTTCTCAAGGTATGTGCCTCTCATACTGTGCTGATGATACTTACCTGTCACTTCTGAGAATGGAGGTGACTGGCCTATCAGACCTTTGTACTGGGAGCTGGGATCATAAAATCAGCTTTTTAGCAATATAACAGTTAAGATAGCAGTATGAGAATGCATCTTGAGTAGTTTTAGTTTTGGGGCAAGAATCTGAGTGATCTGAGAGACCTGAGAACCTTAGAGAAGTGTCCACTTGAAAACACCAGCAACAAAATATTCCACCAGCTATCATCATAGGTGCTCTCTAGGTATTGGTATATGGGTATACAAAAATCGTGTTGAAGTACTAAGTCTGTCCAGTTCCCTCCATCTAGTAACTTCTGAATGTTAAGGAAACCTGCTGTTGTGATGGTTTTCTGTGGAACAGTAGTTGGCTGTTGAAAAACAGTGTCATGGCCAAGGGATAACAAACTTTCTCTGCTTAAGAGTGGAAGTAGTAGAAGAGACTGTTCTGCTTTATCATGCTTTGTTGATTTTTTTTTTGTTGTTGTAAGATGAATTTTGCTTTGGAAGAACAAAAAGTGATCTAAAAAAAAATAAAAAGCTAAAAGTATATTCTTTCTCTGGTTAAGAAGTCTCAACCCTCTGTTATGAGCCCCAGCAGCAGAAGCCCACAATTTTTTCAAGTGACAGAGGGTGGTAACTGAGTAGAAACTTAATTCTTCAAGATACATCTGAGAGATAGTATGTCTTCCTGCTCAAGTTTCTGCCCAGCTAGTTGAATGGTTGTAACTTCAAAGCTTATAAAACTACAATTTTTCGAAGCTAAAGCCACAAGAATGGAGCAAGACATTTAGTGAATGAGCTAACATAAAGCTACATTCTATCTGACAGAAAACATCTTACATCCCTGCCATGGCATCTCACTGCTTCTCACTTACCTAATTCACAGACAGGACGTTATTTTCACTAACTTTAGTGATGAAAAATATGTATCCTTAACATCTTGCTGTTGCACAGGAGAAAATGATCTGCATTAGCAGGGCAGTGATGCAGTGGACTTGGCATTCCTTCTTGCAACCGTAGGGGTTAAGTAGCAGATACAGAGTACCGGTGGGCAGTTTAATTCCGTAGCCACTTACCAAATGATCAGGGAGCTAGTGACAGGTTTGTTGAATGTATATTGACAAATATTTCCCAGCCAACACACCTGCTTTCCTTACTCCCCTTTTTGTTTTAAGACACGTTTTCTCGTATTATTTTTCTCCTCTTTGCTGATGTCTCATGGTTTGGCTGGCTGCATACTGCCACCTAGCACTGCTCTTCGGGGATGCTTTTTTTGCATAAAACCAGCAATGCAGAGTTCTTACTTTCTGACAACCCCCAACATTCCGGTACACTTGGATACTTATTTTAGAACAGTTATGGCATGGAATCAGTTCCAGCATTTTTTTGAGCCTGATCATATTATGGATGTGTTTAATTTCTTCCCCAAAGTTAGTTTTTTCTGAACTGCCAGCCCTGAAGCTAAGCTGGTTTAACCCTAATTGTCACTTCTGCACTCTAGACAGCCCAGTTCTCCTGACTATGAAGACGTCAAGCGCAAGATCCATAGAATGTGTGGATTTCAGGATTTTGAGATACCTTTGAAAGATGTACAATATTAGAGCACCTATTGCTGGTGGTGATTATGTGATTTCACAGGTGATGCAGAAATGCTGGGAAATGTCTTCTGTTTGATAAGTGAAAATATGCTGTGCAAATCCTGTGCTTTGATGATAATATCTTGACAGCTTATATTTTTTTTTCCATTATTATTCTTTCAATCTACAAGTTGTAAGAGTTGACATCTTGGTTATTTGTTTATTTGCAGACCATAGGTCATCATGCCTGGAAAAAGAGGACCTAAATTTATTTATTGATGTGGACTGTATGCATACAGAAGCAATTATGACTCCTATGCCTGAAGGATTATCACAGCAGCAGGTAATAGTCTTTTAGAAATACGGACTTCTACCATCTTTGTCCTCCCTTCTGCTTTACATCAGTGGCTTCCAGGTGCCTTACCCTTCAAACATACTGGTGTTTAAGTGGATATCAAATTCAGAACTGAGTAGTTTTTTGAAAATTGATATATGTCTGTAGGTGTATCAGTCCTGAATTCAATCAGAGATGCAAAATGCTGCTTTGCATTACAAAATTATTTATAATAATGGTGTCGTTGCACTGCTCGAGCACTTAAACTAAATGTGATGATTCTGAACGAAAAAGAAAAGATTGTAGACAGTTTTTTTGAGTTGGACAATATTGTTCCAGATGCTCCAGCATTTCTACTTTAAGTTTGGAAAAGACCCTATATTGTCTCTGAATCTTAAGGCTTCTCCTGATTTAAAAGACTTTTCCCCAATAGTTTAAAATCTACACAAAAGAATATTTTGCTATTCTCCACCTCATAGTCACCGTGAAAACCACTTAACCACTGAAATCAGCTTCACTTAGAAATTGTGGCTGAAAACAAATCCTGTGGGTTCATGTTACTGGACTACTTATTATGAGAAGAACTACATAAATAGAATCCTAGAGTGGTCTAGGTTGGAAGGGACCTCTGAAGGTCACCAAGTCCAACCCTCTCTGCAGTCAGCAGGGGTATCCTCAACTAGATCAGGTTGCCCAGAGCCCTGTCAAACTTCGCTTTGAATATCTTCAGGGATGCGGCCACAACCACCTCCCACTGTTCTACTACCCTCATGGTAAAGAATTTGTTTCTAACATCCAATCTAAATCTACTTTTCTCTAGTTTGAAGCCATAGTCCCTTATCCTATTACTACAGGCCTTTGTTGTAAAGTCTCTCTCCATCCTTGTAGGCCCTCTTCAGGTACTGACTTGCCACTATTCGAGTTCTGTGGTGCCTCCTTCTTTTCCAGGCTGAACAACCTCAACTCCCTCAGCCTCACTTTGTAGCAGAGTTCTCTAATGCCCTGATCGTTTTTGTGGCCTTCCTCTGGACCCACTCCATCAGGTCCATATCCTTCTTACTTGTGGTGGCAAGTTGTGAGTTGATCAGTACTTTCAGAAAATGATTTTAAAAAAACAGTAAGGCAGTTGAGGGTAGTGGTACAAGTGTTTTGGTATGCTTGGTGAGGAGAGTCTCTCATTTTTTAGGTAATTAAAAAGAAATGTGCCCTCTTTTGGAAGAACAGGTTTGGAGAAAACTACTAATTGTTGCGTAGGTCACGTATGTTGCTCATAGGCTCAGGAGGAGCTGCTGAATTAGTTAGGAAAGCCAAATCTCATCTGGAGCCAGTGAGGTGTGAAGGGTAGCAATGAAACAATGAATGGTTTCTAATACGTACATTGGCAGTAAGAGGAGAGTGATGCAGTGAATGCTCCAGGGAGCTATTTCTGGGTTTGGAAGGAGGGTGATTGGAAACAGCGCAGGTGTGAACCCAAGCCTGTGTGTGCCCTTGGGCTGACTGGCTTGTGGAGAGAGGAGAGCAGAGGTCATTCTTCACCTCTGCTTTAGCAGGGCTTTCAGCATTTTCCTGAAGTACCTTTGTAGCTGTACAGGTGAGAAATAATCCATATGGCTAAACTGGAAGGTAGATAGAAAACATGCAAAGACAATCATGTTCAGAATACTGTAGTCTATGATGGTAAACTAAGTTGAGCAGTTGGCCAGTGTTAAGTGCTGTCCCTCAGGACCAATATGAAGTCCGTGGTGGTTTAATACCTTTATTAGAAATTCAGATACAGTGCATGTTTGGAGGTGATAATCAAGTTGGAGGGGTGCAGCAAGCCATGTGTGGGAGCCTGGAGGCTGCTAGTCAGCATGGCTTTGAGTGGACTGATATTAACAGGAAAACCTGAGTAGCACAACCGAGGCCAACTCAAGTCCTGACTCTGAGATAGAATAACCATGTGCAACGGCACAGACTCAGGGCTGATAGACTGCACAGCAGCCCTGAGCACCTCATCTGGAAAAAAGGTGAAGGCCAGAAAACCCTTCCAGCCTGAAATGCTCTGCCACAAATGAGCTATGAAAGTGCATCTTTTAAACAGCAGGTGGCGCAGTAGCTTTTGTTTAAAACCCGGTGACTGTTTAATTGCTATGGCCCGGGTTGGGTCTCAGCCCTAATAGCTTCTGCTTGGTTTTAATACTGGGACCTGAATCCTTAGGAGAAGTTGTTTACGTTTGTATATAGCTGTATTGGGGAGGGGAAATTAATTGATGTGAGATGATGTTTTCCAAAATTAATATTGTTTATTAAGTTTGGTATTCAGAGCTCTCGCCACCCCCGACCACTAATTTCAATAATATTTCAGTTCTTACAGGGTCATGGAAACATTCTATGGATAATATCCAGATCCAGTAATAACCAGCAGAATATATAAACATTAATTGAGCTGGAAGAGAAGGTTCCCGCTGTCAAATGCTGCTTGCGGTCAATACGCCATTTGCCCGGTAGCTGGGCTCAAGCTCTTTCTGCTCTATGGCAGAAGGCAGAAGAGAATTACAAAGAGGCATTTAAGCATTTACTCACAGATTATGATTACCCACTCGTGGGGAGTAGCCACAATCCAGACAGTGCCCAAATGCTTTCAGGGGACTCTGTCTTGTTGGATGTTGAGGCTCAGTTCTTCCCAGCTTCTGGGGAAAGGACGCGGACAATCTCTGACCTTGTCTCTTGGCTTCTTCTGGACTATCTGTGTGTATGTCCAGGAATTCTAAGCAGGACCTTCAGGTGCAGAGGCAGATGTTGTGCAGTCTCAGCACGGTGTCATGCTGGCCACACAGGCCGATTGCGTGCAGACGTCCAGGGTCTGCTCCTAGTAACTGGCAGCAGTGGAGTTTAGCAGGCAAACAACAAGGCAGTGTGCAATTGTGCTAGTTTGAGCCTAGCTGGTCAGGGCACAGCAGAGAGCAGGGAAGCAAAGCAGGTTGTTCACCTGTGTATCTCCTTTTATCAATGTGGGCCGAGATTAACTGCCCTTTGGACACAAGAATGGCCAATCAGGATGGCAGTTAGCCAAACCTTACCATGTTAGGCAAAGCCACAGGCTCTCTTTTCCCTAATTTGGGAAAGCACAGGCCTTGCACCAGGCAGACACAAGCTAAGTGTATGTACCTTACACCACAGGACCCTGGGCAGGCCAGACTCAGTGGATCCAGGTTCTTTTGTGTCCATTTCCCACACTTGCCTCTCTGGTGGAACAGAAAAACATGCCTAGGCAAGGCAGGACATGTATAAGCCTATTTTGGGCCTATCAGGCCTACCGCAACAAACTGTTACTAACAAAAATAGGGATATAAATGTAAGACTTACATACAAGTTGTTTCATCTGATGCTAACCTGTAGGCACTTTTAAGTGCGTATTTTCTGTATTATAGAGACTGAAAAAAAATATTTTCAACAGATGTTCTTTCTTTTTCAGACGAACAAAGTGTGACTAAAAGTAGAGTTAGTATCCTTTACCACAGCGGCTGATTCATTATACCAAATAAGACACTGCTAAATCCATTCTAAACACAAGTTATTCACAACTGATTTTACTGTATGTATCTTTAAGCAGGGCCTCAGATGATTTTGGAAGCTTCCTTTTAAATGACAGTAATTGAAAGAAAATCCTCACATAACCTGCACTTAAGAATGCAAAATACACGTGTGGAATGCAGCCTTGGCAAAGGAGGCAGGAGGCTGCATGATTTGGGAGCAGAGAGAAGTCTGAGATTTGAGTTCCATTTAGGCTAGCTTAAAGTAGCAAACAAAGCAGTTTTGCCTTTCCTTGTAGTGGTGGGGAGAGATTTGGTCCTGCCTTGTGCTGCTTTTGAAAGCCTTGGGATGAGCTGTGTTAGGAAATGCACTTGGTGAAAACACATCCTTAAAACCAGGACGAAATCTAACCATTAACAGTGAGAAGTTTATGCTGTAAAGCAGACTGGATCCCCAGTCCTTCCTGTCGTGTCACCTGCATGTGCCTATAAAATAAATTTCAGTTGAATAACAGAAGCAGGTGTGAGAAATAGCCTGTCTTCTCTAAAGGTGAAATATGGTAGCATTCCCAAAACTCTTGCAGCTCTGTCAATGTGTGTGATGGAGATGAGACAAGTTTTTCCCTCCTGCATGGTAATGCCCAAA
The DNA here is from genome assembly GCA_013400475.1 of Tricholaema leucomelas. Taxonomy (NCBI): domain Eukaryota; kingdom Metazoa; phylum Chordata; class Aves; order Piciformes; family Lybiidae; genus Tricholaema lacrymosa; species Tricholaema leucomelas. The sequence goes on along the minus strand of WAAF01018842.1, from coordinate 221,354 downwards.
AAAGGATCCTGACTGACTTAAATACTTCCTCAGTGGTACAGTTTGCATGGCCTTATTTTAAAAAGGCAATCAATGTCATCTTGTTTTTTCCTTCAGATTATTCCTGATAAATTTATAAAGTATATTAGGAAAAAAAAAAAGTTAATCTTGAATGTAAATGTAAGTGTCTATAGTTAAAGGACAAGTTTCAGAAGTAAAGCTTGGAATTGCCACAGTCAGCAAAGATCATAGATACAGCTGCAATAACTATTTTGCTCATTAAATAATTTTAGCGTAGTAGTACATCTTACTGCATGTAAAGAGGTACAGTATTTATTGTTGGCACTTCCAGTATTGAAATTGCTTTCAATGTCTTATATAGATTTCCAATGTGACAGTTGTATCATCAGCATTCCTAACTGTGGTGAATGTGTTAGAACTACAGACTTTGTTTCTTCAACAGGTTGTGAGAAGGTATATTTTGGGCTCTGTAGTTGACAGTGAGAAGAATTACGTGGATGCTCTCAAAAGAATCCTGGAGGTACCTTACCATCTTTTGCACTTTCTAATTTGGAAATTTGAAAAACAATCAAATCCTTACAGAATCTGTAATGTGACTTACATTGATTCTGTGACAGATGCTTCACGCCAAATGTTGGGAGATTTGTTGTGTGCGGATAGTTATTTGTTTGATAATTGTAGAAGACCTATTTTCTCTTGGTCTGTTTAAATTTATGGGGATTTCTTTTTTGTGTGGTTTTTCATTTTTTTTCCCCTGCAGGAATATGAGAAGCCTCTTTCAGAGATGGAACCAAAATTATTGAGTGAAAGAAAGCTCAAAATTGTCTTTTATCGAATTAAGGAAATTCTTCAGTGCCATTCAATGTTTCAGATAGCACTGGCAAGTCGTGTATCTGAGTGGGACTCTGTGGAGATGATTGGTGATGTCTTCGTTGCTTCAGTAAGCAAATGCATCTGAACAGATAATCTGTTTTTATTTTAGGCTTGTTATTCCAGCTCCATATCTTTCCATCTAACTCAGCCACTTCATTCCCATATTCTCTAATGCTTGTGGCAACTGTCAGAGTCCATATGTGCTGTCCCAGTAAGGCAACTGGCACCAACACATGTCTTCGGTTTGGTTGGCAGATGTGAAAGGATTGTGGGCAAAATTTTCAGGCTGTGATCAAATGTTTAGGGATTTAAGTAAACAGTTTATTTTTGTGACAAGATAAAAGTTAGCAAATCAACCAAGATGAAGGTGAGATTGAGGGTCAGCATCTCTCACAAAAGTAGGTAGTCATACATAGTGTATTTGTTAGGAGTGAAATAAACACAGCAAGTGATGTTCTGTGTTCCGGGTTTTAACTAAGCTTAGGGCACAGGTAGAGAACGTTTGTAAAATACTCTCCCACTCCTAATGGAAGTCCACCCATTAAATGTCTGAACTAGACACTGGTTCAAATTGAGAAAACAAAGTGGCCTCGTTTGATAGAAAGAATCGTTCCCACCAAGAGTATGTGGAGGAAAAAAAAAGCTGCCTACCTGCTGAATGAAGTGTGTCATTTTGTTGTCCCTGAGCTGCTAGAAATTACCACATCTTCGTGCCTCAATTTTTAAACCAGGTCTGCGGAAGAGAGGAATAAAATTAGCAGGAAGAAAATGGGCAGCGGATTCTTATTTAACCTTTCATGTGGCTGTTTGCAGGCCACAATCTGTCACTGAAAATGAGGCATAAAGGCCCTGGGGACTTTGCTGGTTCAAGAAATTTGGAAGATAGCAGCAGTGATCAGGGTATTCCAGCATCCACTTGGATGTCCTTTTGATTTTCATAATCCTTAGGCTCTGCCTTACTGTTGTTTCTGAGGTGAAGCTATTTCTGTAAATTTACATTCTGTAATTCACAGTTAGGTACATCTTTGGATTTCCAACTTGTCCAAAATAATCTTTCTGCAGAAGACAATAGTAGTATTTCTGTAGATCCAGCAGTAGGCCAAGCAAGGTCTTTAGCTCCAAGCAAGGAGTATCCTTAAGAGTCAGAGGTCTGGATAGTTATGCTTCCAGGGATGTTTTGTATTTATAGTTAAGGTTTACCTTTGTTATCTTTTCAGTTTTCTAAATCTATGGTTTTGGATGCATACAGTGAATATGTGAACAACTTCAGTACAGCAGTAGGGATTCTCAAGAAAACATGTGCCACCAAACCTGCCTTTTTAGACTTCTTAAAGGTGAGTGCCTTCAATCTTAAAGCAGTTAGGGCATATAATATAAAACAGTATAAATTATAGTATTTGAGGAAATTGGACTGGTACTGTTTATTGTGTGACTGGATGCTGGGTTTGTATTTTGTAAGTTTGGTACAAAAAATCCACAGAGAACACACTTCCATTATTACATTTTCAGAACAGTAGCGTGCTCTTAGATCTAGGATCCATCTTTGAATGGAGAAGAGTTTTGTTGTTGTTCAGATCAATTTATCAGTGTTTATATGACTGTACTTGGCAAAACCCTGGGATTCTTTCATATCAGATAAGCTTCAAATAATAGTTCACCATCTGAGGCGTCCTCTTATTTGGCATTTATTTCACTTCCAACATTGTTATTGTATTCTGCAGAGTAGTGAAACTTAATTTATATTCCCCAACGGTTTTCTGGTATTTTGAAAGTCATGTTTCCAATTTGGGATTGAAATGTAGAAATTTTGTGCCTAATGTACACTACCCTGATGAATGTGATGCTTCTGACGGTGTGCATGGAGGGCTTGGTACATGCAGTAGGTGTGCTGTGAACCTCTTGGGAGGCTACGCAAAAATTCAGTGTAAGACTTTTAGGCTGTCTGTGACACTGTGAAGTGCCTGGAAGCTCTATCTGTGCCATTCCTCAAGAGTCCTGCACTGAGCTGTAGCTCTCAGAGTTGTCACCATGTCAGGTCTGTTGCAGTGGTCCACCCAACACTGAAATTGGGTGCCCTAGGCAAACTATATAGTGAAACTTAGGTTGCTGACAGGAGGTTGCTAGAGGGGCTGATGCCTAATTTGTCTTCAGATCTTGAAATTAACAACATTTTGGATTCTGGCTAGGATTATGTACTGGAAGCCTTAGATACCATGAAAATCAGACTCTCTTGTGAGCATAGAGTCACTTCATACTTCTCACGCTGTTAAAAAGCCCTTTGTTCCAGTGAGGGTGTAACTTGTACCACTTAACACTGCTCGTCCCTGCCAGTGGTGCTGGTGGTGCTCAGAGCTGGGGACTCACAGCTGAACTCTGAGGAAAGAAGAGAAGGCATTTCTTTACATTCCTATACCTTTTTTTGTTTGTTTGCTTGCTTTTTTGTTTTGTTTGTGCACCAGCAGCAAAGATTAGAATCTTCACTACTGCTTTTTGAGCAAAAGAAATGTCTGTGGAGATAAGTATGGAAGCAAATTACTGTGAAAGTGATAATTGTACCAGTAAAGAGTAATTTAAGCACAACAGTTTAATACTGTTTGGACTTGCTTTGTTTTTAGTATTATTTGCTCTCTTCATTTTGGATCATCTGTGATTCTGGTCAAAATATTTCTAAGCGTTGAATTGTCTTACATAAAAACAGAACTTTTCTGCTCACGGAAACAAAGTATGTCTGGTTTTATCTGCCAGTTCTGATAACAAGAATAATGGACTCTTTTTTTTTTTTCCTCTGAGCATAAATCAATGTTCTTTTCCTTATTTTGTTTTAACAAAGAAAATTAAAACCCCCTTTTTTTAATGTAGCAGAGAGATGATTATGTTTTCCTCAATTTCCTCCTAAGAACACATAGGTGATTAGCAATTATCTTCTAGTCACAAGAAACAAAGCAGCAATAGTAAATTATGTACTAAAAATCATTAAATCAGATTTTTCAAACTTAAGTCCTTGGACAATTATGTTCCCTTTATTGTGCTTGAAGTTAAGCAGGCAATCAGTGCACTGCTTGTGTAAGGCCATGGATGTGCTGTATCAATGCCTGTATAGATACTGCACTGCTGGTGCAGCTTTATCCCAGCTGTATTTAAGGAGATTTTCAGTTCAGCGACGTGCCATCATTTTAATAATGATATTGAGAAAAAAATAATACCTTTTTATGGTTACAGTAAATGGGATATTTACACTACTACTGTTATAATTACTGTAAGCTACCTAGAAGCATTTTAGGGAATGTTTTCCTTTCCCTCTGTAACTGATGGAAATGTATTCATGGTAGTAAACAGTGTGGCCTTCTTGCATTGCAGCAGTGCCAGGAGTCAAGCCCTGATCGAATTACACTGTATAGTTTAATGATGAAGCCTATCCAGCGCTTTCCACAGTTCATTCTACTGTTGCAGGTAAATAATGTTTGCCAAAAGATGCTTCTGTTGCATTCTTACCTGATTTGCTTATGGGACTGCCTGACAGTCTTCTGCTGGGGGAGCATGCAGTGGAAATGACCACCAGACTGTGAGAAAACAACAAAACAAATTCAGTGCATCATATGCTGCTGATCTTGTGGTCTGATTGCAGGGATGGGCAGCAAATATCCTGCAAGAAAACTTCAGTAAATTAGGTTTACTCTAGATTACTTCTAGGTTAGGTTTAGCTTGCAAGTCGTTTTGCAGTAAAACTATAGTTAAAACATGCTACTTACTCATATCAGTTCATTACTTAATAGTGCCTCAAAACATCACGAGGAACTTCGTGGCATTGCTTTCCATTCAAGAAAAAAAAAATCGAGAGAATGCAGTTTATGTCTTGGTTTGTTCAGAATACACCTGGAATGTAGAACAAAAGCACTCTGACTGCTTGGCTTGCAAGACTTGCTGGAGTGTGTTGCAGCTCCCTTCTAGCCTGCAGTGTTTTGATTTATCTTCCCATGGAAACTGGAGATCTGACAGTCTATGGGCTGTCACATCTGAGCATCAGAGGAGATGAAGGAAGAGCACAATTCCCCAATGTAGACCTACTCCAGACCCAGCTTATGCTCTAGCTCCTTCCAGGCCACAGCAGGTCTATCCCAGTGACTGATACAAGTTAGCTGTGTTTTGCTGGTACCATGAGGATGAGAGCCATTGTTGTCCTAGGTTGGGAGCTAGAGGGTTAAAAATCCTATGGGGACTGAAAATTGTTATTCAGTCCCATAATTCTGCTATCTCTTTATAAACTAGCAGCAAAGCTAACATGTCCTCCTTTTCTCTCCCTCCAGCCTGCTGTGTCTGGCAGAAGCTACTTATGCCGTGTATTCTCTGTAATTTCTCTGTATCTTTTCTTTCCAAATATAATTCTGTTTTCTTTTCCAATTGAGCTGAGAGTCTTATTCTGTCAGCTCTTTCAAAACCATGACAACTGGGATGCAGATCCAGGAATTAATGCGAAAGAGGCTGCAGAGGTAGTTGTGGGTGGAGCACGTGGGTAGAAAGCCATAATGAGAGTCCTTGAGGTAGCAGAAGAGATGTGGTTTATTGTGGCAGGAAGCTAAGTGAATTTTTAGGGATTTTTAAGTGTGAAAAGAGAAAAACATCATTCAGATTGTTCCTACTACTTTCCTATAAAATGAAAAGACTTTGAGAAGTTTTTATGACCTCCACAAAATACATGATGTCTTCTGCTTTGAGAGGAGAATGCTTTCAGAGTTTTACTGAGAAACAGTAATGGTAATAAAAATAGTAAAATAACATTATGACAGTGAATATCAGAAAAGTTTAAACCATTGTTTGCAGACACCTACACACCATAGTCTAATACTGGTTTTCAAATTGTGTTTAATATTATGTGCCCTCTTTTTATTTGTTTTTATAAATGCAGTTCTTACATTTATTTTCATGTTCTTTCTCTGTGCTTTCACCCTGTAAATAAGCTGCATATGACTGCATTCAATGTCTTTTTAAAGAACTATTAAGATATTCAGGAAAATAAGCACTGTGCTGTCTGAATATTCATTAGGGGTTCATTGAACTTACTTTTTGGAAGTATTGAGGTAAAGAATGTAGTGGTTGCTTTGCGTCCACTTTTGAACTTGACAATGAAATTAAATCCAGTTTTTCTTTTGTTCTCTCATTTTCCCTCAGGATATGTTGAAGAACACTAATAAAGGACATCCTGACAGATTACCTCTACAGATGGCTCTTACAGAACTCGAAACGCTGGCAGAGAAGTTAAATGAAAGGAAAAGGGATGCAGATCAACGCTGTGAAATTAAACAAATAGCAAAAGCAATGAATGAACGTTATCTGAACAAGGTTAGGAAAGTAGGAATGTATAATGGAAGAGAGAGCTTCTGAGCTTCAGACAGTGTCTAAAATGGACAACAAAAGAGGTCTATGGTGGTTTTTTTTTCTGTAGAGCTGAACAGCATGAAGTCATTCTAGTAGTAGCTGTGAGGTGCGACCTAACTTCAAGACTGGACAGGCTCACTGGTTATGCCACTGTGTGCTGGAGTGGGCAGTACGCTGGAATAGTAGTGGTATAGGTATTCTATGGCAGTGCATGAAGTAATGCTGAGTAGTAAAGTCTCATACACTTTTTCTGCATGGAAAAATTCAACTTCTAATTTATCTCAGAACTGATGGATTACTTTTGTATAAAGAATCAGTTCTTTATACTGCTGTGCTTCCATCTGCAGAGCAGTTCAAGATGTGCCCTGTATCTTCCTTGTTTTAAGGAACTTCCCAGTCTATTTAATTCATGCCTTTGGATCATACAATAGAAATGTATTTAAAGAACTGTATAAGACATTCTTTAGGAAGGAAGGAAGGAACAATCATCTTCATTTGAATTTGTTAGTAGCTGCCCGTACTATGGCTGTGCATATGTTTGTGTTGTTTGCATCGTAAATGGTTCCTCGTCTCCCATGAGATGGAATGTAAGTCCTTCAGTTGCAGCTTTTGTGAAGTTGCAAATGTTTATACCCTGGACTCATTCTGGGAGGAAGTAGTGGGAACACAGTAAAGGAGTGGGGGGTTTTTGTGATGCATGAAAGCAAAATTTTTAGCGAAATAGTAATCAACCGGAACACACTTGTTTTAAGCTGTTTAGGAGAAATGGGAATCTATTCTCATACTGTAAGAATATTTCCATTCTAAGTGTATTAAAAGATGGACTTAATATTCCTACTTCTTGAAGCAGCTACTAACCATCTAGAAATAGTTGAAGGAGTTCAAGTGGCCTGGGTTTCCTTTTATCAGTCAGTACAAACCTTAAGATTTTGTATTCTGTGCACTGAGAGGGTAAATTAGTATTTATGTGGTCCAAATCCCATAGTGCCTTGTGTGTCTTCTGAGTTAACATTTGAATATACAGTTTTGGAACAATGCCAGGCAGGGTGAAGCAGAGGTGAAAGAGGTGAGTTGATAGGAAATGAGTGACTTTTGGGCAATTTTATTATCTTGGCCGCTATGGAGATGTGTTTGACTTGCGAGGGGTTGGTTCATGTTTACTCTCAGTGCTGCTCCCTCAGCCCTTGAAGATAAATGACCGAAGCTATGCATCTCATGTATGTATCATCTTCATGGTTTGTGGAGCTGCCAGCTGCACACCTCAGCTAGCTGTTAGCCTAAGTGGACAGAGCGGGAGGGATCCCTCTTCCTCCTCCCACTCTGACCTCTGTCTGGTATGGCTGGAGCCACATGTAGCACTTAAAAGGGATGTGAGAGCAGGGATGAGGGATGGAAACCACAGAAATTGCAGAAGCTATTGTTTTTGTTGCTAAAGGAGCAATTATGTTCCATATTAAGATTGAAAATCTTTGCAGGCTGTATTTGTGACAGCAGAAATTATTGTTCCTTTAAATGAAGCGCAAATTAGTAGAGAAGCTTAATTCACTTTGCAGATCTCCCTGTGAACACTTGTGCTAGGATGGCAAGCGATGATCGTTGCATCTTCTCTTTCTGTAATGTGTTTTAGATGTACCAGATAGAACATACAATGTTGATTGTTTTTAAAACCTAGCTTCTCAACAGTGGAAACAGATACCTCATACGGACTGATGATGTGGTTGAGACAGTTTACAATGACAAAGGAGAAATTATCAAAACCAAAGAACGGCGGCTTTTCATGTTAAATGATGTGCTGATGTGTGCAACAGTGAACGTTCGGTAAGACTTGATTTGTAGTTTGGAAATGCTCATTCAAGCTTCTAGCTGGAAAAAACACTAACTGTTTTGTTGTTGTTTTTTTTTAATTATTATTTTTTGCTGTGTTTAATGATTCCAGGAGTAGCTATAATAAATACATAATGAACTTTGTGACAGTCCTCTAAATTGCCTGCTGATGTTTGGAAGCTTTAGAGTGTATTTGTAAGAAAATTTTCTGTCAGTTGGCGATTGCAGAGAGAAATGCACTGTAGCGTCTAGTTATTGTATGTTAGTTTGTAGTGGAACATGGGCATGCCAAGGTAAGATGTTTTCCCTTTTTCCTTACATTCATACTGCCACACAAATTTGTATGGTGACACAATTTCCAATTAAAAAAAAACCAACCGAGCAAACCAAACCAAAAAAAGCTTCACAAAATAAAAAATTCCACAAAATAAAAAACAAACAAACAAAAATCCCCAAACCCTAAAAAGCCCAAAAGACCACCACAAAGATAATACATGTATCCAGAACAAATCTGGAACTCACAAAGTTCCAGCTGGGGAAGAGTTTTTATCTCCAAGACCAAACACTGAAAGATTAAAGCTGAGGTGCTTTGAAGAAAGTATGTTTTCATAGTGCCTTTTATGTTTCAGGTGGCTGTAATTATTGCTGTTGTTTTGTGTATGCCAAGGTCACACATTCAGATGTTACGTCTATCATAAATGGCTTTATCTGATGGTACATTCTGACAGAGAAAATGTAGATCATTGAGATCTTACAAGAACAGCTTTTATTAAGCATAATGAATTGATCATCTTAGTTTATTACTGGAGTATGAACACAGTACACATTTTTGTAATCATAGGAATGCACAGACTCAGGTTAGTGAGTGAGAAGTGACATGTAGTAACTGCACTTCAGAAAATGAACAAGCTGATGCCAATTATCCAGTGATTCTTTTTTTTGACAGATACGTCAGCTCCTTAATAACACCTGGATGTTTTCTCTTCTTCCATACCTTTACTGTCTCTGAATTTTCATTTGCCCCCAGAATGATGACTTGCAGTATGTTTTTGTTCTCCATGTGGAAAGTTCATGATTGCACCAAGTCTCTGGGTTTGACATGATGTGATTATCGCAGCACTGTTGTTCCTGTGGGCATTAATTGGTCCTGAGCAACATAGTTTGCAATGATAATTAGGCATGCATGTGTCATGGAGGTTTGCTGACTCTGAATAAGTTTAATTATGGTTTTCTCTAGCAGTTAAAGTTTACATCCCAACCCATTTATTTATGTAACAACGAGTTTTTAGGATAGTTGAATATTTTTTTCCTATTATTTATTTATTTGGCTTTTTTCAATAGCCAAAAAAAAAAGGGAGTTTATGACCTCCTTGGAATGTTCAGTTGCAGGAGGGTCAACCTGCAAGCTCTGTGTGCAGGTCCAAGATATCATGGGTCACTCTTGGGTAGTTCTTTCTTCAGTAAAATTTTTTCTCATGTAAAATGTAGCTGGGGCTGAAGGAAATGATCTGCCAAGTTTCACATATGACACCTGTACCCAGTCCAGAATTTGTTGTTCAAACAAAGTGTAAGTTGTAGAATGTACCACTGGCTAGTTTAGCTTGTGCAGGATAAGGTTTATTTCTCTTAATTTTAGTGTATAGAAGTTAGGCATCTTACCTGAGATAGGCTTCTCTCAGAGCACTGGTTTTCACATACCTTCAGATTTACCCTGCAGCTGTAGACACCTTCAGAAGCTTTACACATTTATACACACAGAACGTTATCAGCTTACTTTTCTTAACTACCTTTTTTCTAACATTTACAGAAACAGACATCCCAGCAGCCTTGGAACTATTGGTTCCAAATCAATTTTCTGTAGCTGGCTACATGAGTAGATCCTCAGAAGGTCCTTCTTCCCATGCAATCTAGATGACCAGCTCAAACCAGAGACCTAACTTCTAAGGAGTAGCAGTTGGCTAGCCCCTACCCTATTGACTGAACAGCTATGTCACACCTAGTCTTGTTTTCCTTTTTTTGAGCTAACTCAAGAATCTATTTTTTTTAATTTAGGTTGTTGTATTTGTGGTTTTTTTGTTCATACTTGCCTCTTTGTTGAAACAGAAGTATGACTGTCCTGTGAATAGGTAACTGACTAGCTGAAGATGAGTACTTAGCTACTGTTCTCAGTAAATGTAGTTTGCTGATTTTTTTTCCCCAACCTCTATTTCAATCATGCTTTCTGTGAAGTACAGCATTTTTGTTCACTTCAACATCTCTTTTGTTATTTATGATAAATGTTTGTTGAAGGTGCTTAAAGGAAGAGGGAACATTAATACCATTTCTAGTCCAAGTGACCTTCCTCAGTGTGCTTTTTTTCTCTGAAATGACTGCTGTGAGACACCCTTCAGCAACAGCTCATGGGGAATTAAGCTCAAAAGCCACAGTACTTGCAGTGTTCTGCTGTAAGAATGTCCTGGGTTAGGGGGCTCAGAAGAAATTTCAGCTTGTCAGCCCTTGGAAGATTACATTGCCCTTTCTGCTGCCAGAAATCATTCAGAGGTCCCATCCTCCTTCCCTAAGCATAGCAGTTACTACTTCTGAGCATTGTTTTGAAAGAATTAGGAAACTATGGAGCTGAAGTATCATCCTAAATACCTGTATTAGGATGACAAAATGCAAATTGATCTTAAAAAGTAGTCATTTGGTTTTCGTTACAAAAAAAGTAGGAATTGTTATTGGCAGTCCCATGCTGTTTGTAAATAAGGTTACCTATACCTCCATAGCTGCTCTTTACACTTTCAGAGAGGTCAATCACAAAACTTCTTTCTACTTGTGTGAGGTACTCAGACTGATATTAGAAGCTAAAGTAATAAATAGGATGCCATGAAACATAGTTGTTTGCCACAGCAATGACTTGTGCATCTTACAGCTCTTCCTATGAAAGCAGTGGTGCGGTGACAGCTGGCCAGAGGTATTTGTTGAAGTGGAGCATACCGCTGGAAAAAGTGGAAGTCATAGAGTACAGCAGCAGTGAGGGCCAAGGAGAGAACTGCAGGTTTCCACCCCAGCACTCTGCTGAAAACGTCATCATTAACTCTAAGCCAAGTAAGTGACAGGATTTAATTAATGATTTTGAATCAATAGGCAAATAGGTAATTTCTTCCCAACCTCTTTCAAAAAAATACCTGAAGCTCTGAAGTTTGCAAGTTCTTTTTGTGCTTGTTAATCCCTCCTACAAGACTTCCAACTGCCCTCAAGAGATGTATGAGTTTTATATATAACAAGTTATTTTTATATCCTGTAATCTGGCCTAGATGGTGTATTTTTAAATGCATTTAAGATGTCTAGATTGTGATCACTATTAACAGAATAGACATCAGTAGGTGCTAGCTCTGGGCATTAGGTCACACTACATTTATTTAATATTGCACCCTGGGCCTCATGAATTTTCCCACACTTGTGCTATAAGGAGTCATAAATGTTAGACTTCAGAGTGATATGATGCGCAGCTGCAACATTTAATACCTCCCATAGTCTCCAGGATGGTTATTACCAGGTCTTCTTGCTCCTTCCTTTTTAAATAGCCACAGAAAAAAATTATAGGTACTTATGTCTCAATTTCAAGGACGATCTCAGTCTTGTAATTCTATTTAAGCATTAGTGGGGTACGTAGACACGTAGCAAGGTAAGTGTGGTGGGTTAGGAACTTCCTCTCCCCCACTATTGAAATGTACCAAACCAGCTCAGATGGCTTGGAAGAAAGATGAAGCTGCCTGGAAGGACTCAAAGCTACCCTCTCTTTCTCCCTCTACTTTCCCAGACAGACAAACCAAACAACCAGCAAAGCTTGCATTGGTTTCTGTTATCCAAGATTAGTAGAAAACATATTAGAGTGGAGTGAGGAGGAAGTGAATAGAACCAGTGTCACAGACCAGAGTGGAGCAAATTGCTTACATTTTGGCTCTCTATCCCTTTCAACAAACAGAATGACTTTTCAAACAAAATGACTGATATAGACTTCATCATTATTTTCTTTTTTACAACCAATGACCTAATTTCTCTCATTTAAAATATTCCAATTAGCCTCAAACCAGCACATCCACCCCTCCATATCCTGCATCCTGATTGATGATCAAGCGTGTGAGGGGATGAGGAAAAACTCTCACCCAAACAGTTGTGTAGATACTTCTTGATCCTCTTGGCTTTGAGGTTTCTCAGCTTTATGCTTGGTGACAATATCATCAAAAGAACCTGAAATAACTTTGTGCATCATTTATAGTCTCAGCCTTCAGGTTAAACAGTATTCAGTAGGTAAAAGATGAGCCGAAATAACTGTTCTTTTTGTTAAGGCTGATTGTTGTGTTAATTCAACCTTCTCCTAATAAAAGGGATCCAAATATAAGAAAAAGGATATGAAGGATATCGGTTATACAACAGAATAAATAGTCCCACATCTTAAATCAGATGTTTCTGCCAAAGGATCCAATGAAGTTGTATGTAACTGGTCATGAGAGAGGATGAGCACAGGCTGGTTGTGTCTGCAGTAGCAGTTACTCTGAATGTAGACTTGTCCTGTTGGCCTGTAGAGACAGGTTTGAATGCACACCTAATTATGCTGGCAGTTCTGTAGAGTTGCCCCCCTTCTAGTCTCCCTGGCTACTAAAGATGAGAGAAGCTCAGAAGGTAAAGCCTTCCTGCAGGAGGGAGGAACTGGTAAGACTTTGTGTAGTGGTCACTGTTTCTTTATTTGCATCCACCAAGATTCTGCATTTCATAGCTGATGGCACAATCTTTATCGTGGTAGTAACATTTTGTTTTTGAGACTGAGTGTTTACCACAGATCCCAAAGCATACTGGCAAAATACTGCCATTCTCTGCCTGAAACTGCTTGACTTTGCAGTCCGTGTAAAGTTATGTTAGGTTTCTGCCCCTGTACTCAGCAGTGGTCAAGCCACACCTTGAGTACTGTGTCCAGCTTGGGCCTGCCAATTTGAGAGATGTTGAGGTACTGGAACGTGCCCAGAGAAGGGCGACAAAGCTGGCGAGGGGCCTGGAACACAAACACTGTGAGGAGAGGTTGAGGGAGCTGGGGCTGTTTAGCCTGGAGAAGAGGAGGCTCAGGGGGGACCTGACTGCTGTCTACAAGTGTCTGAAAGGAGGTTGTAGCCAGGTAGGCATCAGTCTCTTCTCCCAGGCAACCAGCAACAGAACAAGGGGACACATCTCAAGTTGTGCTGGGGGAGATACAGGCTTGATCTTAGGAGGAAGTTCTTCACAGGAAAGTGATTTGCTATTGGAATGAGCTGCCTAGGGAGATAGTGGAATCACCATCCCTGGAGACATTCAGGAAAAGACTGGATGAGGCACTTAGTGCCATGGTCTAGTTGATTGGGTAGGCCTGGGCAATAGGTTGGACTGGATGATCTTGGAGGTCTCTTCCAGCCTGGTTGATTCTAGGATTGCCTCTGTTTTCAAAGTATACCTAGGAATTGTTGTTGCACAATCCCAGTGGGCTCAGAGTTTGTGGTTTTAATAACATTTGAGATTGAGAACAATTTGGGATGCTGCAGGCCAAATTCTGCTTCCATGACATAAAACATGTCTCAGACCTTATTTTCAAGTCTGATTTCCAGCCTGTGGGAACTGAATATGCAGTTCTGAGATACAGAATAATGAAGACTCTGTGTAAAAACATTAAGTACTAGTGAGGGTCACCTGTTCCATTTCTGGAGGACGATGAAAATTGGTTTGTATCTGTAGCACACCAGGTTTTAAGTACTTGGCCCCTCTGAATTTGGCATTCTCACATTACTGCTGTGATTAGCAAAGATACTTGATGGATACTGGTTGTGAGGATTAGAGGTTATTTTTTATATTTCTCTTATCATGGCACTTCATTTCCAAAACCCTTTTTATGAGGAGACAACTGTCATAAGCATATCTCACTATTATTGGCTAAATGCAGTTGGTGCTTTCAGCTTGATGCTGCGGGAAAGGGTAGTTCAAAGATGCAAACTTTAGTAGCTCTACTTTGAGCACTACAGAGGAATTAATAGCTGAATTTGAATTAATCTCCTGCAGGCTGTAATATGCAACTGCTGAAAGCTTGAAAGATTTTTATGAGTACATATAAATCAAGGGTATGCTTTAGTACTTTTCTAAGGTGGAAAGCAAGGGCTGCATGGATTTGGTTTTCACTTGGCTAAATCATCGGTTTGCAGTTTCCTACCCAGGTCTGCTTTGCTTTCCAGTCTTTTATCTCTGAATTGTAGAGAACACACTTAGGACTTGTTAAATTCAGATTTTTTTTAAGTCTTTTGTCTTTTAGCAGGAGAAATGTTGTGGCCTGAGGGTGTGTGTGGAAGAGCAAGAAAATTTTCCTAGAATGTACTGCAGTGCTGTGCTGCTTTTGTCTATGATGTGTTTTTGCCTTATTCATGTTGTGCTCCCCTTGCACCAGAAGTAAAACTGTGAGTCTTTAGTTATGAACTTAGAGAAGGATTGAAGTCTCAACTGTATGACAGGGTCTTTTATTTGTATGGTTCCAATATTGCTTCTGAGCAGAGTGCAATTATAATTAGTGTTTGCATCTCGTAACTATTTAAAACAGAAAAAGTCTCACATTCTCAGTCTTAAAAAACCCCAAGCAAAACAACAAAACCAAAGGTGTGTTTATTAGATCATGTTTTTCTGAGCCAGTCAGGCAAAGTCCTCTTTCATGTATTGGAGATAGACTTGCTTGACAAGCCTGTGAGTCTTTGACATCCCAACTAGATGGTTACTGTGGAAGTAGGTATTTTGCCATTGTGTGCCAAAGAGGCCTGATGCATTAAATTGTGTTCTGTAGAACAGTTTGCAGAAAGCTGCAAAGTGAAGTTCTTCCCTAGTAAATCCATGTCCTGTTTCTGATAGGCTGTTGCTGTTCTCCTGTCCTTCCCAACTGATCCATGTGCAGAAACAGATACATTCATAGTACTGAGAAGTTGAATTAACTCAGGAAAAGAGGAACCAGGAAGATGTATGTTGTGTAATGGAGTTCTGCAAGAGGCATTTGAAGTGTATTTTAGGTCATTATGGGAGAATTTGGCTTCTATGATAAGATTTGAATACTACTGTAATGGTTGATGAGGCTGGTACCTGAAAGGCCTGATGCAACAGCATAAAGGGTAATGGTTTGAATTGAAAAAATGATAGATTCAGAGTAGATAGAAGATATATATATATATATATATTTTTATTATGAGATTGATAAAGCTCTGGATGGGTTGCCTAGAGATAGTAGATGCCCCATTCCTGGAAGTGTTCAAGGTCAGGTTGACGGGGATTTGAGCCACCTGATCTAATTGAAGAAGTACCTGCTCACTGTAGGAGGGTAACCCTTACAGGTTACTTCCAGCCTAAACCATTTTGATTCATTGTGTTAGTTTGAAGGTAGCTAGGGTGTTTTGGTGAGAAGAGTTAGATTACAGGCTGTGAAAGAGAAACAATGGTGAAGTCTACTTCACTCATAGGCTTGCTGAGATGTATAAGAACTGAAGTGTAAATATAGATAAGGCAGATGCTCTCTATCTGGGCTGTGGGCTGCATTTCCTCTCTAACCTAACCTGCCGTCTCTCTGATTCATCCACCTGCTTCCTAACCCCCCTGGCCGACCCTCCAATCTCCCTTGGGGCACAAGGCAACGTCTGGGGTAAAGAGGGGTTGGAGAAGGTGGTTGAGAGTCCCTCCTGGGGACTCAGGTTTCTGGGAGGGTTGTTGTGTTTCTGTATTAGCTTTTAACTTGTATATCTCTGTATATAACTGTATGTACTGTAAATATCTGCTTGTCTATTGTGCTAAGCTGTAAATATAAAGCTTCATTCAATTTCCAGAGTGCTGAGTCTAGTCTGGGTGATTTTCCAAAGTGTGGGGGGCAGGGAACACCCAAACCATCACATTCAATGAAACAAGAACTGTGACTCAAGACCCAAAAACGACTTAGAAAAAATATTATGTAATATAGGAGTGATGCATGGTTAGAAATGGTAGAGAAGCTCAAAGAGAGGCAGTTCTTAATTACGCGTCTACTGTATGTAACGTTAACTAGTGAAGTCAGTTCTTCCACACAGTTGTGTTGATATCTGCATTGATATCACCTCCTCCATCTGTAAACTACTGAAAGTGATGGATTTGTCATTCACATCTGGAATATTGGTTTAGATTTATTCTACTTTCTTTTTCTTTTTTATTTTTCCTCCTGAAGATAGCTTTAGGCAGCCTTTCTATTTTGCACACAGGGAAATGAACCTCATGTTTAAGAGCTCATGAATTTTAATATTTGTTCTGTCAATGGGTTTGTTCATATGTTTGTGAGTGAGTCTTACTACTGTACATCAGTTTTCACACTTACTACGGTAGGAACCCTAAACACTCAAAAGACTTCAGCATCTGATGCATCCAGTAGGAGTTTAGAGAGGCCACACATCACTTAAACATATTCACAGGTAAATTGCTGTCTTTGATAAGCTTATTACTCTTTAAATTCCTCTATAAGGTAATCAGTGACTATTAATGTACTAGATTATTGCTAATTTTTGTCAGTTTGTCTTTATTTCTTATTTTAGATGTTGAAAGAATCCAAAGCAATTACACATTTGTTCTAGTGCTACCTGTTTGTGCTAATATATGCTGCTTCATCCTGACTGAACTTTAGTAGTTGAAGCATTTTTTTTATCACTCAAAATGGGTTGAATTTGTGGAAAGAGGGCACCAAGAAACTTAAGTTCTACTTGCACTCTTCTAATGAAAAAGAGGACAGGTGAAAAGAACAGTGAATAGAACTTGGGTTTTAATAGGTCATATTAGTGGGATGTATTTTAAGTATGCCTTGCAGAAATATAAAAAGTATAGTCAGAGGCAAATTTGTAACTTCATAGAATCAACCAGGTTGGAAGAGACCTCCAAGATCATCCAGTCCAACCTAGTGCCCCATCCAGGCTTTTCTTGAACACCCCCAGGGGCAGTGACTCCACCACCTCCTTGGGTAGCCCAAGAATCCTAAGCTGTCCTTCACTTGCAAGTCATCAATCTGTACATAAAATCACTGAAAACACATGTATTTCACTGCCTTTTTAGTGGGAATATAGAAGCAAAAATCAAGTGTGCTGGATGGAGTTTTGGTTTCTCAGGCTCCTGGCACATGTTACTATGAGTTTGCCACACTGTATGCAGATTGTTGATGAGTCATGAAATGCAGTTTTGCTCTGAGATGAATTTCTGTTTGGTGTGACAGTGGTCATGCTGTTTGTTCCCTGGTTCCAAGAATAAAAAGAGTGAGCTGTAAAGGTTTTTCACAGCGATTTTATCTAGGATGGCCAGTTTGCAGAGCTTCTGTAGAAGCAAAGGGCTAAGCATCCTATTTCTGAGTTGGAAACCAGTGCCTCTCAGCAGTGTTTGATTAGGACCTATACATAGCATAAACTATTACTTAAGCAAAGAGCCATTTAATCTGCTTTGTAAGGCTAAAGTCTGAAAGAAAATGAGCAAGACCCATCTGTACTATGTGTCATGCAGTGATGAGTGTAGGAGATAACAGCAAAATGAAAAAAACAGGTTAGCGTATCTATGGCTGCCTGTTAGTGTTACTTTGTTCTTTCACAGCTTTGCAGTTTGTAACTGTAACCTCAGCACTGCCAAACCTCCCTTCTGCTTGATGCAGTTACTTTGTGTAGGTTTCCAAGTGTTACCAGGGAAACAGGTAGGGATGTTTGGTGGGGTACAGTGTGCACTTTCTGTAAACATTTCCTTCCATGGAGGAGCAGCTCATCTCAAAACAAGAGATGATGCTGCTGGGGTAGCCATTGCCATTAAAGCTGATTTTTTTTGTTGTTTTATCTGATGAGAAACCTAAAATTGCAGACACAAAAAAAATGTTCAGCTTTATCACTTTAAGGATGGACAGTTGTAATGTGATGTTCAGAATCAGTGAAAGCCTAAATATTAAGTTGCATGTCAGCTTTAGCATTGGTTCTAAAAGGGATGATGTGGCATGAATTATTAGTTGAATCAGCCTTCATGTCTGTGAAATGTGATGGGGTTTAAGGCTTATTGGAATATTCATAAGAGAAATTAGATCATTGGTTGTGAAAGAGTAATAATAATAATGATAAAGTCATTCATTCATTTGCTGAAAGGTATAAAAAGCCAGTGTGTAAGCAATTGTTTCTTCTTTGCTTTTGGGCACTGGATCTGTTCACTGCTCCTTTGCTCCACTCTGATCTCTTTCGCTAACCTTGACTGACCGGATACAACTTGAGCTTTGCTGGTTGTTTTCTGTCTGGGAAAGAGAGAGTGATGTTGGTCCCTCTTGGTCCTTTTCTTTGTCCAGGAAGGAAGACTGGATTTCTAAGTTGTGTATAATTGTAAATACATGTAAATATATTTTTATGCATGCTTGTAAATTTAGCTTTGCTGAAAAATACAGCTTTATCTTACTTTCAGTTTGTCTGAGCTGGTCTGGAAAATTTTAACTGGGAAGGGAGAGAAGTTCCCAACCCAACACATTTGTATAGAGTAGTAATGTAAATATTTATTTTAAAACTACAGAAAATAATACTATGTAATGTGTTTATAAATGTAAACTGTCATTGATATCTGTGACTAAAAGAGCAGAGATTTTAAATCAATCCAACTCCAGACAGCCTGTTCAGCTGAGCCAGCTGGGTGACGCTCAGTAGCTCCCTTGTTAAGCAGATATATGCTTCCGGCTGGTGGATTCGATGCAGAACAAATTAAGCGTTGCGTGTTTGTCTTGTCCACTTCGGAGGAGATTCTTCTCTTTATCTTTTGCATTTGTTCTAGCGGTTGTAGGGCTTGCTGTTCACCTCTAATAAGCCTTTCTCTGTGTTGCCAGGGGTCTTGTCCATGTCTTGGCACAGAATAGTACAGTGATTAGAAATGTAGCTGTAAGCAAGTGAGTATGAAAGAGCGGGCTAAGCTCCTCACAGTATGATTTCCACATGAGTTGTTAGAAGATAGCCTGGTGGGAATTCCAGTGTAAAGCTCTGTCTGCTAGGGCAGGTCACGGTCACTTGCAGACCTGTCTTGAGATCCTTGCAGTACTTTACTTGTTTAAACGGTTCACGTGTGTACTTTCGCTGCCTGTTTGCCAGTGGTTATCTTCTCACATCCAGTTCCTCTCGTGCCCTTTGTGTCCATGCAGGTGCACCTCAGAGGCTCTGTGTGATGTCTCTCTCTCTCTCCTTAGGAGGTCAGGACCTTCCAGGTCCATGCTGCCTTCAGCTTTCCCCTTCAGGACCTGTAAGAGGAAAGGGCCATGACATGTCTTTCAGTCTAAAGACTCTTTGCTTCTAGGTTTTTCCTTCCTTGTGGGAATACAGCCAGGAACTGGAGTTTCTCTGAGCCATGCCTGCAGTCAGTCCATGGTCCAGGAAGGCACCTGACCACTGTCCCAAGTTGAGGAGCTGGGCAGTGGAATCCACACCTGTCAGTGAGTTGAGGCTCTGATGATTGTCCTTTCTGTTTCTTACTGCTTTCACTTCCCTTCTCATCTCTGGCACAGCACAGCTGCTTCTGTCAGCAAGATATATGTGGTATTTTATCTCTAAAATTCCCTGTGTGATCAGGATTAGCTGGAGTTTAATCCTGAAGCTGTGCTCTTGATGTTTAAACTCCTTCTCAGCATCTCCAGAGGTTTTGTGTTTCCTTGATATTGCATAATTTCACTCATAAATAGTACACCAGTTTGAATTAAATACCTTACTCAATATTTGCAGTTGCGAGCTGTTGATTTTATCTTGATATTGCTCAAGCTGTGTGAATAAACATTTTGTGGCTGGTCTGTAGTTTTTGTGCAGCCTGTTTCAGGTTTGATGGTCAAGCACATAGTGAGACAGGTCTCAGCAGTCATATAATTACCAGTTAAGAGCAAGGTATCAAAAACTGACAGAGAGGTGAAGCATGTCAAAAATACTTTGCCAGAGTTGAGATTTGGGAAGCTTGTTTCCCAGATCAACTCTGTGTGTAGTGGGTGGCATGTGTAATTTGGTTCTTAGTCTGATTAGGACTTGAAGAACTCCCCTGTCTTGTATGGCAATGAGAATAAATGCATTAAACAGTTTAGAGGCTTGGTTTATCAGATTCAACAATTAAGATCATAAATATTACCTGTAGGTCCTTGCATGATTAAAATATGATTAGACTGAGTAATGTAATTTCATGTTTATGGTAAGGCTCTTCATGTTGACTGACTGTATTGGTAATTAGGCTTGCTTACCCATGTCTGAATTTAGTAGTTTGTGTTCCAGTAATCTCAGGGGTTTATTGCTTAGCACTTAACACCGTGTATGTGTTTGTGCTGCTTCTTTTTGCTGTAGGTGCTAAACCTCATTTGGGCTTATTCTATAAAGCTGCGTTTGAATAGCTGCTCAGCTTTTCATTGATGGTTGCCAACTGAGGACTTATTTCCTAAGATCATTCCTGATTTCATTTGCTTCATTTTCCAAGTCGAGACTGACACTACTCACTAAATAGCTGTAGTTTGAGCCTGACAGTATGATATAATCTCAGGCGAACTACAGTTGGGCTACAGTGCCTCAGATTTTTGGAAGCGTGCAACTGTGGAGACCATGTGTTGGATTTGGTATGAAAGAGCAAACAGGAGTAGGGCAGAAGATTTGCTTTTCTGTAACAAACTCTAAACAGACCTGTATGCATGTTTAGGTCTTAAAGCTTTTGGCTTTACTAGATTATATTTTAATTACTATTATTATGTTACTGAAATTCCATTGGTATGTTAAATGCTCTTATAAAGGAGAAACAAGAAAACAAACTACTCACATGCTTCTCTGAGGTGTCTATGGAAACAAGCAGCGTAAGTGGAAAGGCACAAGCAGAAGTGTGGTGCTGGGGGAGCTGTCAGAGGCTTTGCTTACATAACACAATGTGCAGGAAGCCTGTAGTTCAGTGTCTAAAAAAATCTCACGTGCATCGTCACTGGCTTTAAAACTGATACAGAATTTCTAGGCAGAATGGATCAGAGGTAAGGAGGTGCCTCCCTTGTGTATAGCTGGTGCTTGGATTTGTCAGGTTCTGCGCTGGAGAAGGTTTCAGTGCATCAGAATCCTCATCATCATCTTGCCGTCAGAAGCTAGGTGTTCTGGTACAGAGGGGCTTGTAAAGGAAGGGGAATAATGCTCAACAGTGGGCATTGGTATAAACTCCTAAATGAACAGCAATGCTGACGGTATTCTCTGTATTCATTATCTTTTTGCCAGCTCTGTTTATCTGATGCTGAAATACATCACTTGTATATGAAAAAGGCAACTAAAGGTCTTCTTTTTTTTTCTGCTGAGAAAATGAATTCCACTAGACCTCCTCAGGGAGAATGTATTTGCTCTGTTTGACAAGTTCTCTTCCCTAGAGCAGCTGTAAGTCATTTGTCCTGTGTGTTTTGTGTGCCAGTGTATCTGTAGAAGCAGAATCTAATACCAAGTATAGCAGAAGAATTCCTTAATTGCAGTAATTCACTTTTGGACTTCCTTCTTTAATTATCAGGATCTTAAGAGAATAAGAAACTATTTCACTTCAGGTATAATTTTTTCTCTCATTCTTGTCTGCATTCATGTTCTCCCTAAAGATGGGCATGTTAAACTGAGCACTGGGATCCTGTCTGTCTATTGTTACTTGGTGAAAAAAAAAGTAGTGAAATATTTGCAAGATGATCAAAGTCACATCTAAAACAGAACCACTGAACAGCTCTGACTGTTCTAAATGCTTTTCAACTACATCATCATAGTTTAACCTAAACATGGGAAGAATGTCATTGAATCTGTCCAGTTTATTATGAACTGATCAAGGATTCATCTGCTGTTGTTACCTTTGCTTTCCAGAATGATGTAGAAGCTTCTGAGGTTTAAATGTAGACTTAAGTGTTGCAGAAGGGGACCTGTTTTTAAATTATTTGTTCTGAGAGTGTAATTCTATGCAAGTGCCAGTTCGTTATGCCTTCCTCAGGCACAGCAACTCTTGAAGTTACCTCCCACATATGTAACTTCTCTCCCTGACTCAGGTGATTTGTGTGCTCAAGATGAGGACTGAATCTTTTCCAGATCTCTTCATAGCACTCGGTGTTTCAGTATGCTGCCTGAATGCACACAGATGTCTGTGGGAGGAAGCAATACAAATGCTCTCAGCCTCACAGACCAGTTTGAAAATGGCAAGTCAAATTTGGGATCTACCAGCATTTCAGAACACTCTTCAAATCTGGCATGTTCTTCAACTGTATCATTAATTTCATGTTACCTCTCAATCATGTTGGGACTGTAGTCAGGAACACAGACTAAACAAAACTGAGGTTTTGGTTGTGGTTTTCACATGAGCATTTGTGATCTTATATTTTGTGTAACACCTAGTCTGACTTCAAGGCTCTGTGTCTCTCACAAGCAAAGACATCTTTTGAAAGACCTTGAATTTCCATGATGCACTGGGTCTCACTTCATGTCCATGTGGCTTTTTCCAAAGCAGTTTATAGTGATGTATTGTGGGTTTGAACCATCTAAGGAAATGGCCATGACTATAATCATACTCAAGGCAGATCTTGTCAAGATGAGTTACTTTGCAATAAACAAGATATTTAGGAGTGTATCTATTAATAATACTCTTTGGCTTTCACATGATTGTCATGGTGGTATGGGCAGGATTTATTAATTAATATCTCCAATCTCACTGCGTTACCTATTTTTAATCAGGCTCTTTGCAACAGTCATGAAAAACATTACACAGAGGAAAACAGAATCTAGAACAGTTAAGCAATAACTAGCAATAATATAACAAACATTGAACTATTAGAACTGGAAAAGAGGTTCTTGCAGTTGATTATACCACTTGTCCACTACAGGGACTTGAGAGCTCCTTTCTGCTTAAGGCAGAAGGGATTTGGATTCAATTAGAGAGTTTTACAGAGCTTTGCAAAGAGGCTTTTGAGTGTTTACTCTCAAAAGTTATCTCTGGATTCCTAGGGCTAACTACGGTTTCCAGACACTACCTAAGCATGTGAAGGGAGTTCTTTTGGTGTCTTAATAAGTGTTGATCTTCTAGTTCTCCCCAGGCTCTAACAGGGTGCTGGGAGAGAGACAGATGATCTCTGACCTGATCCTAGTTCCTCTTTGACTCCAGACTTGGCATGGAGGCTTGCAGAAGGGCAGGGAGGATGTCTTGCAGATGTGCAGTCTTGGCATGATGTCATGCTGGCTAAGTGAGCCTATCATGTGAAAGCACTTGATGCCTAATCTTGGTAAACTTGAGGCAAGGCAGTTTCCAGGTCTACAAACCCAAAGTATCAGGGCTTGTTATTCTGTAGCCAGCAGAGCATGGCAGGTACAGCTGTAGAGAGCAATAAGGCAGAAGAACAATAAGGTAAAGCACATTGTCTTTACCTGTTCATGTCTTCCTATCAATACAGCCCAAAACTAATGGGTCTTTGGCCACAGTTAGCCAATAAAAGTGGTAGTTTTCCAAACTTGACCATATTAGGTCAAGTCAGGGCTTACTTTTACCTTTTTAGGGCAGAACACAAACAAATGTATAAACACATGAGGGGAGGGTACCCTGTTTACAAGTGTGGGAGGAGAGAAGGAGACTGGAAGGCACCAGGCCTTTCATACTCCTTTCCCGTGGTTGCTTCCCCCAACAGCAGAAAGAGGGAAAGCAGAAAATATGTCTGGGCGAGCCAGGACATGTTTTAGGCCTATTTTGGCCTTCCATGACAAGGGTATAGAATACAGAAGTGTTTGCAACGATATTTTCAATATTGAGAATATGCCAAATGAGGTTTTTATTTGCACACCATTTGGATTTCTGTAATAATATTACTTTAAAGAAATCCTCCTAATTGGGAATAAACTGGAGGTTAGTATGAGAAGGGACCGCCTGAGCCATCATGTTAGCTTACCCAGGAATAGATGGTTAAATTGGAGGTGGCTGTATCTACTCCATTGTTGTAGTGTTCCTTTTTTTCCTCTTTAGTGGCACAATCTGTGATAAATCAGTAATTCAAAAGTAAGAATCAAAGCACACAGCAAAAGCTTCTAGAAAATGTGTACAAGTAACACAGCACCTCTGTAATTCAATGTGTTCCTTAGTAATTGTCTGAGAGGAAGAGCAAGACATGAGGATTACCATATCCAATGTGCTTGTGGGGCCCATGAGAACTGATAATTTGGTGGAACCAGATAGAGAGTGATTCCAAAGGGGTGGCTGCTGTGCCAGTGCCGGTCAAAGCAGCTGCTGCTGTGCTGGCCATGCAGGGAAAGAGCTGCAGCTGCTGCCTCTGCTCCTTAGGAAAGCAGCCTGCTGCCAGAGGTGGGAATTCTCCCTCTCTGCCCCTGACCCAAGCACTAGCATACAGACACATTTTATTTGCATGTGTAGATTTATGCATAGCTTTCCAAATCCTAATTTTGCCTGAGCCAAATCAAAATGACTAACCACACCCAGAGAGTTTCCTGCAGACTTTGAAAATGGCTGGATGTAAACAGGCTAAAATTGCTTCTGTTTCAGTTACCACAAATTACTTAAAATCAGGCAAAACTGGTGGATTTAAAACAGTGGTCCTGAGAGAGACACTGGGAAACAAGTAGGTAAATAACTGTTTAGTATTCTGTTCAAATCTATCTTTGCTAAGAAGGAATTGTTACTAACAGACATCTCTTCTCGCCCCAGCTTTACACAGCAGCACAAGTATTTAAATTGTAACCTCCTTTCCTCCTTGTAAAGCAAGTGTCAGTTTTTCAGTTGGATTTTTTTGGGGTTTGGGTTTCTTTCTTTAGGCTTGACTATATTTCATAATGATGCTGAGCAAGGAATTGGGTATTTTGCATGCATTAGTGGTTGTTGGCAGTAAACTTGCTTGTTGCAGGGAGTCACAAATTCCTCTGATAAAATCTTAGCAACAAAGGAGTTGATGAAGCCAAGATGTAGCCAAGATTTCACCCTTGATCTGTAGGTGGCATGCAAAAAGCATTGCCTCTGAATCCACATATGGGATTATCAGAGCATTCTGCCTTTCTCTTCTGTCTGGGCACACTGTCTTCTGTAATGTGTAGGATGTATAGCGCTGGGGAGAATCTTCTTGAAATTTATGGAGGGTTTTTTCCACACTGGAAAAAATAAATTGTTTTGGAGCCTGATAATTAGCAAGAGTGGCTTAGAGATGGGAAAGAAAATGTTTCATCACTTGTGAAACATTTTCAGGTACAAAAAGAAACCAACTATATATCTGCCGTGGAGCAAAGCTGAGAGTTTTTCAGTTCTTTCTGTGGAAAAAAGGAAGAAGTGAACACCCACCCCAAAAATTGCCAGTAATCAAATGGTCAGGGAGCACGTGTGGGCTGAAACAGCCAGTGTTTGGCTGTGGACTGAGGAACGCATCTGATGAAGAGACTGGTGTACTCCCTGACCTCACCCAGGAAAAAAATTAGTTCTCAGCCAGATCAACTGGTAGTCATTTTGTTAACCACTGAGAATCTAATCCTATTTTAAAAGACACTATGAGTAGTAACCCTTACAGGACCCACTTCAAAAATAAAGTTACTCCAACTTGTAACTCGTTATCCAGACACAAACCAAATGGTTAGTTCCTAGCGAACCATCTTCTGGCAAGTCCATCATTGCTGATCTCTGAAGTCCATTTGTTTTTCTGTATTCTAGATTGTGCCCACTACATAGCTCCATAAAAGAGTGGTATTAGCCATGGCTATTGACCTTGGCTGAGTTAGATTTTCTTCTTAATTTGGTCATTTGCCTTTTCTAGAACATCAGAGGATGGAAGCAGGCTCTCTTTAATTATTTATTGATTTGCTTCTTTGGCTTCCTTTCCTATACTAAGAATGTGGTCTTTAATGAATGAGCTTTAAATGGCTTCTGTTTCTTTTATCAGTGTGACAGTATTTCAAATGCCAACTTAGTTTATTTGTTTTGACACTCTTAATGCATCCTTTTTATCTTGACTTATTAGAAGCTTCTAAAATATGCATACTCCAGACAAAACACACTCAGGTGACAATTGCTGAATGAAATTCAGGATTTATGCACTATTACTGAGGCTTGAAGAAGAATATTTGTAAAGGCATTTGAAATCCTAGGATTCTATGAAGAGGATTGCAAAGGGCAGCTCTTTTCAGGCACAGTGGATACATGCACTGTACAAGCCCAACTGTGTAAGTAACTAAAACTTTCTTTATGACCTCAGTTGAAGACTGTGGCATAAAGTCCTGCAGTATCTAAGAGCTGCCTGAAAGCTTGCTCTTTATATGTTGCAGGTTGGTGTCCATTCATCATCCTGCATTCAATAATAAAATGGAATGTCTGGTAACACTGTCTTTGTTAAGCTGCAAAGAGTGATCCTGGCTTTTAAAACTTAATGTAATTCACTTGAGTGAAAGTGTCCATCCTATACAAGGGAATCCTTGCAAACTTGAAGCTAGCAGTCTTTTTCTCAGTGCAGCAGTTTGGTTTGATCAGTAGTGAAGTTTTTTAATTACAGGTAAGTGAATGGGCTTCTGCCAAAACCCCGACAAAGCTGCTGTTTGCTTCTAATTGGTGAGAATGTTGTTTTGCAGAAGTTAGTTTTTTTGTTACAGCAAATTGGGGCAACAATAATTTCACTTACATTCTTTACAATACAATGCATTATTAGGCTTTTGGCTAGATTTCATCAGACTTGTTAACAATTCCACTCCTTTTAGCAAGTAGCCACACTGAAATCAAGAATGTGGTGTGTTTAGGAACTAGTGATTCTGGTACTTAACAAATTACAACTATTGTAGACCTTAGTAGGAAAAAAGCTTAAGCCAGCAGAAGGAGGATACAAGGAGAGAAGTGTTTGCAAGTTTCATATTTTTTTAATGTTCAGGTATTTGAATTTAAGAAAAATGTCAAACCCTTAAGGGCAATATGTAGTCTGCAGTGCCTGACAAGCATTAATTTGCAAGCATACTCTATTGACTGTAATCTCAAAACTCTTACCCTTCAGTCTACTTTGCAGTCATTTCTGTTCATTGTGTTCAATAAATGCAATGATCTTTCCTTATGGAATGATGTTTTTAAGGGTAAGAAAAGCTATATTATGCTTTTAATTAACATTTAGAACGGACATAGAAGGGTGGATGAAAGTTGCATCTGTTTTCTGAGTAACTACTAGTAAGTGCAGTCATTCCTCTGTTTAGTGCTCAAGTGCAATACACAGAAATGTTCACTGACTCAATTTACCAGAAGATTTAAAGGCAAGGGAATCGTTGGAAGTTTTATGGAAATGGGTAATGTCTCAGGTTTATGTTGCATTTTCCTGCAGTGAAGAATGTAAAAAGAGACTCTTAGCATTTTATTTAAGCCTTGAAATCTTTATACTCTCAGAGGATTAAGGCATACTCCTAGCTTAATGTAGTGAATTGTGTTAAAGAACAGAAATCTAGTGATGGCCTTGATCTGTATGATCTTCAAATAGGAGCAGGTCTTTAGAAACTACAGTTAATATGATTCGTAACTGAGCATATACCAAGGATTTAAGCAGCATTGTCTTGCGCCCGTTTATTTCTCATGTTTATTCTGGTTTATGCTATTTTGATGGCTTTGTGCTGTGTTGGTGGTCTGATTTATACACTGCTCCCTTCAGCAGACTAAGGAAAAGTGCTAATGATGTCTGGGCTGGCAGCTGTGCTGTGTCCAGCACCAACTGCCCTGGCAGCCAGGCCAGGTGGCATAGCTCGTGTCTGTGCTCTGATCTGTCTGCAGCGTGGATAGCCACCATTATATTTAGATCCCCTTCTGGCCAACAAACGGTTCAAAACCTTTTCCTCCAGGGGAGTCTGCTGCCCAAAGTTTACTTTCCAAAGCTGTGGTAAGGGTAGAAGATCTGTAGTTTTGGATACTACACTGCATGAGCTGAATTACCTGCAGAGGTTTCCTGGAGCCTGGTTCCTGTCATGCAGTCATAGGGAAGCATGCTGACTCTGAGTCAGGTGGAGTTTCTCTAGGGGAGAGGAAGAGCATTATTTCCACAGCAATTACATAGCCACCCTGCTCCCGGGACCTTGTCTGGGAGTGTTTTAAGAGGGTTGTGAAAGCATTTGTGATTTAAGGTTTTTTTTTGAGTTAGAATTATCTTCTAAACATCTTGATGGCTTGGTCAAAATATTTCTGCTGGGTTAAGATCTGTTGCAGGTCTCAATACAGCTCTTTTTTTTTTTTCATTCATTTAACCATTGCTTGCAATGAAATTTCAAGGGGTTCAATTGAATTGCAGATTCCTATTAGAGTTAGGATGTGAATATGTGACCCAAAACTCCCCTGTGATGTCAAGCAGATTTTGAGTTTAAAAACAACCATGGTGAAGGCTATGAATAAGTTTTTTGGGCTTTATCATGTGATCAAAATCAACCTTGAGAAAGGATGTTTGAGTTGTAGCAGCAAGTCTGCTGCTTGGTGCTAAGCAATACTTCCACCTTGGTAAGAGATTTTGGGGCCACTGAAGCTTTGATATTTATCCCATTTCTAGTGCATGCTTATTAAAACTGCATGTAATGCTCTCCACTGTGCTAGATGAACAAACTCCAATCTTAATTTGAATTCTAAAAGGCAGAGGTAAGGTGAGCTATAAAGCAAAGCCTATGGCAATGCCTGTACATGTAAAGCTAATATGTGATACCATACTCGTATCTATAATTTCCTGAGGTGCATTTTGGAGTTCCCTGTCTGCAGGGACATCAAAAACACCTGAAATGTCAAAGTAAAGTATTGATGATACAGGTGTAAGTAGAGCACTTTGATTTTCAGAAGTAATGAAGACCCTAGCTGCACATCAGTGCATTAGTTGTTTTGACAATCGAGAGAGAGTCCGAAATGCTTAATTTTTATAAGCTTAATTTTCCTAGTGTTAAGAAATAACAGTATGTTATGTTATTCCTTTTGTCATGCTTTACTCCTTCAGATGAGAATTTATTATGTATAACCTTATATTTTTATTCATTTTTAGACAAGCTCTATATGGGACCAGGGCAACTGTACCATGATCTGCAGTACCTTTTACATGACTTGAGTGTAGTTGGCCAAATTGGTCAATTAATAGGCAGCCTTAAAGGAAACTATCAGGTAAGAAAGCTGGATTTTTTGTTTTCAAATATGTTCCTATTACATAATTGTCCCTCCCAGGATTCTGTGCAGGACATGCTTTAGTGAAAAGTGTAATATTTTTTTACCTCTAGTAATTTATTTACTGTTAACTCTTTAGCATTGTAAGTAGATTACAGCTGTCTTTCTGATCTTGTGTTTATTGTTTTTAAACATAGGTAGATACTACAAGTGTCTGCATTTGCTCAGGGGCTGATGAGCTTATATGGAAGTAGAATTACATTTTAAGCTTCAGAAATCGGATTCTTGCAATTAGACAAGGTAGTAGGAGCATGGTTATCTGGAGGAGGCTCTTGATGCCCATCCAGGATCCATAATCTTGGCTTCAGGGGGAGCTGTGCTTCATAACTGAGTATAAATTACAAAACTATAACAGGATTTTGGAGGAGTTTTTTAGCTAATTTGCTTTAGCCTTGTTCACATCCCTTTTATTTAGCTTATATTCTGACAAACAGAGCACTTTAACACCAAATTTCACAAAGAGTTTTCAATGGTCTTTAGACAAAAAAATGTGCCCTTTTTGCCTTTTGATTTATATGCTTTATGTTTGCTTAGGCACAGCTTTTAACTTCTGCCTGCCACCACAGGCTGAAATGGTTTCAACATCCTAATTAACTAGATTGCAGCCACAAAGACAGTTCTCATGATGGCTCTGTAAACATTTTGTCTAAAGGATTTGGACAAAAGCATATCGACAGTGTGATCTGTGAATGTTTTTATGAGATTGTCTTCAGACAATGCATGCACCTGATACAAGTGTTACATTTCTTACTCTGACAGATGCTTGAGAATGTCACTTGTGTATCATCAAATGCTGAATGGTATGGGACTAATCATCATATAAAACGTGCTAGCAGATTTTTTTACTGATGTGTTTACAAATACATTATCCATGATGAAACTGTGAACTAAGGAGGCCCAGGTGCCAGGACTTGTTTGTTATGTTGGAAATCAAGCAGTAGAATGACACTGAGTCATTACTTCTTTAATTTTTCAGAACTTAAACCAATCTGTAGCAGATGACTGGACCTCAGCTTTAAAAAAACTGATTTTGAAAAAAGAAGATGAAATCAGAGCAGCAGACCGCTGTAGAATTCAGCTGCAACTCTCAGGAAAACAGGACAAGTCAGTAGTCATTGCAATTACAGAGTTCAAAAGGGGGTTGTGTATTAGGCATAGATGTACCAAGGAGGATTGGGGAATCTGTAGCTCTTCTGCTTCCTCTGTCTCTGCAGTTAGCCTTTGTTCTGATTCTTACCACAGTGCTGGGTTCTTGGAAGGTTCCAGGACGGCACTGCAGTTTCTTGTCATCTCAGCCCTGCATTCCAGAGTCAGGAAGCAAGAGAGAAACTGTGGCAGTGACAGCTAATAGGAAACAGCCAGGGTTACATTCCTTCCCAGAGGAGGGTGTTCTTCTCATACCATTCCATGTGAAGTGTAGGAAGACAGGTGTATGTGGCACATGCCATACAGCAGGTCTAGGAATGTGATTACCAGATGTGGTGAGGCCACACCTCAAGTACTGTGTTCAGTTTTGGGCCCCTCACTACAAGAAAGACATTTGAGATGCTAGAGCTTGTCCAGAGAAAAGTAACTAAGCTGGTGAAAGGCCTTGAACACAAGTCTTGTGAGGAACCGGGTTTAATTTTCACAAGGGGAGGCTAAGGAGAGACCTCATTGCCCTCTTAACTACTTTAAAAGAGGTTGGAGCAAGGTGGGAGTCGGTCTCTTCTCACATGCAACAGGAAGGATTTATCAGGCATTGGAACAGGCTGCCCAGGGAGGTGACAAAGTCACCATCCCTGGAGGTAGTTTAAAAGATGCATGGATGTGATGCTTATGGACATGGTTTAGTGGTAGTAGCTTAGCAGTAGTGGTGGGATTGTGATTGGGCTTGATCTCAAAGGTCTCTTCCAACCTTGATACTTCTATGATTCATAACGTAGCCTGCACGCTTCTATCTGAGCTGTGTCTTTGTCCACGTATTACTAATGAAATTTCACCTTGCTCAGCATTTCTGGCTTTGTTTGTGTCCTGCATCCAGTGCATTCAGAATGACTTTTTTTTTGACTTGCAGGTCTGGGCGGCCCACTTTCTTTACAGCTGTGTTCAATACATTTACCCCTGCCATCAAACAGTCTTGGATCAACAATTTACAGATGGCTAAACTAGCCCTTGGTAATTCTGAGTTACTTACCTTTCCCACCAAGTTAAGACAGCTCTCAATGTACAGTGTAATTTTCCTTAATTAGTCTTTAGAAAATTCTTTTTTGAGAAAATCTTCCTACAGATCTTAAAATTGCAAGAGTGCTGATTACATATTGCTACAAAGTAATGATGCTAGGGTGGAAGCTTCATTGCGAAGGAATGTCATTGCTGCAGTACTTTAATGAAGTCTGTGGTAAATGTTGCTGATTATTACATGTAAGTCAGCAAGAATGAGATACGCTACAGGAGAGACAAGCGAGGAAGTTACTCCATTATAAACTTATTTCTGCAAATCTTATGAATGTTTAAGAGTTTGAACTTCAGACTAAAATTTCTCAGTGTTAGCTCAGACTGACTTTAGCTAGGAAATATCAGTAAAGCTGTTAGGTTCATTTCTTTAATTTCTTAAGCCTGAAATAAACTTATGGGAGTAGTTTTTAACACAATGCCATATTTCTGTAGTTGGATACGTAAGACTCACAACTTTCAGGGAGAGTGTTTTGGTGGTTTGGGGTTTTTAATGTAAATCTGTAGTCTTTACTGGAAGGTTCTTTATTGCTCTGCACTTAGTGCTGGTTTGTGATGTTATTAGTCTCCTGTGTTTGCAGAGGGTATAGAGATGTCCCAAGATACTTGAAATTTTGGATGCCCAAGTTGAGAAGCGTTGAGGATACGTACTAGCTAGAAATCAAGCTTTCACCGTCAGATCCTGAAAATGCAGTGCTCTTATGGCATCAGGTTGAAGGCAGGCAAAATAACAGAGATGAAGAGAGAATGGATGTCTCCATCATTCCAGGTGGAAGATCCTTCCAATTATTAGTAGTTGTCAGCGATGTCACACAGGCAGAGAAATGCTATTTGCAAAGCACAGATTTGCTAGAGTCTGAGGAGAAGCTTGATGTGTAATCAGTACTGGGGAGATCTTCAAGAGAATACCCTTAACATTTAGCTAGTGTAAGGTGTCCCTTTTTTGCATTATTAATATGTATGAAATTGCTATATTAATTTTTTGCTTATAATTGTATGTTGTCATTTATACATACATAGCACAAGAACAGCTTGATCAGTATTAACCAATCCTAACAGAATTCTATTCCTGTAGAGATGTAAGCAATTATTCAGTGAAAGTATCTGGGATGTGTGATGTTTGTTCTTTCTACTACAGCAGAGGATAACCTGTTAGGTTGGTTCTCTGTAGAAGATGATGGAAATCAAATCAAAAAAGAGAAACATCCTCTGCTTGTTAGACACATGCCAGTTATGATGGCCAAGCAACAGGAGTTTAAGGTGAGTGGAATTTTTATGAGATTACAATTACAATTTCCTCCTTGTGATATTACTACTGAAAAATACTATTCACATCTATTACCTCTCTTGAATTGTTGCCTTAGTGTAAGACCAGTAGCAATGCACGGCCTAAGAAGGCTGCAGGAATGGCTGCAGGAATGGCTGCAGTACTTTGAGGCACTGATATAGTGTTTACATTTATGTAGTATGACATGCACTTCCAGATGTAAGATTGTCACTCAGTGGAAACAGAACTGCTGGGAATTTTGAGTTGGTCTTGAGGTTTCCAGGTGTTTATTTGAGGCTCCAAAGTAACCCACAGCTTACAGAGTGTAAGAGCTTGGCTCCATTTCTGTCTGATATTCTTCCCCTGTACTCAACACTGGTCAGGCCACACCTTGAGTCCTGTGTCCAGTTCTGGGCTCCTCAATTCAAGAGAGATGTTGAGGTGCTGGAATGTGTCCAGAGAAGGGCGACGAAGCTGGTGAAGGGCCTGAGACACAAACCCTATGAAGAGAGGCTGAGGGAGCTGGGGTTGTTTAGCCTGGAGAAGAGGAGGCTCAGGGGTGGTCTCGTTAATGTCTACAACTACCTAAAGGGAGGTTGTAGCCCAGTGGGGGTCAGTCTCTTCTGCTGGGCATCCAGCAACAGAACAAGAGGACACAGTCTCAAGTTGTGCTGGGGGAGGTATAGGCTTGATATTAGGATTTGCCACTGGAATGGGCTGCCCAGGGAGAGTGGAATCGTCGTCCCTGGAGATGTTCAGGAAGAGACTGGATGAGGCACTTAGTGCCATAGTCTAGTTGATTGGATAGGGCTGGGTGATAGGTTGGACTGGATGATCTTGGAGATCTCTTCCCACCTGGTTGATTCTATGGTTCTATGATTCTATGAATGGCTTTCAAAGTTGAGGTGGACTTAAATATACATACTGAGTTTGGTGTAGTTTTCAGGTTCTTCTTAAGTGATAAGATCATGAGTATGGTTATTAATGTACTGACAGTGACACGATGACACAAAGTTGGGAGGGAATGTTGGTGCTGTGGATGATAGCATGAGCATTCAAAGTGAGTAAAGCTATAATTAGAAGGGAAAAAACCCCAAGGATGACAGGCAGTAGGACAGGCACATGGTATGCTCAGGTGGGAGTAAAGAGCTTCACAAGTACAGATTGAGGAGGTGGTTGATTAGATCCGTAAAAGTAATCTTTAAATACCAACAATCTGTGAATTGTTTCAGAATGTAATATTGTTACAAAGACAGAATCATCAATGAGATGAGTACAAATAAGCTTCATAAGAGGTTAATCACGATGTAGTAGTGCTAACAGCTCTACTAAAGCAGTACACTCTGGTAAGAAGGTTCTGCGCTCTCTAGTACGTGAAGCTGATTTATCTGCTAGTGAGATAGCAGTTGGAAAAGTGACAATAACCAAGAATGTAAATAAATAAATACATAAATTTACAATAGTTTAAATTTGAGTAAGTGATAATGTTAATTTAGTCTAAAGAAGAGAAGACCCTGGCAGAATCATGACACACATCACCTTGATGTGTAGAAGGACACTGCTGAAAGGGAAGTATTCAGTGGCTGAGGTGAGGAGCAACAGACTAACAGTTACAGCAAGGGCGGTGTTAAGCTGGGTATTTGGAAAAACTTAATATAGGTCATAAAACACTTGAACAGATCAGCTAGAGAGTTTGTGGTCTTTGTCTGTAAGGGCAGGTGAGCATTGTGTTGGGAACAACACACATGCTGCTGACTGCCCGTGGGAAGCTGAGCAGACTAAACTGACTTCTTGCCTTCTGAGATTCTTTGCTAGTCCATGATTAACTAAAGCGTGTAAGGATACAATAGGCAGAATCAGGCATATCATTTTAATGTGGTAACTGTCTGCTTTTACTTTCTTTGAAGATTGAATGTGCTGCTTATAACCCTGAACTGTACCTCTCTGGCGAAAAGGCGTCAGATTCCTGTGCCATGGAACATGGTTTTCTTTGGGTAAGTGTAACCGTTAACATGCAACATATGGATCTGAAATAAAAACTTAGTTGTCTCTATTTTTTTTATTTGGTTGCTTTAAGATGTACTTTTACAAAGGATAGCATGGAACTTTGTCCATGTGGTCTCACTGTTCTCTGTAGACTGTCATTTGTGTGTGTGTGATTCGTTAGTGAGGCACAGAACCAATGCCAAAGTGCTGAAGACATTCAGAAGTGAGTTATATGGTAATTTATAATGAAAGCTGCTAAAACCCATAGGAGCTTACACTGTCCTGTTGTTTATTTCCATGTTGTAGAAATGTTGTAGCCATAAATAATCTGTTTAAATCTGTACATATGGGGGAAAAAAATGAGACAACTATTCTAGCATATTGTTATGACCCCAAATATGTAGATATTCCAGAAGGCAAAGTGGAATAGCTGGTACTGGGATGTTTGTGTTTTGGTGGTGGGGGTATTTCATTGTTGATATTGGGTTGGGTTTTTTTGTTAAAAATAGTAATTTTTTTTAAAGCTAATGATTTCAGTTGGTTTTATTATCACTACAATACTGAAATTTTAAGGGGACCTTTGAGTTGAAAGTAGAAATAAACAGTAACCTTTGTCACTGGCCTTTTTCAAGGTGACCCATGTAACTTCTTGTTGTCTTTGCTGTTTGTAAGCAGTCATCACAAATATATAGCACTCAAGTCTTTCTGCTGCCACAAAATGTTTGTTCTCTCTCATTGCTTTGCTTTTTTCATTTCCTACAAACACAAAGAGTTACTGTATAAAAATGCTTACTGCTGCTTGGGCAGATATTTCCTTTTTCACTCTTCCCAGATCCCCAGAATGTACAGATTTGTGAAGTTATTGATGATACTTAGTTCTGGATCAGGGAGAAGGTGTAGAACCCTCTATCAGCAAATTTATAAAAGGGATTATATTAATCCCTCTTGCTGTTGGGACAAAGCATTTATTTGTAGACCTGTTACTGAGCAAAGGACAAGCTTCAGCCATATTACCAGTTTTAAGAGAATCTGGGATAAATTTGAACACTGGCTATTAAAATAATGTATCACAAAGCTACCTTACGGTAATATATGGGTATACAGCTGAGTCAGCCAAAACAATAGGCCATAATAGTTATCTTTCCAAAAAAGAAATAACTTTTTGTGAGTATACAAGGGAACTTTGTGAATATCATGTTCTGAAGTTGCTTGTATTTGTGCTGTTATGTTCTTGTTTATGTCTTAATGCATGAAAACTCATATTCATGCGTATAACTTCAAATATGCACTTCAATTAACATTCCAGTTATTCCTTCTTGTTAGTGCTGATCTTCCTGAGGACAGGTATCAGTTTTGGTCTTGTTTTTTCTCCTTCCTCTTTCCACTTCAGATTGGCAGCTGTACTAATCAGATGGGCCAGATTGCAATAGTCTCATTTCAGTACTCCAGCCCCAAGGTTATTGAGTGCTTCAATGTGGAATCACGGATTCTCTGCATGGTCTACATACCAGAGGAGGAGAAACTCCAGGAGCAAAACAAGGCTGTCGACTCTGAAAATGTTCTTGCAAAAGCTTCTAATGTGCCTACTATTTGCCTTGGCACAGAAGAAGGAAGGTGATTCTCATTTTTAGTGTATGATTTATTCATTAGGTTTACTATTCTAAAGGAAAATTGTGTGAGATGCTTCCAAGAAAATGTTTTCTTTTTAAAGAAGTAGCTGTGTGATATTTTAGTGACCTCAACTTGCCCTTTCCACTTCTGTTAAGGGAAAAATGCACCCTACATGATTTTAAAAGACACCATGTAGTATTTGAAATTAAAATAATGCAGTCTTTGATGAAAGAAGATTAATTCACCATACATCATGTCTGAAAAACAAAAATTTTACTTTATAATATTCTAACATAATATTTAGGGTTTGGAAATTTTTCATAATGATTAAGTGTTTACAAGAAACTCATTAACCATCCACACTGTAATATTTTGCGGGATTTCTCATGCAAATAAATACTGCTGTTTGCTATTGACATGAGTTGTTTTGCTCTGTTTGAACTGGTGACCTTACCGAGTCATCACTTGATTTATGCTAACAAAGTTATGTTTTCTAAACTTAAGTCTGTAAGCAAACAGATTCTGCTATACCTAGTGAGGGCGTAAGTATGTAACTATTTGTTAGTTTGGAAGGTGTTTCTAATTGGTATAAATGAAGGAGAACCAAATTCTCTAAGCTAAAGGCTGTTTTTTTTCCCCAAAATTCCATTGTCTAATTCTCCTGATTTATCTTTACTTGTGAAGTGCAGTTAATTCCAGATTTAACTCTTCAATATTCCTTACATACCCATGGTAATAATCTGTGGGAATTTTAAGTGTAATTAATGTCTGAGTTTTTCTCTTTTCTGTGGTTCTCCCAAGTAATACTTAATGATTTTGGTTTTCTTTTTTTAATAGATAGAAAGTTTTGCTTAGACTCATAATAAGGAATCTGAGCAGAGTTTTTATTATGCTTCTTTGTTAAATAAATGTTTCTCCAGATAATATGAAAAGTGCTGTTACACGTTAATGTTAAGTAATTGCAGGTTGTCTATGTAGACATTTTGGATGACCCAGATACTCTTCTTCTGAATTGGAGTAGAATATATTTTCTTCCTCTAGTATTCTAAACTTCTTTTGTCCATATTCTAATCAGAAGTAAATAAAACACAGTAACACAATTTCACATTTATTTTATCTCACTTCTGTTTATAGCATTTCTATTTACAAAAGTTGCCAAGGCTCAAAGAAAATTCGACTTCAACACTTCTTCACTCCTGAAAAAGCAACTGTTATGAGCTTAACATATATGTCTCACTACTTGTTTGCTGGCTTGGTTAATGGAAACCTCTCAATCTACACAAAAGCAGAAGGTATGTAGTGATATGGTTTGGTAACATCCTGAGGAACTGGCCTGACAGTGTATTTTGGCAGAAATAATTTTCCACTATTATGTTTTGTGAAAATTGTCTATGAAACTGCTGAACTAAGGTTTCTACACTCGTCAGTACTTCTGAAAACACTTGTTTTCACTTTTTGAAGCATAGCAGGAACTTTGACACTGTTTCCACTTTTACCATATGATACATATAAAAAACTGGTAGTGCTCCTTAGCTTAAATCCTAAAGCTTTCAGTACTACAAGAGTCCACAAGTTTATGTGGTAACATGAAGTATACTGATTATTATACAGCACAGCACTAATTCCAATCACCTACTCAGTGCAGGTGTTTGTAAAAAACACAAGTACCCTCATGGTGGAGATTCCTGTAGAGCTCATTTGAATTGACAGCTCTGCTTCAAGAAGATAGAAGGCTTTCCTGTGTGTGCTACTCATGTATTTTACAGTAGGACCCATTTTTCCATTAGCATCACAGTTGGTGGTTTTGTAGCTAGCTAACTGGCTAAAATAATTTGTTTACAAGAGTAAATGCAGGTAATGCTTCTGAACCAGAACTATCTTCTCCAGAGCTTGTTTGGTCCTTGTCTGTGTGCTTAAGGTATATAACTATCTTGCAGTACTGCATATATATATATATATATGGTTAATTCAGTTCAAAATCAGCAAAGCTTTATTTAGAGCTGAGTTGAAACTTGAGTTTTCAAGTGAGTCGTTGGCACAGACACCTAACCTTGCAAAGTGCAGAGCCAGCAGAAATCTGGTGTAACGTACTATTGTGAGCTGGATGACAGTGGTTGTTGTACTTAATCTGCTGAGGTGTGCCCTTTAAACAGTGTGTGCTGGGTGCAGTGGGGCAACTAAATGCTGCCAGTCTCTCAGGTGCCAAGCTCAGTGTCTTGAATCTTGGAACAAGCTGCTTGTCCAGTATTAGATTATACAAAGACTTAGTTTGGGGGGAGTACAGGATGTGATTTTTAGTTTCTTTTTCTTTCAGTCAACAAAGAATCTGAAAAAAGTGTTGGAAAGAGATTTCCTTTCACTAGTTATCATCTTCAGCCAAGTGGGTTTCCTGCTGAGCTATTGTCTCTGATCTGAAGCCAGACATTAGATTTCAGTTCCCTTAAAAAAATAAAATACATTAACACTAGGCAGCACATTATTCTTTGTTTTGGAGGCACGTGAGTGAGGTCTTGACCCTGCTTTCATAACAATTTTTGATGTTTTAGTCTCTGTACCTGGATGGAGCAGTAAAGTGAATCTGTCATTTTCCCTGCAAGGGATGGTTGCTGTCACTCAACTTCTTCCAGAGGAAATCACTTCAAAAACATGACTTGCATCCTAGGCGACATAGGTGAGAAAGGATGCAGAGGCTGCATATATACAGAGCATATTGAAGTCAGGACAGAGCTGTTAACCATATTGAATTATGTTATTAGCTGAAAGTTTTGTTGTACTGACCAAGATCATACTATCCCCTATTTATCTTCCTCTGAAGACACCAGTTTTGAGCAGCTCAGTAGTCTTACAGCCTGTCATTCTTTTGCAGGATCGCTAGGCCCCTGAGATGGGGAATATACGTTCATGTTTTTCTGACTCATCTTGCTATTCCTTTTCTTAGTTTGCTCTCATGAAAGTTGTGTGAATCAGATGCTCCCATGTTAGCACTGTATTCCTTACAGCTGGCTGCTGTGGTCATGTGAGGCTGCCAGCCCTGGAGGGGTGTTTTTTATGAGCACTGACCTATTTTACCAAACAAAGGAATCCAGGCAGTGAAATGGGAGGAGGGGGGAACGCAGCCTCTGAGGAGCTTTCTCCAATTCATCAGGGTCGCCTTCTGTTCTGCAGAGGGGCTTACTTTCTAGCCATGCACTTCAACTTGGGTTTTTGGTCTATCAGCATAGAGTAAGGAAAGATTTAAAAGTGAATGTGAAATATGGTCACTTAATTTGAAACCTGAGAAGGACAAATGCTATGGGATGCACATGTAAATTGGTTTTGCAGCCTGTTGTGGGGACTCCATGTACGATAAAGGAGTAGTCTTTCTTCTAGGATGAAAATCCACCTCACAATCTAACAGTGTTGTGATCTTTGTGTCTTCCTCTCTGGGCAGGAAGTGTAGTGGACGAGTTCAGTAAATGAAGTTCTGTGCTTCTATGTATTCTGTAGTCAGAACCCATAACTTCTATCATTTAGTTTTCAGTACCCAAAGGCCTTTAATTTCTCCTGTTGTTTTTAGATGGCTCGATGCATGTTAGATGTCCAGCTTGCTTACAAATAGCAAGTGCCGTCTTCTGACTTTCTTCACAAGGGAACTTTGTTATATCAACAGCATGCAGAGTGCTCTCTGGCTGCATGTAGGATTGAACTAATTTGAAATAGAAGCTAACAAGTGTGCCCTGTTAGTGGGAGAGCTGAAAGTGCACAGTGAGGTTTCTTCCTTTGTGGGGTAGCCGCGTTTCATTGAGACACCTCTGTATCCTTGTATTTTCCCTTAAGAGTTTAAAAAATACTTGGCTCAATGATCTTGAAGATCTTTTTCAACCTGAATGATTCCATGATTCTATACATTAAAAGCAAAGCCAATGAGGTGCTGATGTCATAAAGTCTACTCAGTTCTTAAATGTGAGCTAACACAGTGAGCTGTGAAAATGTCACAGAAAGCCTAGGATGTAGATCAGTTAATGTTTTTCTGAATACAGCTAATGTGTTCATCTGAAATACATCTGAAAGCCCTGACAATTATCCTCAGTAATCCTTAGTTTTGTGGGTGAGGAGATGTGTGGGGAACTGCGAATCAGCTACTATATATATATATATATATATGAGTGGTAGAGATGCAAATTGTAGTTTCTGACACCTTGTGTGTTGGGAAGTGTTTACAATACTATCAAATTCTGCACGTTTATAATTCTGAAATAGTGTGTCTTCACTGTTTTCCTCAGTCTGAGTGATTAGGAACATTTCCAGGTAGAGCATTTCTAGATGATGTTAAGGAAAAAGTACATTGTGTTGCCTTTGAGAAAACACAACAAGTCCTGTTTGTGCTGACTGCAGACAGCCCAGCAGATGTGTTTTCTGATGTAATAGCAAAAAAGGTCAGCATGTGTTTGACTTCCATTCACAAAAGTATCTTAGGAAAGGGAAATCACAATCTTTATATACTACAGGTGTGTTCTTCCTGATATATTGTAGTCAGTTCCAGGTACTTCCTGTCTTCTAGACGTTGATATACGTTTCCTTTCCATAAAGCCCTTAAAGAGTATGGAGAGAAACAGGAAGAAGAAGAATGGGAATGATTGTGGCAAAGAGTAGAAGCATGAATATACTAGCAGTATCAGGGAGTTTGGTTAAGCTGTGAGTAGCTGCACAAAGACATGCTGCTTTGATGGTACTGGCTATCAATTCACCACATGACTGGCATGAGCAGCCTCTTGCTTGTGTACAGGGCTGCCAGCCCTTGTGTGCTCACCCCTGGAGTTTTTAGTTCACGGTGTTTGGCATGCTCAGTAATCCTTCCCCTCTGCTCAGCACAGGTGAGGCCACACCTGGAGTGCTGGGTCTAGTTTCTGGGCGACTCTGTACAAGAGATGTACACATACTGGAGAAAGTCCAGCACAGGACCATTCAGATGGTGAAGGGACTGGAGAATCTGTCTTATGAAGACAGGCTGAGAGAGCTGGGACTGTTCAGCCTAGACAAGAGAAGGCTCAGGGAGGTCTCATCAATGCCTCGTTAAACTTCCTTTGCTGTAGAGAGAACTGAGCCTGTATACCCCAGGAGGAAGCCTCTTGCATGCTTTAATGAAAGCTGTATTTTGTACAAGGTTTTTGCAGATCCTGTTGCTGTAAGTGTATACTGCTAGGTTCTGGGCCTGGGCTTCACAAATGGATGAAAAGCTTGACTCTAAGGATTGCAATTGGATGTGAAACAAGAAAACAGTTGAAGCAGATCTGGCCAAACACAGAGCTGAAGCTTATGTTCTTCGGAGAAACTTCACTGGTAAAAACTTGGGCAGCTCTGATGCCAATCAAGAGTTTTGATGTCTTGCCTATCCAGAGAGTCCTCATGATGTTAAGCAGTGTTCATTTTCAGAGGGTTAATATCAACAAAAAAACTGAACGGAAATCTAAGAAGGAGGAGAAACAGTTACAAGAGTGAAGGTGCACAGGACAGTTGATGAGCACAAGCTAATGGTGTGGTGTGACTAATGCAGGAAAAATAAGGAATGGTGTTTAGCTGTTAGGAAGAGGCCTAGAGCTCTGATACTGAAAAAGTACTGGAGGGGTAACTAATTGATGCCAGGTGGTATTTTTTCCAAATTAATATTCCTTATTAATTTTCAACATTCAGAATGGCAGTTAGCCAAGCTTAACTGTATTAGGTGAGGCCATAGGCTTACTTCTACTCAAATTTAGGAAGAACACAGGCCTTGAGGGAGGCAAGCACAAGCCAGGTGTGTGTTTACCTTTGTTTACCACAGGATGTAAACAGGAGCAAAACAAGCCTGGGCAAGCCAGAGTCCTTATACTCAGTGGCTCCAGGTTCTTTGCCCTCTTTCCCATGGTTTCCCCAAAACAGAGGGAGGGAGAGCAGAAAGCATATCTGGGCAAGCAGGACATGTAATAAGCCTATTTTGGCCTCTTCGGGCCTACCACAACAGACATAAATACTGTTGTCTTGACTGTGTTATCACTGTTAGCAGTGTCACCTAATACTTCTCACCAGAAGTATGCTGATGTTGCGGTCTGTCTCATTTGCACATCTTATGCTGGTACTTCCTGCACTGTCTGTCACTGTAACTTTAAGTAGAGCTCTGTCAGCTATTAAACACGAAGAATTTGTTGCACACGTAGGAAAAAAATGACTCTGTGCATCTGTAGTATGGAACATAGCCTATTTAGAAGAGTAGATCTGAGTCTTTCAGTTTATTTCCAAGTGATAAGATGATGTACAACACTTTTTACTTCTGTAGCTACCATCCTACTCCTCAACAGTACTGGTTTGTGTTCCATGTGCTGGACAAAACGTTTGTGCTCCACTGCACAAATTAACCAACAGCCACTTTTCCCAGGGCTGTGCTGGCAGCTCTGTTGAACTCATCAATAGTGCTGCTAAGCAAGAGAGGAGCTACTAACAAAAAAACACATTCAGTTCAGCTTGACTCAAAGCATAACAGAAGGCAAAACTACTACAAACTTTTGAAAACACTTCAGAGGAGATAAATTTACCTTGTTAGGTGTTTTCACCCAGACTTTAGAAGCAATGGACTCTGGGGATCGGACAGATAACACGAGCATCAACTATGAGGTCTGTGCAGGCAGATGTTGAATAGTGTCTGCTGAGATGTGGAGAGCGAAACAGAGTATTAGCTTTTCTTAGAAGTGTGATTTCGATAGTCTTGGAACAACCTGTGAACTAGACACAGACCTGCTAAGAAAAATGGTGATGGGTCATAAAAGTCTGAGCATAATGAAGGCGTGATCTTGCCTTTAGCCAGCAGCCTGTGGTTAAAGCATTCACAGAAGTGTCTTGGATTACTAGGTTTAATCCCTTGCCTTGATTGAAAGCATTTGTACCTGTGCTTCCAGTTGTCAAGAGATTTCCCTGGCTGACACAAAGTAAGAGGAGAGAAGTGCACACTGTTTAATTCCTGCTCCTGGTGCCGTTCCACTTTGTGTAATTAATTAAGCATTCACTGAGGCAAGGACCAGAATGCAGTTATCCCATCCTTTAACTACTGCCCTAATTACCAGACTAGAGAGTCTCCTCCAACTGTTTTTTACCCCCTCATCTGTCTCAGATGCTGTCTATGCTGGAAGACACCAACATTAGCAGGAAGAAATAAAAAATGGCAGCACAACCTTATTAGAGACATGGTTTTAGAGTATCTGGGTAGGGTGATCACTTGGGATTTTTCCTGGGCAAAGTGAGGCATCAGGTGTGATTGCAGTTTCTTCACTTGAAGCCATGGTAAGGTGAAAGATGTTGGGTTTGTATCTCACTTTTTTACATATCCAGTCCCACTGAACTTTTAAAGCAACTGGATTAAGTGCTGTGCTAACAGAAAATGGTTCTCTGACAGCTGAATTTTGGTATGCATATTTGTTGAATCAAATATTCCTACCACTGATAGTATTTGTAACGTTGGTAGTGTTGAACCATAGAATGGTTTAGGTTGGAAGGGACCTCAAGGATCACCCGTTCCACCATAGGCTGGGACACCTCCCACTAGAACAGGTTGCTGAAGGCCTCATCCAACCTGTCTTTGAACACCTCCAGGGAGGGAGCATACACAACCTCCCTGGGCAACCTGTGCCAGTGTTGAACTCACTTTCCTCTTTGAAGGCTTTGCACTTAACTGCCTACCATGGTTAAAGTGTTCATAGGGTATGGGCAGCCTCCACCTGAGAAGTTAATTTGAGGAAAATGTGGTTGCTAAGCAAATGAAAACTTTTCCAGAAATTTCTTTATTACTAATGGTACATGAGTCACAAAGAACACAAAGTGACTTTGACATTGCTGGGAGAGTTTGCAGACTAATAACTAAAAACACTGTTCTCACTTACAAAATAAAATAATGAAAATTATTGTGACAGCCTGAAACTAAATGTCAGGTTTACAAAGATGATTTCGGAAGAGAGCCACATCCTGAAAGTGACTCAGCGAAGTTTGTGTCATGCAGATGGAAGAAGCAATGAGAAGTACTCCAGAGCGGAGGCTTCCCGTTGTTGTTGCTGCTGCTGCTGTTGTGAAGCAGAAAATTTCATGCTCCTTTACCTAACCAGATAAATAAAGATGCAGTTTTTATTGGGGGAAAAGAAAAAAGGTTGTACTTAAGTGCTTGCCTAAAGATGTGTTTGCCTTGGATCTCATAAATCGAAATTTACTGAGTGGTTACTGGGTTGAAACTAGTTGACAACTTTTCTGCAGCTTATTCAGGAAGAAGTCTAAGTGTGAAAATGAGCCCTTTGGGACATACTTTATCTCAATATAAAAACAAGTACTTTAACAGATTTTGATGTTGTTTCTGAAGCATAATGGATAGAAATGTGGTCTTTGAGACTTTAT
Organism: Tricholaema leucomelas; assembly: GCA_013400475.1. Classification (NCBI taxonomy): domain Eukaryota; kingdom Metazoa; phylum Chordata; class Aves; order Piciformes; family Lybiidae; genus Tricholaema lacrymosa; species Tricholaema leucomelas. Next base: position 176,632 of record WAAF01018842.1, on the reverse strand, counting down.
GTTTGAGTGTATACAATAGGAAGAAACAAGCAGCAAGTATTTAAATGATTAATGATGTATTATGTCAAATTGTGTGTATAAAAGACACAACTACAATTAATTCAAGAATCCTGTGTTGCTAGCTCTTAAATTTGAGATAAATAATTTGCTCATCCTTGTTTCTAAGTGACCAGCATGCAGTTTTTATCAGAAGGTCTTTGAATAATTGATTGTGCCTCATCTATGTGCATAATGTTATTTGGATCTGCTAAATGCAGGGCACAGAAGACACTGTGGGTTACAGTTGGGGGGAAAATAGGAAAAGTGAAGATATGGCACAAAGTTAACTTTTAATTTATTGTAAAACCAATTTTGTTCTTAAAGGAATCATCTAATAGCAGGAAATACATTCCATTAATACACTCCTAGAGAGTCATTTGAGATCATTAGAACTCACAGTAAAAATACTGATGACTATTTTTCATGTGAAAGATGATTCTGTCCTAGTTGGAAGTTGATTCACCTTGAAATGTGAGTCAGTTGTGAACTCCTGAGTTGGAGAAAATTGTATCAGCTGTACCTTTTCTGACTGTATTTCCTCTGGAAAAGATAGTGGTTGTATCAGGACTGCAGAGTGGGATTCCTTGTTTATCAAATATTCCAGACAGGATTTGTTCAGTTAACAAATATGAGAGTTTGGGTTGGGTGTTTTTTTTCCCTTAATGTTGCATTAGCCTTACTAACTGGAAGCTTCTTTTAAGCATCCATCAATCATTGTGTAGCTTGAAGTGGCAACACAGCAGAGATTGGAGCAGTACGCTTAACAGACACTTGTTTTCAAACCAGTTTTAAAACAAAGATTACCGTTTTGTTTTGTATAACCCTTCTTCTTTATTATTGTTCAAGATGGGACATGGAACACAGAACCTCAGAAGATAGTTAAACTGGGGGTTCTGCCTGTTAGAAGTCTGCTTGTGATGGAGGAGACCATTTGGGCTGCATGTGGTGGACAAATCTTTATAATCAGCACTGCGACACATTCCATAGAGGTAAACACTTTTAAAAACATTGTTCTCCTACTGTGCTACAGGGTATAAGTGGTGAACTTTCAAGCATTAACATCTGTTTAGGAAGCTTCATGATTCAGAAAGCTTTTCATGAAATACGGGTTCATTTTGTTAAATCCCACTCCTCACAGTGTGAAATTCCTCTGTGATGTGATCTGCTGCTATCTCACTGCACTAGACCTGAGGGTTTGCCTATGTCTTCCCTCAGCTTTTCAAAAGATGCTTGGAACTCTTAGAGTATTTGGGGCAAGAAGCTTGCTTTAAAAAATGCCTGTTGTTTCCAGAAGCGTAATCCAGAGAGTGCCTCTACATTAGGTGTCACTTGTACCTTATGGTGATTTCTTGATAAATTTCTCAGGGTTTCATTTCTGAGTGGCCTATAAAAAATTGCTTTACATAAAAAATATTTTCTAGTGAATAATCATACGAAAGTCAGGTTTTGTGGAAGGTGAGATGAGTGTTAAGAGTTCAAGCTCACATTTGTAGTTTACATTTTCCAGAAAACACTAAACCTTCTTTTCTATCAAAATTGCATCCTCCACCAAAAGAATGTCTTAGCTGTCCGAAAGGTAGAGCTGATGAAATGTTAGCAACTGAGCCTCTTCTTCAACCTACAATACAGTTACACTGAACTGCATGATGTTTACAGCCATGAAGTTGTTTCAGACAAGAGATGTGATGAGCTCACAGCCTGGTTCTTTGTGTGCTTTGTAGCTGCTTTTTTGTTTCATTGATGATCGTGTTTTCTTCCAACAATCGTCTATTTGGTACAATTGATTCTGTGAGTCATTGTCATGGGTTTGCAGGGAAATAACTAACACCCTAATTTCCTCCCTCATTATCTGTGCTTTCTGCGTGATGTCTTTCATCCAAGTAGATGCTGGGATGATGTATTTTCCTACTTCGTGTAGGGCTTGTTTTGATAGTTTGCATGATATGATAAGGGAACGATTTTTGGAAGATGAAGTTGGCTTTCATTTGCATCCCTTTTGGGTAGGGTAGCCTCTGGCATGCCTGGTTAGTGCTTTACAGACTTTGATAATTAATCTTTCTGATTCTTAGCAAGAAAGAAATAGTAACAGTAAGATACCAATCACAGCCAGATTGCTGCTGTGTGTGGTTGGCTACATGCAACCAGATTTCTGTAAGTTAGTTTGGTAATTCTGGCCTAATACTATCTCAAAGGTATTCCCAGATCAAGTGGTATGGTTGCAGTTTGAGCTGTGCTGTTTTGGCATACAGGGACAAAACTGAAGTTAGACAAGCTGTGAGAATTAAATAATGGATGAAGGTCACTGTATCACAATAGAGTATAGCATCATGGAATGCAGTATTGAAACCAAATGCTCAGAGAGATAAGATAGAAACTAATTTATCAGTATCTCTGACACATGGTAGTTTCATTTTTCATCTGTTACTAAGAGTTTTCATATAAAAACATCACAGGAGGTTTTTTTTTTTTTTCATTCTAGAGTGCTGTGTAAACTAACCTATCCATAGTACTCAGAGCTCAGATTATTGCAGATCCATTGTATTAAGTAGCTGCAACTAATACACAGGCAGTGAGTGCTGCAGCAAACAGCATAGAAGAAATGATCCGACTGGAAGTGGTGCAGATAGGTTGAGTCCTATTTTCTCAACACAGATAATTTTATTTCTTAAAATGTGTTTGTGTTTTTTTTTTTTTTATGACTAGCTAAGTCTTTTTTTCATTCAGTGCAAATATCCATACTGTAGCATGTTACCTTCCTCACAGAACTGTGAACAAATTATGTGGTGGTTTTTTTTTTTTCATTATCTCTTTGCTGGTTCTAAAACATACACAAGTATTGATCTTGTTTTCATCATCTTGCAGACTTAAACAACACACTGATGTTTTCACTATTGCTGCCTGATCTATTTCTACAAGTGATCTGCTAAGATGTGCATACCATGTTCATGGGCAGTATTGTTTCAATATTGTATTATACATGAGACAATTTAGACTGCCCATAGGGAATATTTTAATAATATCAGCTCAGTTGTTACCTACTCCTTACTTTGCAGAGCAGAAGCTTTGTTGTACAAAGTCAAACAACAGCAAAGGTTTTTTCTCTCTCTGTACCCTCTTGTTGAGAGTTAGTAGTAATCATTTGACTCGAGATTTTTTGAGTAATATTCATCTTTGCTCTGTCAGCAGGAATCCAAGTATTGCACAGAGCTCAGCTGTTACTATTCACCCTTTGCTGAACTCTTTTATATCTCTATTATACTTCAAATTACAGCTGCTTGTTTGCTCCTCGCTTTCTACTGTCATGCAGACATATGGGCTATGTCTCATATCTTATCTGTAAAGGCACCTGACTTTCAGTATCTGAAGGAGGCCTACAAAAATGCTGGGGAAGGACTTTTCAGGATATCTGGGAGTGACAGGACTAGGGGGAATGGGGCAAAGCTGGAGGTGGGTAGGTTCAGGCTGGACGTGAGGAGGAAGTTCTTCACCATGAGAGTGGCGAGAGCCTGGAATGGGTTGTCCAGGGAGGTGGTTGAGGCCAGGCTGGATGGGGCTCTGGCCAGCCTGCTCTAGGGTAGGGTGTCCCTGGGCATGGCATGGGGTTGGAACTAGATGATCCTTGTAGTTCCTTCCAGCCCTGGCTGATTCTATGACTAGTTTTTAAGGCCGTATCTGTGTAAGCCCATGAGCCTATTCAGGACCATTTAGTAAAGTCTGTCCTTGTGAGGCACTGCCTCCTTCATAGGCACCTCATACTTACTGACTGTGTATTTTCAAAGTGAGAAGTGTATTATCCTTCAAAACAATCTCATTCGATTCCTTCTTGCTTTCCCAAGATACCTGTTTATTTTTTAAGTAACTCTTGAGCAAGTTTGGCATCCTATCTATCAGGTGTGAATGTTATGCATTTTCCCAACTTTTTTCATCTCTGGTGCTGGTGTAACTCTTGTTTCACTCGTTTTAATGCTATATTACTGTAAGAGAGCATTTTAGGATTTTTTTTATTGGCACAGTGGCCCAAACTGGCACAGTGCCTCAAGTTCCTTGGAAAGGGGCATGAGAAATGCATCAGTTGCTGTCATAGATTAATTACATACTCCAGCTCTCTTCCTGTGAAGAAGAAATGTGTCCTTAGTGGTGACCTGAAGTTTGACAACTCTATTGCCATTGATCCCACTTGATCCCATAGTGGTCTCTCTGCCTGTAGACCCATACAATCTGCAAAGGCAGTATGTGTTTGTTTAAAACCTGTAAAAAATGCCAGAGTATTTAACAGAATAAAATCACCAACTGAGCAGCATTCCATGCTGCTTTGTTTCCTCTTGTTTTTTAAACTTGGCTAACTATACAGGATTTACTCTGAAACGTTCAGCTGAATCAACAAAACAAGTGATAATCCATCTCCAAGAGTGTATGTTGCCCAAGTACTGTAACTTCTTCAAAGCAGTGAGTCATTTGCTTCATCTTGTGGACAATGATGGCCATTATGCATCTCTCATGAAGCTTGAGAAATCATAGTTCAGTTCTTGGCACAGATGTTTGGTGCAGGTGAGCTCCCCTCAAAAGAAAGACTCCAGCTATGCCCGGCATTCCTGAAGCAATGGTAAGCTATGTCAGGCTGCACTGCTGGGCAGGCAGGCTGAGGCATCCAGAAGGTCTTCTGTAGCTCTCCTCTTGCTATAAAGCTTGAGTGAGAGAACCTGGAGGGTATAGTGAGGAGTGTAGGTTTGAAAACTAAAAGAAGAAAGTAAAATTAAGTTCAGTTTTTTGGTAACAAAGGAAATGAGAAAATTTGCCTCTTTGTATCTGTATCTCTTGTTATAAGAGTAACAAAAAAATAAAGCAATTGAAGAGAAAGACCAGCTACTGGGTTTTCAGAGAGACATGTAATCAAGACAGATGCCAAAGCTCTCCTCTATACACAAACTTCGGCATTTGTAAGATTTGAGGTATGTTTGTGACAAGACTTTTTGAAGAATGGTTTTTCACTTGCATTTTGTGGCATAGACAGTGATTCAGTTTAACTGTGTTTGTCTACAAGTTTCAGCAGGCAGCTCTAAGAATAGCAGGACAGACTAAGTAGGAGGGTAATGAGTTGGCTGGTAAAAATGGAATGTGACAAAAATGCATGCGCAAGTTGTTTACTGTGGCAGCAGCAGAATAGTCAGCTGCGGTCAGACCGCTCCAGAGAAATGTAACTTCTTACGATTCACTTTGTGTTTCTTCTGATTTCAAGCAGTGCAAGTTGCTGTTCAGGTTCACTTTAGCAGCCTTGTGTCTGTCCTTAAGAAGTTTTCAAAAGTCATCATTTTGGGGATGTATGAGTCTGTAAACAGAGATTACTATTCTAAATCTTTTTTGCAATGACATATGCATGGTGAGTGTATCAGGAAATGTAGCCCCAAGAGCTGGTTTTAGCTTTGAAAGGTGTTGTTGGTGGATGAGTTCTTCTGTTGAATAAATTGTATGATTTTCCAATTGTATATATCATCTGGTAAAGAATGAAAGGAGGCTACTTGAGGGAAAATGTCAATATAAATGTGCCTGCCAGAGAGCGCACATCAAAAAATAGAACACTGAAGAACTGAACCATTGCCTAACAGCTACAAGGTACTCCTCTGGTCGGTTACTTAAAACTGAACACTTGAACAACAGCGTTAAGAAAGAAAAAGGCAGACAAAGAAAAATCATACTCCTTATTTTTAAACAGCCAGCTTCTCAGTGGAAAGTACTAATACACAAAGTGATGAAGTTTAGGGAAAAAAAGATTAAGTGCCTACTAAGTATAATATCAAAAGTTATACTTTGTGAAAACTTAAACTTCTGTTCTTCATCTCTGATCCTAGCCTGTTTGTTGAATATAAATTAATAGTTTGAACAATAACCTTAATAGGTGCAAAATATAACTTTCTTAGGCTAAGAGCTTATCCTGTCTTGGGATACATATAATTTAGATTTTGATGCAAGGGGACCAGAAAGTAACTCTCACTTGTAATGCATGAAAAAATATAGAATGCTTTTACAAGGGGAAGAGGGTACCTTGGACATATAATCTGCAAATATAATTAAGAGTATATAAAAGGCAGTATGAATATTAGAGCAGATATTTACTTCCATGCCCCTCTGAGAGAGATCTGTATCCAAGTAGCAATGTATCATTTCTTTGGCCAATGAAGTTTGTTTATCGGAATAGCTCTCCGTATTTGATAACAGCTGGCACAACATCAAAAGGCTGTCCTTAACTTCAGAGACAGTTTGCTTACAATACTGAACTGGGAAAAAAAATCCCTGCTTCTTGTTAATGATTAAATAACTTTACTACAGCTTTATCCTGCATACTAACAAGGGCATGTAGAGAGGGTTTTGGCCATCCTGGAACCGTGCAGAAGTTACAACTGCAGAGATACTAGATGAAGGAAAAAGGTCTGTCCTCAAGGTCGTATACTAGCTATCTTCAGAATAAAGATTTGGGCCTTTCTGGTGAAAAGCAGCAAGATTTTGAAGGATGGGAAAACAAAATATTGATGTCTGAAATTCAGAAGTATTTATAAGTCAAAAACCAAGCTGCAGTATTAAGGCTTACCATGTGTACTTAACTGAGCAAATAATTGGGTATTTGTATTCCTAACCACTCTACTTCCTAAAGATTACTTTTTCCTTGATTCTATGATCCATGCTCTTAAAACACCCTGTAACAGAACAGAAGAAAAATGGGTTTTAATATTTAAAGAGTTCTGCTGTAGCGTAAGGTAACATATTGTTCCAGAGTACCCCAAATTCCTTTCTTCTCCCCCTCCCCCCCGCTAAGAGCTTGAATAGGGAGAGGAAAACTGCTTTCCCCCCACCCTCCTGCAGGCGTGAAGGGGGACCAGCAGGAGGTGCCATTCGGCATGTGTGCTGACCTATGTAGGAGCCCACACTGGAGTGGGACCAGTGGTTGGCTGGGGTTTTGTGCCCAGTGTAAAATGGCAAATGGAGACTTTGTTTAGAAAAGGATAAATAGAGCAAGGAAGGTGCAAGGGGCTTCCCGTCTGGACAGAGTTCCCCACTGGACAGGTTCCTGCCGTGACAGAATTCCCATTTTGGACCATCCCTGATTTTGGATGGTTCTCAGTTTTGCACCGCCTCTGCTTTTGGGCAGTTCTCCCCACTTTTGCACCATTCTGTGCAAACTTGCAGGCTTGGCAAGTCCTGGTGTCCATTTGAGAGAGCTGCTGGCAGCACCCGGACCCAGCTAGTCTTGGACCATGTCACAGCCAACTTCCTGGCTGCCGTTCTGAGCTGGGGAGGCCCTAGCAGTTTGGCTCTCCCCTGCTGCTGCTGAGGCTGCATTGCTTCCACGAATCCCTGGCTTGTGGCAGCCATGTCTCGAGACATGTCTGAGTTTGGCAGCTTTGCCGCTCCCCTTGGGCTGCTGCCCCCTGGATCCAAACTACTGGATATTGCTTCCAGCATCAGAAGGCAGTCGAGCAGCAGAGAAATCCAGCAAGGGACGATCGCCGACTCTCACCTCTGTGAGTAAAGCCTGCTGTTGCCTTAATTCTCTGCTCAGCCTGATTGATAGTGGGGCAAAGCTGTCTTTAGAGCTTAGCCTTTTCCATTTCCTGACTTCCTAAACCTCTAAATTTGTTCATAACATCCTTTGAAGGATTCCAAATCGAATTAGAATCTGTAAATAAACCTAAACTAGTTCTGTGTATTTAATAAACACAAAATGCTCTGAAGTCTGAGCTGTTAACAGGCTTGACAGTGCCCGGCATGTAATATTTTTGGTAAATACTGTGAAGTTAGTGTAGCATTAGGCAGAACTGTGGCTCAAGAGCTGAGAATCCCTCCATACTAATGATGGTATTTATTCCAAAAAAAGAAATAGGAAAATTAACACAATATATGCAGCAGGCAGAACATACTCCTGAACAGAGGAAGCTGGCTTTGTCCTTGATAGGGAGGGCAAAGATACAGTGCTTGCGCCAAACAGCTGATAGGAAAGGTTGAATGATGTTCAGTTGCATCTCCTCACAGAATCCTTAATTGTCTTACAGAGCCATTTTGAAGCCCATCAAGAGGAAGGAATGGTAATCTCTCACATGGCTGTTGCTGGAGTGGGAATTTGGATTGCCTTCACGTCTGGATCTACTCTTCGCCTGTTCCACACTGAGACACTGAAACACCTCCAGGACATTAACGTTGCCACACCTGTTCACAATATGCTATCAGGTAGCTGAATCACACTGTACGATAACATTTTATCACTATCATTGTCCAGAGTGCTGGAGATTTGGTCAGAATCAGAAGGTCCATCTTGGGCTTTGACAACTGTTGTGTGGCTGTTTGCTGTATGAAATCACAGTCTGTCTCATACCCAGAAGAGCTATGTGTGCAGTGAGCTGGTTGAGTGGCAGCTCTCCTCCTTAGTTGTAAGTGCTGTAAAGGTAATTATATAGATAAGCAGGTGGGCAGTAGGATAGTGCAATCTGCTATGATTATGTATTTGCTTTGTAGAGTTTAGCATTTGTTTGTGGAACTTAGTATCAAAGTACGTGATGGAGTCAGTTTGCTTAGGATCTGAACCAAAAAATCTACCTGCTCGAGTTTTGTTCTGCTGGTAGCCCTGGAGAACTCAGCTGAACCACTCACATTGCCAGTTCAGAGTACATTATGTGTTTTGCTGATTAGAGCTTTCATTTGTTGAATTAAATGTTAGCCTTAAAAGATGGAGCCTGTGGTTGTTAGTGTAAACTTTAGCAAGTCTTTAAGCATTTTAAGACAGAAGCTGTTCAATTCTTTCCAATCCTTAGTTCAGTTGTGATTGTCACAGTTACACTGGCCTATATAATTTTTGCATGTGAGTGACTAGGAGATCACTGTCAATAAGGGCATCAGCTTGGAGCTGTGGCAGTTCTGGGAGAAGAAATGGACTGCAACATGCTACTGGCTTGGCTGAGGAGATGTTGATGAGGAAACAATTTTTCTTTCGGCCTTTCCCTGTTCTGTCTCTCCCTTCCTGTGTGCACCAGCTTTATTGTTTCTTTTCCAGCAGGAACCAGTTCTTCCTGCACCGGGGTTGTATTTATATCCTTTGCAGGAGTTATAAAGCATGTGTCAAACATGGTTTACTATTTTAGTCTCTGTCTTCTTAGTATATTTTCTTTCACATTACATTAAGCTTTTCAATAAAGCTCTATTTGAAGTTGTCATTTTTATCATGTTCTAGACAGGGTGTTTTTCACATGTGGTGTTTGACTGGAGCTCCAGCACTGAACACCAGCAAATCAGTTGCTTTTAAATAGGTCATTTGATTGAATTCACTGCAGTTATGCAAAGAAATCAAGAGCAGTTCTAAAAGAAGATTAACTTTTAATATATTTTGGTGCTTGTAGCAAGGGAAAAAAGGGAAGTAGGACCTCCCTTATACATAATTTCTGCATATAAAACCCTTCTGTAGTGTAGCTTTAGTTTTCATTGATATGGCAATAAAATTGGTGATGTAACATGATTTTTTTTTTGGTAAAAAAAAAAATAGCTAATTACATCTCCTCAGTGTCATTGTTACTAATTTTAGCTCCCTTCTATTTTCCCCTCAGTGTCTTTGTAAAAAACATGCCAGTGAATGGAAATGGAAGTTTATTTCAGGAGTAGAACATTATTACAGCAAATGTTCCAAGGGAGAATCCATTCTAAAAATGAAATGAATGTCAAGTATTTAGCAGCAGCTCTTGGGCTTGTTTATATCATCCCAATAATGCTGCAACAACAAAGGCTAAAAGACAGGAGTAGGAGGTTTACATAATAAAGCAGCAGTAAGAACCTTTTGGAACTAAAAGCAACCAAGGAATAAATCGAGTTCTGTGTAGTACATACTGAGAATAAAATAGGGAGAAAAGAGAAAGGAAAAAAAATCAAAGGCACCAAAGTGGAACAGAAACAGAGTGTGAAATAGCTGAGTATTTATAAAACATATATTTGCTTTTACTGAGGACTTTTAGGACTTTTTAGCTCTGAAGGAAACAGCTCTGTTAGTTTTCTGAAATCCAGCAGGAGTTCCTTAAGACATGAACAGATAAGTAAAAGTTCAACTGATACTGAAATGAGAGAGCACACAAACCCAAAGCAATTAACTTAAAAACTCCCTTAAAAAAATAGCAAACTGCAACCTTTTAAAAGTCTTATAATTTTTCTGTGGTCATAGACCATCCATGCTTATGTGTCTAAAGAGGGATGATGCAGTCCTACAGGCATAAACACAGTTTATGGAAAGCCACACAGGTGTCTCTGAAGGCCTGCATGGGTTGACAGAGTGTCTTCAACTTGTGCTTGTTATATCCATTGAGGGTGACCTAATCCTGACACATTTAGGGTATTTCAGAATGTGATAGTGGGCTGATGGAGCTGGGATTCCAGATCTAGCCCTACATGTGCCTTTTACAACACACCTTTGCTGAGGTAATCCTTTGGTTTTTAATGTTCTGTAAGAAAATATTTGAACTGTGATCCACCTCCTGCTTTCCATTTTTTTTGACTGCAAGCTGATACTTCCCTGCTTTCCCACTGGGCCTGTGATTCATTTAATTTTGGCTGTAGACTGGCTCTGCTTGAAGGTATGAGATGGAAAATGCATTCATTTGTGATACTTCAGGTCCTTTTCCAAGGTGTGGAACATGCTAGTTCCTCCAAGTCATATCAGTTGTGGAATTGAAATTCCGTGCCCTCTGATGAAGTGATTAACAACTTGAGAGTTGTTAATAAAGATGGGAATAACTGCTCTCCTGCATGGAAAGTTAATCATAAATGCAGGAACGTGTAGGATTTTGAAGCTGGGGAATTCCAGCAGTTTAAGTGCTCCTCCACATAAGCCTGGGCCATGGCAAAAGTTTGAGCAGGCTCCAGGCTCCATCTCTGAAACTTAACTTCTTTCTTAGGAAAATAGGAATCTCATAAATAGCATGTTGTAGGAAATCACAGAATCATAGAACAATTGCAATTGGAAATTATTCTGAAGATCACCTTGTCCATGATTCTTGAAGCAGGCCTGATTAGATGTGGTTGCTCAAGGACTTGTCCAGCCAAATTTTTAATATCTTTGGACACTCTCTGAGCAACCTGTTGCTGTGTATGATCACCCTTAGGATGAAAAATCTCTTCCCTACCTACAATCCAAACTTCCCATGTTCCAAATTTGTTCTGTTGTGTCTTAGCCTATCACCAAATAGAATAAGAACAGGAATGTCACACCTGAATAGTCTGACTGTCTTCTGTGCACCCTCCCATCAGACAGGTGCAGATAGCACTTCTCTAACCGTGTCTTTGTACACTGTGTGCTCCATTCGTCTGATCATTGTGGTTGCCTTCTGCTGGACTTGTTGCAATATGCCAATGCCATTCTGGTATGGGAAGAAAGAAACTCAGTGAGACACAGCACTTCTGATATAGTTTCCTAAAATAAAAGCTAGGAGAAGAAAGTCACCATGGACAGGTTTGAATGTTGAGTATAGTATGTTGTGGCAATGTATTATTTAGTGTTGTTAAGTTAAATGCCTTTCAACTCATGGACTTAACAAACAGTCTATTTGTCGAAAGCAGATTTGTAAAGATAACCTGTGTCTACTTTTAGATACTCTCATTTAGAGATTTAGGACAAAGTGGTTCCTAAGTTTAACAGTATTCAAATTGACACATGTGAAAAGTTTAATACTACAGTTCAGCAAAATATTTGTCTCTGCAGTGAGTGCTTTGGTGAGTGAGATGATGCAGCTGATTGTGTTTGCCTGAAATGACTCTGATCTTGGCACAGATTGCTCTTAAGTAATGCAGAACTTCCTTGTCTTCCCAGGGCAGCAGCGTGTTTCTGTGACCAGCCTCCTGGTGTGCCATGGTTTATTGCTGGTTGGGACAAACCTAGGTATAATAGTAGCATTACCAGTGCCACGCTTGCAGGGGATTCCCAAAGTAACTGGTGAGTGAAATGTCTCTGATGAATCGAATACAATGAGTTTACACTGAAGATTTTGTTTCTCTTCTGTCAATAGTTTAAGTGACCCTGCCAAATTGTATGTATTGGTTAGAAACATAGCAGAGCTTTGTGATGGAATGGTATTTGTTGTTCTTCCTGAGTATTACAGTATATCTATAGAATCTTAGAGTCATTAAGGTTAGAAAAGACCTCTACGATCATCAACCCAGCGCTACCTTGTCCACTAAGCCCTGTCCCAAAGTGCCACATCTACACATTTTTTGAATGACTCTAGGGGTGGTGACTCAAACACTTTCCTGGGCAGTTTGTTCCAGTGCTCGACCACACTTTCAGTAAAGATGCTTTTCCTAATATCCAATCTAAACCACCACTGGTGCAACGTGAGGGCATTTCCTCTTGTCCTGTTGCTAGTTACTTGAGAGAAGACACTAATACCCATCTCCCTACAACCTCCTTTCAGGTAGTTGCAGAGAGCCATAACCTTCCACTTCACCAGACTAAACAATCCCTGTTCCCTCAGCTGCTCCTCACAAGACCTCTTCTCCAAACCCTTCATCGGACTTGTTGTCCTTCTCTGGACCCTCTCTGGCACCTCAATGTCGCTCTTATACCATGGTGCCCCAAACTGAAGACAGTTCAGAAGCTGCAGCCTCACCAGATAATTGTCTAGCTTGGTCTCAGTTGTTTGAGCTGGCACAACTGTTTCTCTTTAGGGCATAAGAAAAGTATAGGTGTTTGTCTTGTTGAAGTGCAATCACATAAGCAGTCATTCTTCCAGGTTTGGAGAAAATGGATGCATGTAGGTTTAGCGACACAGGTTCTGAATATTTAGTATGGTTTCTTCCTGGTTATTCAGTAAATTGGTTTTGTGTCCTTTCTCTAAGAAACATAAACTAAGAGCATAAGAGAGTGTATATTGAATTTTTAAAATATAGTGATCCGGAATTGAGCATTTTGGAGAGGTGCATTTGAAACACAAGTGGACGAATGCTGCCGTATCACTGTGCAAATGTTTAAGCTGATAGCAGAAGCAAGACTTTAGAAGTGTTTAATAGGGGCTTTGCCATGCTGTGTTTTGAGTTCTGAACTCTGCTCGAGCTTCGGCGCTGTGGAGGGAAGCTGGCAGATTTTATGAGGCAAGCTGTTAGCAACTTCCCTTGGTGGTGGGGAGGGAAGCTTATGTAACTTTGCAGAATGAGAATGAAATCTTCTGTGTTCAGCAAAATATGCAGCAATAATCTAGTGTAACACAGGCTAATTGCTTCTTAAAAATATGGAACCCATGCTAGATGAAAATAAGTGTCACATAAGAAAATGCAGAGTTGCAGAACAAAAAAAATCTCACATTTTATTCTTCCAATTTCTATTTTGATTAATGTGCTTATATAATCTGTATATTCTTGCATTTATTCTGTGTAAAGATTTGCCAGATTTGAGATCTATTTTTATAGCCTTTGACAGAATGGCTGGAATTTGAACTGGAAAATGTTGTTTTTTCCCACTTGTGCTTCCAATACTGATAATTCATTTTTCTATCGTTGCACTTTTTGTAGAAGCCGAATATGTTTCGGTATAACCTGGAATGCATTAGAGAGTTGGAGGTGGAGAGAGTGAATTGCAGGGCTGTGGGTATGTACCCTTGATAGCCCAGCTCCTTTCCACATAGTAGCTGATTTTGCAGAATGCTACCATCTTTTTTCCTGTAACAGCCATGTACACTGATGGTGTTGCTTCTGAATTCGGCCATATACGACGTGTTGTTCATGCCTTCTGATTTGCATGGTGTAACTCTTCTTTGTGCTGCCAACATACAACTGTTTGAATGCTTTAAAAAAAATAATGGTTGTTCAGACAGTTCCTTATGAATCTGCCATGGTAACTAGGTAATCGTTCAGAAGAATGAGGTTTTGTTCCAGCTCTGTAGTGTGGAGGGGTCTGTTGCACATGTTCTTCACATCTTTTTATGACCAGGTGACCTGCCTGGTAGATGTGGGGTAGTCTACCTGGACTTCAGCAAGGCCTTTAACACTGTCTGTCTGGCCAAGCTGGCAGCCTGTGGCTTGGACAGGGGCATCTGTGCTGGGGACAGAACTGGCTGGATGGCCAGGCCCACAATGTGATGGTAAATGGTGCCACATCCAGTTGGCAGCCAGTCACTAGTGGTGTGCCCCAGGGATCAGTGCTGGGCCCAGTCCTGTTTAATATCTTCACTGATGATCTGGACTGAGTCCACCATCAGTCAGTTTGCAGATGACACCAAGTTGGGAGCATGTGTCGGTCTGCTAGAGGGCAGGAGGGCTCTGCAGAGGGACCTGGACAGGCTGGACAGATGGGCACAGTCCAATGCCATGAGTTTTAACAAGGCCAAGTGATGGGTTTTGCACTTTGGCCACAACAATCCCATGCAATGCTACAGGCTGGGGACAGAGTGGCTGGAGAGCAGCCAGGCAGAGAGAGGCATCTGGGGATACTTGCTCAGGCCACACCTTGAATACTGTGTCCAGTTCTGGGCTCCTCAATTCAAGAGAGATGTTGAAATACTGGAAGGTGTCCAGAAGAGGGCGACAAAGCTGGGGAGGGCCCTGGAGCACAGCCCTGTGAGGAGCGGCTGAGGGAGCTGGAGGTGTGCAGCCTGCAGAAGAGGAGGCTCAGGGCAGACCTCACTGCTGTCTACAGCTACCTGAAAGGAGATTGCAGCCAGGCTTGGTTGGTCTCTTCTCCCAGGCACCCAGTGACAGAACAAGAGGACAGAGTCTCAAGCTGTGCCAAGGCAGGTTTAGGCTGGACATTAGGAAGAAATTCTTCACAAAAGGAGTGATTGCCCATTGGAATGGGCTGCCCAGGGAGGTGGAGTCACCACTGCTGGAGGTGTTTAAAAGGAAGATGGATGAGGCTCTTAGTGCCATGGTTTAGTTAATTAGAAGGGTTAGGTGAAAAGTTGGACTTGATGATCCTAAAGGTCTTTTCCAAGGTGGTTAATTCTGTGATTCTGTGATTTTTATGCTGTTCTGGAGAAGTACAGAGGTACACTATGACTGATTGAAAACCACATATTTTGTTTGTGGATTACAGGAGAAAACTCAGTGATACGTTTGTGTTAGTGCCAGCAGGAAAGTTAGCAGCATTTCTGTACTCATGCTGTTGTAAGAACAGAGCACAAAAGTGAGTGAGCTAAAATTCACCATCTTGTGTTCTATCTGATTTATTAGAACAGTCCTAAAACCTATGGTACAAGGTATTATGGGTTTGTACATTTTTTCTGTGCACTGTGTACACTCAAGACAAGGACAGAGTGGGTTCATATAATAGTTTAAGAGCTATGCTTTTCTCAGGATATTTAATGAGCTAATTATGGTGAAACAGTCTGTTAAATAATGTTCTGTAACTGTCATTTTCTTTTGGCTGCAGGAAGAGGAATAGTGTCGTATCATGCCCACAATGGCCCAGTCAAATTTCTTGTAACAGCTACATCTATAAACAAGAAAAACAGAAACAAACTGAGGAACAGCCTGCCTCTTGGCTCAGAACCTCAAGAGGATGACCAAAAGAACATTCTGCACAGTGAAAGACCAGGCTCTTCCCTTAGCAATTCTCATGACACTGCAATTTGGCTGGGGAGCTCAGTAGGATCCACTGCACAAAAAAGTGACTTGACGTCGTCTTGTGGATACCTTTCTTTGTCTCATGGATCAGATTCCCTAGAACATAGGCCAGAGGACAGTAATATTTATGAGCTTTTGAAGGATCAGCATGTCTCATTTAAAAGTAAAAGACAGAGGTTCAAGAAAAGTAAAGCAAGTTCAGTATTAGTCATTTCTGGTGGGCAAGGACACAGAAAGGTGAACAAGAAGACCAAGCAGCAGCGACAAGATGAACTGGTGTCTTCAGTGATGGTCTGGCAAATCCCACTGTTAAATACCTAACCGAAGTAAATCCAAGATACGGTTTAGCTATTAAAAGAAGTCTAATATCCTTTCACAGCAAATGCCATCTTAGGACCCAGTGGATAGATCTTAGAGCCCTGAGAGAAATTTCAGTAGGCTTTGATCACAGGATTAAGGGTTGCAAGACAGTGTTCACATACTTGGAACGTTCTGCAGCATGGCAAATGTTGAGCCATTGATGCTGTTCTGGATACTTAGAACAAAAATGGTCAAATGCTTTGACATAGGTTTAGAATCCCTACCTTATTTATATTCACACTTATAAATATAGCAGTTACGTTCCGTAACACTTAGGGAAGTCAAGGAACACATGCTGTATCTGATGCTGGCTTTTGCCTATGTAAGCCAGTTGTTTCTTTTTCCAAAGTGGCATACTGCATGGACTGTAGATTTTAACCAATCAGCAGATATTTTTAACAATAAATATCTAATACAAACTAACATTAAATTGATAATTAATAGTTTGTGTAACTTCATTTCACAAGCCAGCCTTTGGTCTGGACAAAAGCAGTTCTACTAATTGGTTGGTATTTCTTTATTTCAACTCAGAAAATAACTAGTTCTAAAGCTGCTGGGTTTGAGGCTCAGTATCGTTTAAAATGTTGCAGTACAAAAAACCTGCATCAATTCTCTTGGTAGGTGCTGTGTGTCTGTGACTTGCCTTTCTTGTACAGAGAAAGCCCGAAGGATGTTATGGCTTGGGGCAGATTGGAAATGGAGATGTGTACTGTAGTGCTGATAATGCATGCTCCCCCCTGGTAACTCTGCACCAAAACTAGACATGGCCTGGGCTGCTTTTAAGGAGGCATGCATGTCTAATAAATGAATAATGAGATTATTAGATCATTAACTGGGGACAAATATACTAATATTGAAATATCTATAGAAAGTGCAGGTAATTGCTATTGGGGTAGGTCCTGCATCAGTTGATCTGTGCTGTGTTCTCAGGCATGTCCTATTAAATAATGCCACAGTGCAACAGCAGAGATATGGTCACAGCACCTGTTTCACCCAGAGCTTCGGCAGAGCATGGTCCTGTGAATGGACATTGTGAAAATAGCATGGACAGCTTTGTTCATTCAGTGGGGCAAGCAACTGCTGTGGTAGTGTTCGAGGTAAATAAATTCTAGGCAGTCCTAGTCATCATTCCTAAATGAATGAAACTTTGCCTATGTGAAATACAAGACAAAGCCTTCAGCTCAGAAAAACATTTCCAAAAGTGGTGGTAAGACACGTCCTGCACTCCAGATATGTTCAGTACAGGTAACGTGTTGAATGGAATCATTGGAAAAATCCTTTCCCCTTATCAATAGACTGAAAGATCAAGAGAAATGAGGATGACTCAATTTCAGCTGAATATGTTAAGAACCCTAATGCTGTCTGTCAGTGCAGTAAGATTAAACATATCCCATGAATGTTTGTCAGATGTGTGCATTGCCTGGAATCAACTAAAACTTCTGGCTCCCTCTAGTCCTGTTATTATCCCAGTAATGGAATGAAGGCTGAAATTTGTATTATTTTGCAGATTTGTGTATCTTTTACATTTTCAGTGTATCCGCTCTAAAAGGTAAACCTCTATCAAGGTGATGCCAGAATTGGTGGGTGGGCTGACTTGCTAGGTTTGACAGAGCAAGGATGTAGCTCAGGTCATGCCTGCAACCCACAGAGACATACAGAATACCAGTGAAGTCAGCCTTTGCCTGTGAGGTGGCACCAAAATAGGCATTTAAAACATCAGATACACACCCCAGTTTCTTTCCAGGGGTTTTGCCTGATCAGAACAGGATTCTCAAGCCATAATTGCCCAGACTTCCACAGCCACAAAAGACACTAGTTACAAATGGATTGTAGGCTTTGGGTCTTCGTTCACATTTTGTGCTTTTATTCTGTGTCTTTTCCTGTGTTTTTTGCAGCTTTAGTTGGGTACTGTCAGCATTGGCATGGGCTTGGTGCTGACATGAGTCCTGGTGAGAAAAAAAGAAAAAGCAGAGTGCCTCTCAGGCAGGCATTTGGCAGCACCTTCCCAAGAATTTCTCCCTTGTCCAATGCCTGGCTTGAAGGATAAAGGTCAGTTGCATTTTCTACACTCTTCTGTAGACATGGCCCTGGGAGCTGCTCTTTGCCCACTGTGTGGAAGTACTACCTTGTACAGTTTAATGTATGTATATTGAAAAGCATATAAAATCTCATATCCCTTTTGCTACACTGCAGTAAAAGACCTCAGATTTTATTCTGTGTGCTTTTTGGACATGGAATTCCACATCCATGCCATCATGCCTCCACTCTGTTATGGATCTTTACCACTAGGAACAGTAAGCAGGGTGCACTGCACATGCAACTGGGAATGGGTGCGTGACATTATTACAGGGTCTGCTAGCAGTAAGGCATGGGGGTTCTAAAGTGAAATTCACCCTATCTTCCATCTGAAATGCCATTCTCTTCAGCTCTATCAGTAAAAGAATAGAAACAAAGTACAAATCTGCTCTTCTGAAAGTACACTGGAGCTTTGCCAGTCAATTCAGTGAGAACAGAATTGGGTTCTCATGGACTTACTGCTTGAAAATACGTATCTATTTCTCTCCCTGAGCTGCAAAGCAAGAAAGAAGCTGTATGTCTCTCTTTAGGAACACACACTCTCAGCAAGTAGATTTTTAGTGACTAATTGAGCAGAAGGTGCAATTCTTTTTCTGATACACAGCTAACTAGAATTACTATGAAAGCAGGGCAGGAACCAAAGTTTCTCTCGTAGCAGGCAAATGGTCTTTATAGCTGTTGTAGACTGTGCTGCTAGGTAGGCTGGATTTTGCTTTCTGATACTGCTTTTCTGGATTAATAGAAGTTATGAAAAATAACAGGAAAAGAGGGGAACAAATGTAACCACTATGAAATATTCTATATATGTTTTCTAACACATAATAGTGTCTTTTATAACATAAGTCAGAAACTGTGTATTTATGTTCAAAGTATAAACTGAGAAAAATATTTAATAAAAAAAGGTGGCAAAAATGACTTTCAGAAGTACATTTCTTTTAACTGAAAGACTAGAATTGGGGGCATGCATTAATGAATGTCTGTATTAATGGACTCGTGAAAAGGGAAAGAGGATATGTGATTAGGACAGCAAAGATTTATGGTTTGTATTTTTGTAGCTTCTACAATTTATACACCAGCAAATACAATTTTCCTGTGCCAGTGCACCCCAAATAGTAGTAGAATTTCTACTATGCTGCCTGCATGGAGTATGCATCAGCACTTGGGCAGCAAGCATGATGTATGTAAATGAGAAACATTAATATTCAAAATAAGTATTGCAGAGCAAAGGCATTAACAGAGGAAAATAATTTCCAGTTGCTAACTGGCAATCCACTATAATTAATCTGCCCTGGAGGATATATACAGCATCCTGTGGTGGTGATTAAATATTGAGACTTGTATTCATCAGGCTCAGCAACAGCTTTTTTGTGTCTACCTGTACTATTCTAAATAGAAGAGAAGTTACAGGGAGCTGTTAGCTTGCTAGTTAGGCCTGCTTTTTAGCTCCTTTGTAACACAGCTCTAATACATGATTCTGGAAAACATCAAGTGGCACAAGTGCAGGACACTGTACGTCTGCACTCCTGAAGACACATTCTGTACCACTGAGAGTTTAGAACTCCGTATTTATGGGTGGGAGGCTGAGTACTAAAAATTGCTCACTGACCCTTTGCGAGAGGACTGCACACTGGGAATGGTTTCCTCTGTGATTCAGTCAGTAAACTTCACTCCTCCTCTCTCTTCTGTCTTCACTGCTTCTCTCTGTCCTGTTTAGTTCTCTGACTGCATAAAGACAAACTAGGTTTTGTAAAATACATTTGGGAGAAAATCCTGTGGTTTGAAAGGTGCAATGGTAAGGGAGAGTTCTGTAAGATTAATCTGTGCTGCAGTGAGTGACACCATGTGGAGCTGATATGGTATTTTTGGATGACTTGCATATCTTCATGTAAATAATACTTCACATAACCATAGTCCTGTTAAGAAGGCAGATTAATATCATCTGTGTCTAGGAAGAAACCAAGTTTAAAAGTGTTTGCCTGACTTGAAGCTGCAGGATGAGGCTGTAAAAGCACACAGATCAAAGCTATTGCTGCTTTCTAAACCCATGATCAGCCCTTTTTAGACTGCTGCCTCCTCACAGGCATCCTGTACATGTGGTTGTTGAAACTGCCTGTGCTCATACATGAGTCAGGACTGGGGTGACAACCTGAGCACTGAGGTGTTAGTAGTTGGCTCTCTGGGATGGAGTCTGGCCTGGGCTGCTCCCATCAGGCAGCACTGACCAGGTGGCTTTGCTGGGGTACTTTGGGAACTGATTAACTACATGGAATCTCATTGTTAGTCTGTAATGGTTTATCAGCTGCTTGCACCAGGCCTCAGCTCAAAGTTCTGGTTTAGTTCTCTCATCCTTAGGATTGCGGGGTTCTGTAGCTGTATGTAGAATCCACATCCTGTTCCCTCGCAAATGGCAGCAGCATGCACAGTGCCAGCTCTATCTGCTTTTTGATTTTTCAGAATTAGCTGACTCGCTGCTGCCTTGTACGTGTGCTTACTTGATCGTGGCACCTTCCTTGAGGGCATGTCCAGCCACCACGCTGGTGGAAACAAAGAGCAAAAATAGCAACGTGAAACAGCTTCAGATGAAAGGATCTGAAAATTTCCTAGGCAAATGAAGATTTACCATGTAACTCCACGTTATGACCAAAAGCACTTGGAGTGCTTTGGCCAAGTTCCATGAACCACACTATAAAGGCAGTTAGTCTTTCACAGCACGACCTTCAAAGGTGTTCAAAGGGAATGTTTTCTCCCTCCAGCAAAGCAAGCCTTGGCAGCAGAACTGCGAGTTCTCCTGTTGTGCATATTGTTATACTCCAGAGATAATCACGGTCATCATTGTGTGTCCCAACCTGGAAGATGAGCCAGAAGACCTAGGATTAAAATGACACACCTTGGGCAGATTAAATGATTGTAAGAATTCACTAGAAAGCAAATTTAAGGAGTATTGTGACATAAAAGGGTTGAGCTGAGCCTCCAGCAGAGTTTTTTTTGAGCACCAGTAAAATACGTGTATTTACATGCATAAAGGCAGATAAAGGTTTTAAATTCAAGAAACCAGATAGAAGAAACTTAGCTACAGTTACAGAATTATCTTTTTTTTGCTTCTTATAATTCCCCATAGTGGAATCATATGGCTTTCACCTTGAGCATCAGAATTGCTTTGAATGTTAGCACAAAAAAAGGTATTACCTCACACCTTCCAAAGCAAACTGTAGAAGTTGTTTCCTGTGACCTTTTCTGGTCTGTGTGCGTTTCAAGTTGCAGAACTACACTAAATGTGTTCTTCAATGTTCCCTTCCTAAAAAGATACTTTCTTTTTTTTTCCCTGCAAAGCTGGACAGCAGTACAGACAGCAATAACGAGGAGGATTACCCCCAGTTCAGCCAAGATTTGTAAGTACCACAACTTTTCTGTAGCGTTGTTCTGAGCAGTCTATGGTGTTCTTAATCCAAATCACAAGCAACTGACACCATTGGTTAACTTAAGCTGCGTTTACGCTGCTGAACTCAAAAGCACTGGCACTACTGACACAGATCCTGAGGCTGTATGAGGTGGGATCCATGTGCCAGTCCCTTCCCTGCACAAACCCTACTGTGTGGGCAAGCAAAGCTGGCTATAGCCTGTATCTGTGCTTGGTGCCATTTTGTTGCTACAACAGCATTTGGGGAGAAATGTCCTGACTACAAGGCATTTTGCTCACAAGCACTGTATGGTCATAGATGCATGTTGAGAAGACAGGTGGTGGAGCAATCCATGGCTGAGAAGAAATGTAGACTAAGAGCACTGTAAAGAGCAAGGGTAAGTTCTCGTTCTCTTTTTTCATCTTGGGGGAGAGGTTTCTTCATTCTTTTTTTAAGAAATAGGGAGACAATACACACATTTTATTAAGTGCTCATGTAAGTAAGTCCTGTGTGTTGTGTTCCCTATTTCTCAAACTTACTGAATGCTTTCAGTCTCATTAAAAGTTGTTTTACCTGCTCAGAATGTTGTTCCTATTGATAAAAGTCTGCACTAATACAGTCTCTTTCTTATGATGGATTTGTGGTAAGTTTTGATTTTCTCTTAAATGAAACCCAGTATTGATCTATCTGCAGTGCACAGAAGTACGCAATCCAGCACTGAAAAAATCTTTATTATCTGTTTATGATTATTACCATTCTACCACTACAAGCTGGTAACCCTCCTCGTGCAGCCAGCCCTTTTGTTTCAGTTCTGCTGTTTGGGTGTGTTATAAGGATGTGTCAAAACTAATGCACAAAGCCAGGTCAGCCTGGGTCAGCATCAGGCATATGCAACATATCATACCTGTGTAACAGGTTTAGAGCATGTGTGCTTTTTGTACTCCAAACAGACAAAGTGGATTTTAGGCACCCTTGGCTACTCCGCAGAAATGGAATAAGCATTTTGTCTGTGTCAGCAATAGCATCAAGCCAATCCTTTAGGCCATTGTGTTATAATATCAAGAAGCATTTCATGCAGTAGCACTCAGTTGTCAAACACAGAGTGAGCAAAAAGGAGTCTGATTTTCTTTTGGTTTTGTTCTGGCATTTTGGTTTCTGGCAGAGCTGTGGTACTCTACCATGAGCACGCAACCTGCAGGTTCTACCTTGCTTACTTGGGAAAGCCAACCTACCTGCACTTGTGTGAGCTACACTCTGAGCCCATTATCTAGAAGGTTTAGAGACCCTTGGTCCACATGATATAGATTATTTCATCTGGGTGAAAGAATGATTTTGTTCAATTATTCCAACCTCCTTAAATAAGAAATTCTGTAGCTTCACTGGCCAAGAATCAATCCTCCTGAGACTAGGTTGATGCATTAAAAAACGAATCTCCTGGCTAATTTTACTGAAGAACCACTGCAGCTCACTCCTACATGACAGCCTCAGAGTTGGGAATCACATGCAGCTAATGGGAGAAAGAAAAGGCACACAGCACCTCTCCCAGGAAAAACAGGGCCCTGATAAGCAGATGTCCATCCTTCTGAATCAGGATGATACTCAGTGATCCTACCGTGAGAATGGCACTCAGCTCTAACGTCCATTTGTGCACTAGGGGCAGTTCTTCAAAGAAGAAACTGAACATCTCTGTTTCTGGATTAAACAGACAAGGAGGTGTATAGGTTGAGGAAAGTTTATTAGTACTATTTCTTCATTTGGATTTGGTTTTTATATTTTTACCAGAGAAATATCTGATAAAATTATTCTGTTCCAAAATGTATTCCCTTTTTGTTACGGAGCACTACTGCTGGCATGTGAGAGACAGACAGGATGGGCTGTATGTCCAGAAGGAAGTCTGTTGCATGTGACTGGGCAGGAACCAGCTAAGGTTTTTGGGACAGAGCAGAGCAGGCACTTCCCTTCCTGCCGTTACTCACCTCACAGTGATTGCTGGAACAACTCTGCTGTTCTTGCTCTGGGCTAATTGCCCCTCAAAGAATACTGGTATCTCAGCAGCTCCTGATGGCCAGGAGCAGCAGTTACAAGCAATTTGTCCCTCTGAATATTTGCAGTGTTGGCTGGGCTATAAAAATGCATGGTAAGGACTAAATTACTTATCACATAAGCTGTGTGATTTCTGCAGGACAGGGTCTTCTCTGCACTGGGGTGATGATTCATCTCATGTAATTTAGGTCTTTAAAATTTAATTGTCTACAGTTCTACCAGTCTGACTTTACAGCTAATGGGGAGAACTAAGGAATATCTAAGGATGATTCACCACATCCTAAGACAAGATGTCTAAAGTAGGTGAAAAAAACTGCCCCCCAGACATAGTTATTCGTGTACATTACCTTGAGTTCCCTGAGGCTCCATTTATAATTAAGTAGGCAAATTAAGCAACTGGAACTGAGATGACTTCTGCAATGGGTGTTCCAGATTTTAGCATCATCTCCAGTTGAACTGAAAACTAAAAGGCTAATTGAGGAGCAGCCTTATTCTCCTTGGAAATTTTCACATCCTGTGATCCATGCACCAGCAGTATTTTGAAAAAGTTCTCAGGAGAGGTCAGCAACTCTCCTTTCTGTTTGTTTTCACTTAAAGGTTTGATGACAAAGCTGCATGGTGAGGGGGACAGAAGAGAAACTTGCAGGGAGAACTAAGGCTCACAAAGCATAGGAAATTACTGTCCAAAGTTAGACTTTCAAAGTCCAGAACTGAGGTAATTTTACCCAATATGCTTCTGTCGACGTTCAGTGAGTGCAGAGGATAAGGTCTCTGTCAGACAAGTGCTGCCTGACTGCTCAGGCTAGGATTGGATTTTCGAACTAGCTTGGATTTTGTTTAGTTCTTTTGCTGAGTGCAGCGATGGAGGCAAGTGCGTATGGCCCATAAACATGCAATATTCTACTTCCTACCCACCACTGATTTTCAGTCATCTTCAGAAACTACAGCACAGGTGCTTCTGTGTAGACACAGACTGGAATGTAATATGGCAGTTGAACCTGAAGAGAAACTAAGAATATCCAGCAGTGCTTAAAGTTGTCTTGTGTTCCGAAAGTACAAGTCAGAACAATCTCAAATGAACTTAGATCTGATACTGCTGTCACAGCCACGTGGCTCTCATCAGTGAACAGAAGTGAGACACCTCAAGGGGAGATGATCCTCCACAGAGGACTGAAATATCAGTTGTCCAATTTCAGTATCCCCCCAAAATATATAGGATTTAAAGTACTATGAAACAGTGGGAAGATTAGTTCCTGATGTCAAGAGACAAGAGTTATTTCTGGCAGGCTTTGATGAATCTGTTGTATCATATGGAAACTTCTGCCAGCTAGCTAGGAATAAAACCACTTACAGAAGCTAACAGCACAGTTATGCAATCATTGTCCCCCCAAAGCAGAAGGCAGTGGCAAATTTACAATTGTGTTAAAGTCCAGTCTTAGGTTGCCAATTACTGTAAAACCTCTGCCACATCATGGGATTGTTGTTTTTTTTTTATCTTATGGCACCAAGTAGCACCCTGGTCTCTCTCACCAGTAGTGAGAGTCTGGCTTGAAAGCCAGACTTCTGGTTGAGCACTGCACTTACTTCAGTGCACAGCATGAGTGCAGCCAAGGGTTTCAAGTGGTTGTACTTACCCGGCACTTCCTGCAAGCACTCTAGTGTATTATGGGCTAACTCAACACATGAGTTTAAGCAAAACCAAAGTCAAAAAGTAGGAGCAATGAGACAAAATTAATGAGAAGACACCAAACTGTTTAACCATCACCTCCGTGAAGCTGGAGGAACATACAGCTGCAATGTTTACACTGCCAGCACGTAAGAAATTAATTGTCCTCTTAATTTGAGAGAGGAGACAGGAATAGCTTTGCATGGTTGCTCAGGAGTGTTTCCCGGGGCCAGGAGTCACTTGCTTGGTAGCTGCAGGAGAACCAGTCTGACAGGATGCGGGAGTCAATGCCAGCATAGGCAAAGAGAAAAGCTGCAGATGGATAATGTTTTGAGACAGCAGTATCATAGGAAAACTATATGCTGCAATGACAATATGGTATATCCAGGCACCAGGAAGGGTTTACAAAGACTTGGATAGGATGGTGTTTGGCTGCTGTCTTGGTAGAATGCATCCCAAGCTCGGTTAAGTACCATCAGGAGCTGGCCCAGAGCAGGACTAAGCAGCATGAGGGTTTTTTCACGAAGCTGAGAAATGAGTGTAATTCTGAGACTCGTGATGAGAGCCTCAGCTTCGCAGAACCAGGGCAAGACGAGACCCAGGCCCCAAACTGCAGTCAAACAGAAACCACCTTGGCTGCACATCCTTCATCCTCTTTCGGCCAAACGCCGTCTGGAAGCGCACCCATCACTTCCCGTAGCAACCGCGGCCAGTGCCGGCGACTGCCCCGGCCGCGGCGGCGGCCAGCCTGTCCCCAAGAGGCCGCGGTCAGCCGGGGCTGCAGTCTGAGCGCTCCGACACCAGCTCTGTGTCCACCAAGCCGCTTGGGCAGCAAACCCCACCAGCTCTGCCTCAAGCTGGTGAGCGGCGGCACTGCCGCCCTGGTTGCCTCCAGGATGGCCTCCCCTGTGCCGTTTCCCCGCCCGGCTCTGCTGGGCGGGAGTTTCTCCCGTGCGCGGGCAGGTGGGGCCGTTCCACCGTCCTCCCTACCCGGCCCACCTAATCCCCACTCCGCCGGGGGAGAGCAGACACCCTGCCCACGGGGGAGCCACAGCTCGCCTCAGCGGCTGCCCCTCGCCGAGAAACGCGGCGAGCAACAGGTCTGTGGCCGTCTCCCCTCCTCTCCCCTCCCTCCGTCTGCGAATGTGTCAGGCGAACAAAGGGGCTGAGCGCGGCCGCCCGGCCCCCCTCCGCCAGCCCAGCCCCTGCGCTTCAGCCATTTGCATCGCCTGGCATCGCACCGCCGTTCCCGCCCCGCTTCTCTTTCCCAGCTCTCCCCAGCCAGCTGCCGCTCCGGTGGGTAAGGCGGCGGGAGCTTCCCCAGAGTGACGCGGGGCTCGCTGGCCACGGCTGAAAGGTAAGGCCGTCCGGGAGGGGAGTGGAGAGGCAGCGCGGCGGCGGGTCGGGTAGGCGGCTGGGCACGTCCCGGCGCCGGGGCAGTGGTCCCAGCCCCGGGATGTGCCCGACGCCCCTCTCGACCCGCCGCCGCGCCTCCGTGAATGATTGGTGCCGGTATCTGCCCATAGCTGAGGTAAAAAACCACGACATGAAGCCAGGGTAGCCGGAGGGGTGGGGGCGGGTTGGAGCACTGTCAGGTTTAATCGTGCTTTTCGCTCAGTCCCCCTTAATCCGCCGCTCCCGGGCTGGAGGAAGGCTAGGAATATCTCCGTATGTCGCAGAGGAGCCAAACCTGATGCCTGCGTGTTTACGTATTTAAAATCCTGCCGATCTGTTGAAAATCTAAATTATTTCCTCGCACTAAGGTTTAGGGAGGTGTAACAGCAGCAGATTGTTTCCCGCTATACATTCTTAATGGTGTGCTTGCCCATCCTACTAAAAGCAGAGGAGTGGTGCAGACCCTAGGTGCACGGTTTTGCAGGGTTGAAGGTGCCTAAAGGAAAGTTCTGCTGAATTCCATTTCTCCGAAGCTAGTAGATTTTTATGTCTGGTCCTTGAAAGCAGCAAAAACCCAGCTCCCAACCCCAAACTTATGCTTAATGCAGAAAATTATACTATTAAATCATACAAATGATGGTATTAAGTCGTATGGCAAACCTTTTTTCACCTGCTAAGGGAAAATAACCTTCCCTAGAAATGATATTCTGTGAAGCTTTTTCACAGTGATCAAACGGAACCATGGAAAACTAGGAACAAAAATCTAGGGGGAAAAAAAAGGTAGGTAATAAAAAACTAGAATGGCAATTAAAAATAGGATAGCAATAAAAGAGAGCAATCCTTTTATATAATCTGAGGAGCTAAACACTTCTCAATTTTTTAGGGACTTAACCACCTGTCTCCCAAAATGGAATTCAACTGAATATTTATGGAAAATAATAAATTGTCACTAGTATTGACAGAGGAATATATGCTCCCAGTTCATCTCTCTGCCCCACCTTGCCTGTTCTGCATTCTCCTCTTGCTTGGGCCCATCAGCCAGCACTTATTCACTCGTAATTAGGACATCTAGTGCATGCCAATAGGATCCTCTGGTCATTCAGTGCTAATGGCACTGTCTAATGAGAACCTGCCAAAGAGCCAAGGACTGGTTCCTTGTCCGCCCCGGCCTCTCCTCCCCACCCCCCCAACTCTGCAGGGACCCACTCCTGTCAGTAGTGGCATTGAAGTCAATGGTGGCACTGCTGAGAGGAACTGGACTTTGCAGGATTGCACCTTGATAATGTGAAAAGGGTTGAAATCCTTTAAAATCCTTTATAGCATCCTTTTTTATACAAATGCTTTTCACTGTGACAAATAGTCCAAATAGGTGGACAGATATGAAATGTCAGTAGATTTTAGTGTACCATCATTTGGCAGGACCATTCAATGAAAGCCATTAACTGGCTTTACTGTAGTAAAGCAGGATTATAGTATTTAGGGCTTGTCTAGGTTACTGTAGAGACAGTGATGTGATTAGATGACTGGATCCAGATCCTACTTGCCAGGGGTTTCAGCGTCCTGTAGTATCCTGTTGCAAGAGGATATTAGGGGCAGCTGCCTACTAAAGAAGGGTAAAAACGTGAAAGGAAATCCTGCAACTTCTGTTAAAGTAGACAAACTTCTTTTTTGTGTGTGTGAGATCCAATATGCATTTTGCAGGGATTTTGCAGCATTGCAGTTAGGAGGCTGTTTCTTTCCTGCAAATAGAAGCTGAGCAGTGATTTAATTTCTTATCCTTGGAAATACCCATTTGAAAAACGATCTTGTTTTCATTGTGTTTGGTTTCATTAGCCCTATTGGGACATGACATTTTTATGTCTGCTGTTTTACTCTTCAATGGAATTGTCATCATCTGTTCTTTCTGCTTCATTTTTGGTCTCAGTGTTGTTTTGTCAGAGAACAGGCATGATTAGTTCCTTTCACTCAGAAGAATTACTTTATAGCAGTTCAGGATTTGACAGCCAGTTTAACCTGATCTATGACTGAGCTGTCACGGAGAGGCAAAAAGGGGTCTGCTCCTTCCCTAGCCTGAGCCATACCTTCCTGCCTGCTTCCTTGTAACCACGTGACAGTACAGTGAGTAGAAAGAGATTTTGCTTTCCTCCTGCAGTGAATTCAAGCAAGCACTTGGTTTATGTGTGTGTGTGTGTGTTGGCATTATGAGTGTGGCTAGTCCTGCAACCGAAGCATTTAAATCTGCATGTAACTCTCCAGGATCAGGCTCAGACATGCTATGTTTTCCTTAGTGTTGACAATTCTGTAACCTTTTTTCTGTCCTCATCTTAAAATATTCCCCTGGGTGCTAACCGGCAGTTTTGCCTTTGAAAGAATTACAAGGCTGGGGCAGTGTTGTCTACGGGTGATTAAGTGTTAATGCCAAAACCGAGTAGGCTACCACCCTTCTTCTGCACTGGTAGTTTCCACTTTTTTTTGTATCTCATCAGTGAGGATGGCAGGAATTCATGACTGCTTAAGACAGTTTATTTAATGCATAATGATTTAAAAATACATCCAGTAGTTCCACAGACTTTGCACTGTGTCAGAGAGAGAAGAAAGATGTGTCTGCAATGCTTTTCAGGTGCAGTGTTTCACGAGCTGCCATCGCTGTGCCTCTGGCTAAAACAGACGGGTTGACAGCCTGTTTTAGTTCACTTGGAAACATGCCAGAAACCACAACCTTTTCTCACAAATCCACGTAAGTTGGGCAAGCAGCTTCCATGCTGTTCTGTTGTCTGTCACAACATGGTTTGCATTAATTATTAAGTTATTTTATACGTAACACATTCACAGATTAGTAAAAGATATTTGTTATTTTTCTGGACTCCAGCAGTATTTAAAGAGGAGAGTAAGCTTTGCATGTGAATCTTTTCACTGCTGGAAGGTTCCTGGACTTCTGAATCATTTCAGAGTATCAACCTGTCAGCGTTCTGCAGTATTTTAATTTTTTTTTTTTTCTAATCAGTTCTGCTTTTCTCTTTTCCCTTTCCTGTAAGTAGATGGGAGGAACAGGCCATAAGCTCTGGGGATAAACTGTTATTTCTGCAACCCATATTTTAAAGTATCGGCAGTAAGAACCAAAAGCCAACCCTATGCTACAGGAATGACATTTGAACAAGAAACGTTCTGATTCTGTCAGTCAAAGATGAATCTCTTCATGGGAGAGATCTTCTCCTATTTTGTAGCTTGCTTTCATCTGTCCTTTACTGCAGCTCCCCACATAGCCTCAGTTAAAAAAAGCTATGATACATGCTTGTATGTACAATGTAGGAAACCCAGATGCTCCTGAAGTTACTGGGAATTTTCCCTTGACTACAACAGGGATGGGATTTAAAATGTTGTCAGACCCTGTCTTTATCAGAAAACTCAGTGAAACTTAGGTGGGAGTGTCTGAGTACAGACTACTAGCTCAGTCCTCCTCCCTCGGAAAACATGGAAGTGGGCAATGTACAGACAATACATTTGTTGTTTTACAGCAACTGATGACAGAGTCCTGAAGGAGTTTGCTTTTCACAGCAGATGCAGAAACAGCAAAGTAAAAGTCACTGGAGTGTATTGCTTTGTGAGCTTTGGAGTTAATCAGTGCCATGTGTCCCAGGTTTTACGCTGCGATATAGGAAAACAAAGGCAAAGACCGTTCACGTGCATTCGTATGATAAAAACTCACTGGTGCTGCTTCTTGTTGGTCACTGTGCTCTATACCATTTACACTCTGCGATGGAAGACCAGAAGGTCTTTATGATGGGCAACAGTTGCAGGGATCTGTTAGGCTGTATGGATAGTACGAACCCAAGACATTTTGCAACCTTACAGGGAAATAAATAGTTCTGTTGCTGTACCCCTAAAATCAGGCACTTTTCAGAGTACAGTGGCTGAAGACCAACCAAATAAGCTTTGAGGAGATGTTATCTATCTAAAATGTCTCACTTCTCAGAAGCAGTGAAACTTTGGACTTAGGAGTGAATATAAAAATCTCAAAATAGTCAAGAACCACAAACCAGGACCCCTGATCTGTGAGGTCTCTTCCAACCTTGGTGATACTGTGATACTGTGAATCTATGCCGCTTCTCAACACTCCCAAATCATAACCATAAAACCAAAATTCTTCCTGTGTCACATCCTGATTCAAAGGTCTTAGTTCTATATCCAGGTCCTGACTGTTTAATGTTGCTCAGACTGCTGCCTAATAAATGCCAGAAGAGTACCATGACTGCCACACATGATACAAATTTAGCTGCATGCATTAACAAGCACTTGAAAATCACATGATGCCTTGTAGTTTAGTCAGCCATACTACAATTACTACTTCTGCTCTGCGTTAGGAAGCCCAAAAGCAGATGGGAGAGTCCTGAAGTAGCTGTGATCATCGTCACCCTTCACGATTGTGCTCCCAGTCTGTGTGCCTCTTCAGAAGAAGCATGGATCATTTTGGGAAAAGAGAACGCTGCAAAGCAGCAGATACAAAATCATAGAAGACAAAGTGAAAGTCCAAAATGTAGCATGTATATTTCTTCCTGGTATCCAGGATGATGCATTTGACATCTGATTTTCCATCAAGATCATTGGCTGAAACAGAAACCATAGAGATGTGAGACAAATCATTTGAACAGAACAGTGCTTTGACCTAATTCAGCTAGACATTATTGGCTTGGTACAGGAGTAAAATTCTTTGGCCTATTCTTGCAGGAATAAGATTAGATAACCAGGAAGACTTTACTGTCCCTTCAAGTATCCTAACCGTTACCTGTCTGCCCTGTTAAATGGAAAATACAAATTACTGTGAGAGATAACGAACCACATACACCAAATTCTAAATGTAAAAGTTGAGTATAGTCAAAGAAATCAGTGCAGCCAGAAAGCCTTTGCCAGGACATCTCAATTCAGCATATGAAATTCACATTATAGTAAAAAACGTTATGCATCCAGCACAGAAAGTGTCAGGCCACAAAGTGTTTTAATGGAAACTTACTTTATTTCTGTCTCAAAATGACCAACAACTGTTACCTTCCAGTGATGTAAACAGCATTCACTGCACTCAATTTTCTCTTCTTCCCCTGTTCGCATCCAGTGACCACTTGGAGAAGCTTCATGTTAGGTAGTTGCGGCTAAAACCATTCCCACTGCTTGGTGAAGCCTGTGCAGACAGCCTACAGGTATTTCTGATAGTAGGATCTTGCCACGAGTTTAGCTGTGACTCTAGATACATTTCTCCTTTGACAGCAGCAAAAGTGGTTTTTGGCCTTGGCGCAAGCCAAGATGACTTGAATCTCCAAGCAGTATAACTGAGCCTTGCTCCACCAAAGGCAACGGAAACAAGTATGGAATGTTTTTTGTCAGGGAACAGAGCACAGGATTCATCTTTCCCTCTCTCAATACAGTTTTTATTGCCTCTAGGAAAAGTAATACAACTTTAATCTGAAGGAAAGTAACCTTCCTCTCATAGCCTTCGTGCTTTGGGCACTCAGTTGGCATTTGGAGGTTTCGATCTTGTCAGGCAAAGGAAGGAGCAGTAGCAATTTCTCTTGTTTAGAGTTCGAACCGTGGCAGAGAAAGGCAAAGTACCAGCAAATTGGTATCACTGGTGAAAATAACTTAGATTTATTTTGAGGAGGATTCTGGGCTAAGGTACCCAAAGCAAGAATGTCATCTCTTGATGGCACAAGTTAAGTACTTCATCACTGTAGTCTTTGATATTTTTCCACTGGCTAGCCTTTGGTAGCTCTCATATGGTAGCTTTTGAGGATCCAAATCAATTGGTGTCTAACTGTACCTACACAATGAGTACAGAGCCTGCCCATATGTTCCAGGTTCTATTCCAGGAGCTGGCTACCAAGTAGATTGGTAATATTGTACAGCTCAGACACACAACATCCATCTCTGCCCTTGCAGGAGAACTGGGAGGTCCATCCCAGCCACAGATCAATTCTGTATAGCAATATGGCCTCAGGCTTGTCCCACGTCTCTCTGCCTTGGCATGGTTTTCATGAAACAATGAAAGCAGTTAGACTCCCATGAGTCACCTAATAGTTCACAGTTCCAGGCCCAGGTGCAAACTCTACCAGGAGCACTTCTGCCATAGGAGAGAGAAGTCTGTCCAAGATGATGCTTTTCCTCTCCTCAGATTAGACTGTCGTGCTGGAGAGGTTTTTTTTGCTACCTGATCAGTCTTAAATCTTATGTCCCTGTTGTATTGCCATCTGCTAGATAAAACTGCCCTCAAAGTCAGCCTTTGCCATGTGTAGCATTGTGGCATATCTCTCTATCTTCAAATCCAGTCCTAAGTCTGTGTAGAGATGATGTCTGCAGAAATCTGGAACTATTTTGCAAATCTAACTAGATGTAGTGCATTTTTTAGCTGTAGTAAGAATGACTGTAAACTTTGAGTTTAAAAAAGTATCTGGGCAAAGAAACAGTATCTGGGAAAATGACAAGAGTGTCATTCACTGTGTATCTGAAGGATCTCTGCCTTTCTAAGCATTACTTAATTCATCAAGAAATCAGTAAGCCTGCTCAGTCTTTAAAAGTGGGCCTTTTTTTTCTCACCGAGTACCTGATCTAGATTTTTTTTTCTGGGAAAAGCCATGTTTTCTTTATTTCCTTCTCTCCAAGTTTTCCCTTTACTTTCTTTTCCTAGGAATAGGTCTCAGAAGAATGGGACTTTGTTGTCATTCCTTTGAAGTTTATTGTTACTTCTCAAAGTCTATTTTTCTGAAGCACAGCGGTGACATATTTTGGCAGCTTTTTGCTGTTTTCCTTTTTCATCTGTATGCCCTTTCTGTAATGATGTTAAAAGCAAAATCCAATTTTACCTTGAGGCAAGGAACTTAATTTCTTCCAACTACATTGGCCCCTCTTTATTAAATGCAATATCTAAGCAGGTGTGTTGCAAGAATGCCATACACTTGTGGGGATTAAATGTTCTGCAATGCAAAACCAAGCTTGACTTGTGTTTTCAAAAATCTGTCTGAAGTAGTGTCCTGGTTTGCTTGACTTCTCAGTGCAGATTCTCTTCCTTTATTAGTATCAGCATTGCCAGAATGTTCTTGGAGACTTTGAACGTGTTTGCAGTTTGTTGACAATGCGGTTTAATGCATTTCTGCAATCAACATTACAGTGGTTAACCACACTAATACTCCAGTGAGGTTTTTAATCGTCACAAGCAGATGCTTTGCTTGATGTCAGTACTTTTAGTATGTTCCATTTTCAGAATGTAAGG
This sequence comes from Tricholaema leucomelas, assembly GCA_013400475.1. Classification (NCBI taxonomy): domain Eukaryota; kingdom Metazoa; phylum Chordata; class Aves; order Piciformes; family Lybiidae; genus Tricholaema lacrymosa; species Tricholaema leucomelas. The sequence goes on along the minus strand of WAAF01018842.1, from coordinate 142,827 downwards.
TCAGAAATGATCAGTAGATCAACTAGTCTGCTTTTGTCAAATTTCATTCCTCTTGAACTCCTGAGTGCCTTCTGGCAAGACACACACTCCTGATCTCCTTCGTCACAAATAAATAAGGATCTTTCCATGTCGGATTGCATGTCCGTCTAGTTGAGCATTCTGCCTCCCAAATGGACCATAATCCACAGTTGATGCATGTAGCAGTGTGAAAATGTGTACTTCCCCATGACGTGCTGCTTTATCTTTGGATATTAATACTCTCACCATTTTCCAGCTCAGGATCCTAAGCTGGGTGCAGTTTTAGTGCTAAGTGTATGTTTGGTCACCTTCAGTAGATTTTCTTTCCTTGAGCCTGTTCTTCACTCTCCACATCAATTCATGTAAACTTGCAGGATCCACAATATGCTGTGGTAGTCCTTTTTTGTTTGTTTGTTTTGTTTCCTTCAGTAGTGTGAATATTTGGCTTTGTTTACACTTCCACTTCTTAGTTCATGTAGGACTTTCTCCACTACCTTAAGAAGGCCACCAGTATGCACAGTTTTCATGTGCCTACACTTGTGCACAGTCATCAAGTCATACAGCAAACATACCAAGCCCTGAAGAAGTCTCAGCATTACATTTCTCAGGCTGACTAAGGCTTGCTTTACCTGTTCTCTAATCTACTAGCACAAGCCACCTTCTCTCCAAAGCCATGGAACTGTGGCTGTGAGGTGGTGCTTACACTGGGGTATCACGTTTTTTGCTTGGGAATTGGCTTGAGGCTGGCATGCACTGTTTGGAGCCAGAGTAAGTTGGTGCTTGTTTGCAGAGCTGCTGACGAGTCTCTTAGTTTTGTGTTTTGCTATAGCTCTTAAATAATGTGATACTCTTCTCTGTCCTCACAGATTTTTAAATACTACTTCCAAAATGTAAAGCCATCCACTCATGTTCCACTGCAAACCTAACTACTACTAAAAGTAATACTAAAACTAACAGTATAGGTGAAATGAAACCTTTTGCCTACAGTTGCTCCCTCTTTCCCACTATATGCACTCTGGGCTGCATTCATCCTTTCATCTGTAGCACTGCATTGGTGTGCTTTGTACAGCTCTTCATCTGATGTAATGTTTGCTGTCTTCAGATACGATGAAAGCACCCAAACTCCAGTTTGTTGTAGACATTACTCTCACTTTATCTCTAGAACTGTAATTATGAGCCCATATATCTAGAACAACTCTATGAAACAGTTCTGTATGGTATTGCCATGCCATTATCTTCATCACTGCTGCACTCCAGATCAGAAGAACTCTAGCAGCCCTGGAATTTTCTCCAGAAGCGGTGTAATTGCTCAAAATCTTGTCACTGACTGGGTTTTTTGTTCTTTGGGGTTTTTTTATTATTATTATTATTATTTGGTTGGCTGGTTGATTGGTTTTGTTTGCTTGCTTGGTTGTTGGACTTTGTTTCTAAGGGATATTGGAGAAGACTTGCAAAGTTAGAAAACTAACTTTTGCTAGTTTTGCTTTTGTGGGAGTGTTACTTCCTTTTTGGAGTAGAACGCCTGAGAGACACTGCTCCTCCCTGTCATCTTCTGAAGAATTTAAACTGGAAGGAACTCAAAAAAGATAGTTTCTTTTTTAGAATGTTTGTCTCTATGGATATCACTATTGGGGAACTTTTTCTGTGGTCATGACAACTGTTTAGAACTTGTATATTTTCAGTTTAGATTTGCTAGCTATAATATCGGTTTCATCAGGCACTTGATATTTTTATTATGACTTCCTCCATGCCCAGACATACACAGCCTTTACTTCCTGAGTTTCTGACAAGGATCTGCTGCTCACATGTTTCTTGTGTGGTCTGTAATCATAACCTACTTTTCTTAAATGTCTTTTTTTTTCTTTATGATGGTATGAGAATTTTGCATTTGTGAGATAAAAATGCTCATACTTCCATTATGTATTGTGAGAAAATGACACCACCTTGAGAGGTGATAAGGAAGCTGTGTGGGCAACTTGAACATGCTTGCAGTGCTATGGAAGTGTATCCCTTAGGCAGGGCAAGATGTTAGGACTTTATTATAACCCAGATTTTAAGTACTCCTAATTTTGAAAAGGAAAGGGATAAAAATCAGTCTTTCTGCTATTTTTCTTGAGGTAGGACATGGAAATAATTCTGGGTTGTTTTTTCTTACAAACAGAAAGTTAATCAAGTGGTTAAGGTCCAGGGTTTAAATCATTAATAGGATGCAAAAATTCTAGTGCTGCATTCTGTTTCAGAGAAAAAGTATCTGTTTTCCTCAGCTATGAAGAGACCATTCTGCCCCACTTCCCCACACCACACCCCCCTGAATTCCACAGATCTGCTTAAAAAGCAGGAGAATATTTTTATAAGAGTGCAAATGTATCTGCACTTGACTCTGCCTTCCAGAGGATTTTTGCCTTCTGGGCTGAACTGAATGTCTCATCTTGGCCAGTTGTAATAGTCATCCTCTGTTTTTTTTCAAATAAACACAAGGGATGCTTTCTCTCTGATGATGCTCTTCTTTCGACTCCCTAATCATCTCAATCAGATGACGCCCCTATCCCAAGGGAAGTCTCTACTGGGGTAAAATTTGGCAGGACAAGTTTTTGCAAAAGCATTTCCTGGACTAAGGTGGAGCAGAACAGCATTCTCTCGGTTCTGAACTGGTGTAGTCTCCTGGGAAGGGTAGCCTGCTTATGTAAATTAGAGTTCCTTATGATAGGGAAAACACTGCTTTTATTTACCCTGGAACTGAGTCAGAGCAGTTTCCATTTGTGAGCTGGAGAGCAGTAACCTAATTCCTCCCACATGCGCATATCCCCTGGAGAAAGTGAGTCTTGCTAGGGAACAGAGTTTGGGTCAAAGACTGTTGGCACTGCACGCACACACACACACAAAAAGACAACAATATAAGACAAGCTTTTAATTGGATTTTATCAGAAGAACTGTCAAATGAATACAGTGCCAGGAAACTTTACCTGCAACTCTTCATTACAGTTTCTCTGTCTGAAAAAGATACACCACCTTATCTCTGCTCTTACTTGAGCAATGTCTTGCAGCATCTGAGGTTGGAGGCACACGTCCAGGATATTGTAAGTGTGTCATTGCCAAGTCTGTAAATACAGTTCATGTTTGTTGGCAGTTCCTCTGTCCATTAATATTACATCATCCCTAGACCAACCCCATGATAATAAAACCAGTTTCATTCCAAGTAATTCAGCTTCTGACTTAAAAGTCCCTGGTATAAAAGGTGACATCGGTCCACAGATGCCATGTATTTGAACAGCTCACTTCCTTTCCCAGTACCTATCTTGTTTGTGAACTTCGAAAAAAGTGCTAAAACCCAATTTGTTTTAAGCCAAATGAGATCACTGGGAGCTCAGATCCTTTGGGATCAGTATAGCTGTGGAGTACCTCCTGTGATTCTGTAAGTTTTGAATGTTCTGTGTCACCAGAGTAGCAGTTGCTGTAGGCAAGAAAAGAATGAAGAAGTTCAGTATTTTATTTCCATTGGTCTCGCAGCTTCTTCCTGTTTTATACTAAATCCACTAACTTTGAACTCAGATCAGTCATTGCTCAATAATGGGAAGGTTCCACTTCTCTGAATTGTTTTTTCAGCTGCATCTGTAATTTCTGTACTTCATTTGCAGCTAAAGGTGCTGAAATGGGTGGAGTTCTGTCATTGACAAGTCTTCCAAACTCTCATTTAGTTTATCTGAACTTTCAGCTTCCCTGTACAGTTCCTTGTTGCCTAGATTGCATGTGATACTTTGATTCAAGTTCTCCTTCCTTAGATTCAACATGAATTTCAACATATTCTTGGCAGTTAGCTTTAAATATACCAGAAGATAATTTTCTTCAGCATTCTACTGCTTGCCATTAGCAATTTGTACCATCAGCCCTTCTTCGCCCTTGTGATTTCTCGTTGGCATGTTAATATGGGGGTTTCTTAGGACTATGGTGGGTGGCAGCTTCTTTCTCAATACATTTCAGTGTCAAGTCAAATGGCTAAGCCAAACAGATGTCTGAATATAGGAGGAGGTATGAACACTGTGCTTGAGGAAGCACCCTTTTCATTTTCATTAGCTGAGGAAGTTGAAAAGATCACTTTTTCTGGATACTGTTTTTAACAATTGAATATTCTACTTGGTCATTTTCCTTCAAGATATGACGCAGGAAATGTATTTCAGCAGAGATATTATTGGCATGACAGTTGCTTTTCACACTTAGTAACCCACACTTTTTAATTTTAGATAGCACTCCTTTTTATTATTCCTTTTCCACGTGCAAAATCAAGCAGTAGACTGAGAGCGTGCAACTCTGGAGCTACTCATCACTTCTTGTAGAGGGGGAACATGAACAAGAGAAGCAGCCTCAGATGTGAGGTGTGTCCGGATCCAGGAAAGGTCATAATATTGATGGCAGGGTGGAGGGAAGTTCATTAGCACCCTTTGAATGTTCATGATCGAGGAGGTCAAGCTATCCAGAACTGTAGCAAGACAAGAGCTGAATAACTGGGCATGCAGCCCGAAAAAGAGGAGAGAGGACGCAAAATGTTTCAATTACTTATGTTGCAGATGATATACTGGTAGCAGTTTTCTTTATATAACTGTGCATCGGAGCTTGACATTCTAGGTGGTTTTTCTTCTAACCATCTTAATTTGACCTTTGTCATTTTGCCAGTGTCAGCTATAGTAGCTGCTCTTGAGCAAAGCTGATAATCAGGGCTCTGGAGGTCCTGGAGCAGAAAGCAGATTAATCTCAATGTCTACGGCATGCATGATTAATCAGAATAAAAAATGGTTACACAGTGAATTCAGTAGTGTGAAGACTCAGTGGAAAACAAAATCAGATCAGCAGCTGCCCAGTTTAAGTTATTAATCAATCAGTATATCTTACACAGACACACCGAGTGTGCACACAGATCATTTCTCCTCGTTAGTTAAAGCTGCAGAAAAGTCAGCAAAGCCTAACCTACCTTTGGGTTTGGACCTCAGGGAATTTGTCACTGAGGCTATCCAAAGTTCACAAAATGTCACAGCAAGTTCCTAAGTGCCAGATTTTTAAACACACAGATGAAAAACACAAAGTTTGTGAAATTTACTCATTCTAGTAACAAATGGTGCTGAAAACTTGGTATGGTCTCAAATATCCAGAAATCAAACCTCCATATTGACCTACTGTCTCGCTGAGTGAGAAAATGTAGTAGAAAGTCCTTCACAGGGCAAGTACACAACATAAAAACTCCTAAAAAAAACCCCAGTGCTATCACTGAAATGAAGTTTGATTGCACAAGTGTGAGTTTCCAGGTTTCTTGCCAGACAGTGTCCAGACAATGTCACCTAACAATTATGCTTTCATAAAAAGAAATCAGAACTGTTAGATTTTCTTAATATTAATTTCATAGGGTAAATAAATCATCTCTGCTGAAAGGAAGTCTCAAGGTATATTGTACATAGAAATGAGCGTTCCTCGAGGCCTATGGAAAGCCTTCAGGGATTTTAAAAGAAATCAGTAACATCCTTAAAAATAGAATAGGAGCTGCATACACTTCCTCAATGAAATTAAGTACATTTGGACAATTTTCATGCATCGTTCATCAGAACCTAAACTGAGCCTAGGAAATTCATAAACCAATGTGAAGCAAACAAAACAGCGCTTTAAGTTTTAAAAACTATGTTTGTGAAACAAAGATAGAACTGAGCGGTGACTGCACTGACAGGGACTAACCTACTTACAGCCATGCCCTGCAGCCTGCCATTTTCACAGAAGAAACTTCATGTTCTAATTATCTATTGTGATTTTTACTCACTCTGTTTATGAACATCGGTCTTCAGTCATGAACCAGTCCTTCTGAAGGCTGATTTACGTCTCGCTACTGCGTCACAGCTCCACATGCTGTTACATACACGTCAGTTCGCCTTTTTTTCGGTCAGAGCAGAAAAATCCTCTAATTGTAAAGAGTTTAGAATCTATTGGCAGAACACTGATCATTTTGATGCTATGGATATCTTGTTAGAGGAAACATAACTGCAGCAGACTCCCCCTCCTGAGCGAACTGAGAGTATGTGTGTCTTTAAACTAATGAACTTTGTACGCTTTCTGTTGAACAGGACGAATGCCTATGAGGAGCGGTACTGTGAAAAAACCTTCACGAAGGTCCTGTAGAGGAAAACTCGGCTAGTGAGGAATTTCTCTCCAGGATAGACCACAGCCACCACCTTCCACTGAAAAGAGCTGCACAAGGTGAATATATTCTGGTAGTACTCCTAAGCACCTGCCTTTAAACCACGTTTTTCCTCATTGCCCAACACAGCGTAGCAATCAGTCGTCACGAAAAGGACACAGTGCTTAAAAGCTGCTTAGAATTTTTGCATAGCAAGAGGAAAACCAGAACTGCTTTTCAGGGGCGATCCCTTCACCAGACGGGGGTCGGGTTTTCGGGGGATAAGGTAGTGCAGGTACCCCCCGGGCAACGGGAGGCGGCAGAACTAGAGGATGGATCCTGCGGGGGAAGGAGAAGCTAGGGTTGCAGCCCCGAGCACCAGAGACATGTCCGGCGGCGGGAGTGGCGGCTCAGGATGTGAAGACGGAGGTTGGGGGTGAAGGCGGCAGAGGGGAGCGGGGCTGGGCGTGGGAAGCTGAGTGCTCTCTGGTCTCCCTTGCAGGTGATGGCCGCATCGCTGCGGCCTGGAAGCCTTGGCAGGGCCGCGGCGTCTCGGAGGTACGGCTAGAGTGGCTCCATGGAAGGCAACGGCGCGGCGGAGGAGGAGGAGAGCGGGGCCGGCCTCCACGCCCCGCCGCCGGCGCCACCGCCCACCCCGGCCGCTCCCTGCGGCTTCAGCTCCTCCCTCTGCTTCAGCTCCGTTGCTGCCGAGCCGCAGCAGCCTGCTGACGGCGGGCGGGTGGTGGAGAGCCAGTGGGAGATCAACAACACTGGCGGCCAGCCTCAGGAGGAGGATGAGGAGGCAGTGGGGCCGCGGGACCGGCCGGCAGAGGAGCCCGACCTAGTGATCGAGGTGTCAGGGCGTCGCATCCGGGCGCACAAGTCGGTGCTGGCAGCCAAGAGTGACTACTTTCGTGCCCGTGCCTCCCGGGATGTCCTGCGAGTGAAGGGCGTGAGCTACGGGGCCTTGCGGCTTCTCATCGACTACGTGTACACGGCCCGCATGGGCGAGGTGCGGCACGACAACCTGGCCGAGGTGGTGAGCGGTGCCCGCGTCCTCCAGATGCCTTGTGCCCTGCACTGTGCCGCCGAGGCCATGCGCGCCCAGCTCCGCCTCGACAACTGCTACCAGCTTCTCTGCCTGGCCAAGAAACAGCGGCTGGCGGAGCTGCGTGAGGCTGCCTACCGCTTCATGAGTGACCACTACCTGGAGGTGCTGCGGGAGCCCAGCGTCTACGGCCGCCTCAGTGGCACGGAGCGGGACCTCATCCTGCAGCGACGCATGGAAGCCGGCCGGCCCTGCTTGCTGGTGGCTGAAGTCAGCGATGCCTTTGAGAGACCGGGTGGCGGCAGCCGGCCGCAGAGTCGTGAGAGCAGTCGGCCGCAGAGCCCCTCTTCTGTGGTCTCCCTGGAGGAGAGCAGCTCCCTCATCCACTGCTACCAGGAGAGTAGCGGTGAGTGGAGGGTGCTGACACGCCTACCCGAGGAGGCGAATGCCAAGGGCTGCGCCATGTGTGTCCTCCACAACTACCTCTTTCTAGCAGGGGGCATTACGTCGGGTGGTGAGCCCCGGGCCCGCCTTTCTGACAAGGTCTTCTGCTACAACCCCCTCACTGACACCTGGAGCCAGGTGCGGCCACTGGCTCAGGCTCGCTCACAGCTTAAGCTTCTGGCCCTGGACGGTTACATCTATGCTGTGGGGGGTGAATGCCTCTTCACTGTGGAGAGGTATGACCCGCGGGCTGACCGATGGAGCCCTGTGGCACCCTTGCCTAAGGGAGCCTTTGCTGTCGCTCACGAAGCCACCACTTGCAATGGGGAGATCTATGTCTCAGGAGGCTCCCTCTTCTACCGCCTGCTCAAGTATGACCCTAAACGCGATGAGTGGCAGGAGTGCCCTTACAACAGCAGCCGCCGACGCTCTGCTGACATGGTGGCCTTCAAGAGCTTCATCTACCGCTTTGATGTGAGCAGCAGCCGTGGTGGGGAGCAGGGCCCAGGTGGGGGGACTGGTGGTGGTGTAGAAGTTTTCCGGTACAACACGGTGGCCAAACGCTGGAGCCAGTGTGCCAGCCTGCGGCCCAGCAGTGGCCCCATCCAGCCCTTTCGCTGTGCTCCGTTGGGCAACATCATCTACTGCGTCAACCGGACTGGCACCCTCCGCTTCAGCCTAGCCCAGGATGGTGAGGTGGAAGCAGATGGTGGGCTTAAGGGCGCCTTTGACACAGAGCTTCTTAAACCACCCTTGGATGTGAAGGGTGTCCTCCTGCCTTTTGTACTCACCCTGCCTGAGAGGATGGACAAAGCAGGGGACCAGGAGGGCTCGCTCCCACTGTGAGTGGCAGGCCTGGCTCTGGCTTCCCAAGTGGGGAGCTGGATTGCAGCTGCGGGGGACCCACAAACTCCCCCTACAGAGAGGACCTTCTCTCACATGTTGGCAGAGAGAAGAGTTTCCCCCTTTTGTCTTTACTCCCAAAATTTTGAGCTGGAACCCACTTAGTTGTAACTTGGTTGTAGCTCTTTGCATGTTTGCTGTGCTTTGTGTGCAAAGCCAAGCACAAGAGTGGAAAAGCTGCTATGAACGATAATCTTTGGATTATGTTTGTGCCAATTCCAAATCTGAGAAAAAAGTTTTTATAGCTGGATTTTAGAAAAAAATCCTGACAACAGTGTCATCCTGGGATGTTACCACTAGCGTCGATCGCATGTTCACATCGAGTTGCACTCTGGGCTGGAGCCTTTTCTGCCATTTGTTTTCTTTTGGGAGTGATACCGAGGGACAAACGCTGCTGACAGTATAGCTTAGCTGCATTTATTTTTGTTAAACCAACTGTTTCCTGTGTTAGAAAAGTATAGGAAGAGTGTCTTCATCACAGCCTTTCATTTCTGGTGCAATAGATGGTTTAAGGAAGATGTGGCACTGTGTGGCCCCAGGAATTTCAACCATAAATGACATAACAGATACCAGACTTGAAGTTTTAAGCAATGCAAGCATGTGCCACGTGTTTCTATTTGGAATACAAAAAGAAAAAGACACATTACTTTTTTAAAATGTGGCATATTATTGCAGATGTGAACAGTTCTTTATTGGAAAAAGGCAATGGTTTCTGTATAAAAAGACATCATTTTATTACCTTTTTTAATCAGAGATTTTAAGTTATAACAAAAATGAACTGAAGCTGTTCTGACTGCAAGCGACTGACATGACCATGTATGCTACTAGAGTTGGGGGAAATATTTTGTACTTCAGCTGCTCTTTAATTAGCTGCAGGTCAAGGAAGATTAACCTAAACCAAATGTAAATCCTTTGAAACTGACTGCAGACAGCTTAAATGTTTCACTTGAATGGTCACTGTCCTGTGGCAGGAGGCTTTTCCAACTTAGTGCAAGATGACCATCAAAGGAGAACATGGAAAACAGGAATGTGATACACATGTCAATGATATTGTGCGCTAGCATGATGTTATATTGATTGAGAGACTGCTTTATTTTGATCTAACCGTTGCTGTAATCCATAAGTCCTTGTTAATTGCAGTACGTGCTGCTGGCCTTCGCGGTCGGTGGGATTCCGAACCACCCTCTGAGTGTGGTTTGTGGAGCAGCATCCTAATGAGACCATATAAAACTTCTTCCTGCCTGTGGAAAGCTAGAGCATACTTTCTGTCATGTTACTCAGAACTGGAAAAGTGTGAACTGTCTACACAGGCAGACTGTACTGAAAAGGGCACATGCATTTATTTTATACATTTTATAGAAAAATGGGTAGGTAAGGCAAATGTTTTAGCTTTACAGTAAATCACTGAGAAACCTCTTCTGGAAGAAAAAAGCGAGCAAGTGTTTTTGCTATTGGTTTTTCAGCCTGAGCTGGGGAAGGGGATTGTTTATACTCAAAGTTCTAGTGTATATCCATATTTTAGAAAGACGTAGGGACCTTACATCAAAGAAAACAGATCTTTTTGTGTTTTATGAAGATGGTTCTGTTAAGCAGGACATTAGCGTTCTTATACATTACTGCTAGTTCCAAAGGATGGCAGAAGGGCCTGTCCTAAGAGACACCCTCTTCACAAAAAAAATAGTGACATTTATAGATGCTTCTTTCCTTCACTTTCATGTTTGGCTTTTTTTTGTTTTCCTTTTCTCCATTTGTCTCGCACAGGGTTAATGCAGCTGATGTGTAGAAAACAGTGGTCCAGTCCTAAAAGTTCTTAGCCCAGCAAGCCTCTTCACAAGTAAGCTAATCGAAGCATCAGCCATGTAGGAGCTGTAGGCCTGCAGAGTGTGACCTGTATCTTAGCCTCGGTACAGTTGGTGTGGTGGAATTTACTACCGTAGATGGCATATTTATTAGTGAGCGACAAGGAAGTTTGACTTTTTTCATTGAACATGAGAATTAATTCTCAGACAAGAATCCTTGGAAATGCTGACTCTAAGTTAAATTATAACATTGTAGCTTGGACAAGAAAGGAAAGTTACGTGTTTTCATAATTCTTTGTGTTAACTGTAGACAGCATTTCAAGCTGTATAGTGAAGCACTTAGGCACATTTAAACTAGTGACATGAGCACTAGGGTAGAGTCACCAAGAACACACAAGGAAATGTCTGTTTTACCTTATAACACAATGTGACTTCATAGTTCAAAATACTCGGTAGTATAGTTCCTGCACTACAGTATAGTGAGGAATCAAGTCTGCTTTTACATCCCTATTCAGTAAGCATTAAATGAGCATTTTCATTCCTGCTAATACATAAAAATGCTTCCAAATGAGTTTTGGTAAGTTGCCGTGATTTAAGCTGCCACACAGACTTTCAGGAAAGATTGAAATGTATCCATCCAATATTTGTTGTTGTACACCATGAAGATACACATTTGGAAGTCATCTTTACAATAATAAGCCTTCTACAAACCTGCAGTGGTTTGTACTTTTGCTAGCTCCTAGTGTTAGAAAAGGTTGAATCAAGTGCTTGCCTACTTTCACTGTTTATGCAGTGTAAATGAAGGCAATCTGGTCTTCATTAGCAGCTGTCCATCAAACCTCTTCCTTTGTTCACTCTCTGCATAATCACAGCCTCATGGTTAACAACAGAAGCATGTTTCTAGCCAGATTTCTTGCCCTGTGGCCTCCATATCCTCCCTGGTAAGACCTGAGGCAGGTTTACTGAGAGGTTTTTATTTCCTCCTCAGTTATATCTTCAGCATATCAAAAAAAAAAAAAAAAACCCAAAAACCCCACACCAAGCTTGGGTGCTGAAACCAGAATTTATGTAGACATTGAGCATTCAAAAACCAAAGCTGTCATTCCAGAATTCTTTAGTTTAAACTGAGCAGCTATTGTACCTTTGAAGTGTGGAGGTACTGAGCAGTTCCCCTCCACTCATTCAGAACTGCTCACCTGAGCAGTTCCACACCCACCTAGCTATTGCCACAGCTCCTTTGAGACTAGATGATGTGATACCCAAAAGCCACTGGTGTGATAGGGTTTTATGGTACAAACTAAAGGGCCAGGCCATCCTCAGATTGTGTTTGCATATGTTTTGCTTCTGAAACAGCTATTTTATCTAATAGCCTGAAGGCTACTCAGTTTGCATGGGATCGTGAAGATATGTGTTCTTTTAACCTGCAAGGATTCAATCCATGTCTCCCACCAGCTGATTCACCATGGATTGAAAGGCTAATGCCTGATCTCCAAATATTTATGCCTTTTGTATTATACATTAATTGACTAAAAATCTGAAAAATTATTGAGGTAGGTGAAGCACAGAATCATGGAGTGGTAGGAGTTGGAAGGGACCTCTGGAGATCATCTTGTCCAATCTGCCTGCTAAAGCAGGTTCATCTAGATCAGGTTGCACAGGAACCTGTCCAGGTGAGTTTTGAATACCTCCAGAGAGGGAGACTCCACAGAGAGTTTCTGGGCAGCCTGTGCCAGTGCTCCAGTACCCTCAAAGTCAAGAAGTTTCTCCTCATGTTCAGATGAAGCTTCCCTGTGTTCCAGTTTATGCACGTTTCCTCTTGTGCTGCCACTGGGCACAACTGAAAACAGACTGACCCCTTATTCCTGACACCCACCCTTTAGATACTGATACACAATGATAAAATCCCCTCTCAGTATTCTCCAGGCTTAACAGCCTGAGCTTTCCCAGCCTTTAGTCATCAGAGAGATGCTCCAGTCCCTTTATCAGCTTTCTAGCTTTTGCTGGACGCTTTCCAGTAGGTCACTGTCTCACTTGAACTGGGGAGCCCAGAACCAGATGTGGTACTAAAATTGTGGCCTCACCACAGCAGAGTAGATGGGGAAGACAACCTTCCTTGATCTACTGGCCACACTGTTATTTACCACAGAATGGCACTGGCCTTGATCTTAAAAGGAGCATTGCTAGTTCATGGGTAACTTACCCACCATGACTCCCAGGTCCTTCTTCACACTGCTGCTTTCCAGCAGGTCAACCCCCTAACCTGTACTGGTTCATGGGGTTATTTCTCCCTACGCTTGCCCTTGTTGAACTTCATAAGGTTTCTCTCTGCTCTCCAGCCTCTCTAGGTCTTGCTGAACAGCAGCATGGCCTTCTGGTGTGTGAGCTGCTCCTCCCCGTTCTGTGTTAGCAGTTTCAAACCCTCATCCTCACTGAGAGATCTGGGACTAGCTGTAGAGATGGAGTCATCTCTGCTGTTTATCTTTTCCATGAATCTCACAGCCCCCTTTAATTTTTAATTGCCGGTGCAGGAGGTAATTTCTCTACTTACCCCTCCCTAGACTACTCCCAGTTTCAAGACCATCTGCTAGAGGATGTAGGCTTGAATTCCCTTAAGCTGAGTAAGGACTGAACTCATGCCTCCCACTTTGTGCATGTGTGTTTTCAAATCCAGACGGCCGTTCAGAAGAAGAGTATTGGCACTGCCTCCTATGGCTTTTTCAGGGATAAACGTCATGCAGATCCTTCAAAAGCACACAAAGGCTCCTGCACACTGAGTTCTGGTTAGATTCCAGGCTCCAGCTCCTGGGTGTGTAATTCAGGGCACATTTAGTACATGTTGTGATTGGGCAAGTTTTCTTTTGTAGAAAGCTTTGCCAGACAGGCTCTGGGTTTGGATTGCCAGTCTGAGGCACTCCATATACTCTGTTGGGAGGCCAAGCAGGTAATTTGGATTCTTCTCAGGGGTGACGCCTTAGTAAGGAGGCATTGCAGTGCCTAACATGGAAATGCCTAAAGCCTTGACTGCATCAAATGCTTCAATAAAGTGTTTGCTTCTTAGCAAATGCTAAAAACAGATGGGACTTGACTATCTCCATCTATTAACTGGTAAAAAGAAATGTAAACTGCAGCAAAGGCATGTGTACAAATTCTGTTTGCCCTTGGAAAATAAGTCAAAGGAATGATTGGCAAAAGAATAACCCATTTTGAGCAAAATAGGCACCGTTTAGCAACATGGGGAGGATGTTAATCATACCCTGTTAATGAATTCAATTGTGCAGTAGCTGATGTAAATTCTGTCCACATAAAAAATTATTTGTAAATAACTGTGGTAAAATTTAAAGTGATAAGAGAATAAATTATTCACATGAAAGCTGTAACTGTCCTGTGCTGTTTGGCTGGCTCTCAGAGTGTTCTGCAGTGATTATCTGCTGTTCATGAATAGCCTGTTGCTGTTCTGCTTTATGATGTCCATTCCACTGTCTGCTCCATAAATGTGTTAACTTTAGCTCCTACAAAGGTTAAGAGTGGTGTTGGGGTGATTTGCTTTGTGTCTGGATTGATGTGTAGTGCTCTCTATTTGACTGAACCCAGAAGATTTAGTGATACTTGTGTCTTTGGGCTTTTTTCTCAGTGGGGTTGCTCCTGGGATACTTAAGAAAGTGCAAGCAAAGGAAATGGTGATAGTGTTGAGCAGTTTTAGTAACAGGCATTTAATGATTTTTTTTGTCTGCTGTTATTCTGCACAGCAGATACACACTGGATTTAACAGAATGTCTCTGTGTAGCTATTACCAGTATGAGCCTCAGTACTACTGTAGCAAAGTATGTTTTTATTTGTATTTACTGCCTCAGCTCCTACTCTGAGAGAATTCAATGCTAATTTGTACTAGTTCCATGCATTTAGTAGATTACTGGAACTATTTCGACTTCACATTACTGCTGCTAAAAGCAGAAACTGACACACAGACACAGTAAAATTGTGAATTCATAATGTAGAATCACACACTTAATTTGTCTTGGCCTGCTGAATGCTGAGAGCTGAGGGATCAGCAATATGTAACTTTCATATATTGCTTGATGGAAAGAAATGGGAGCGTGGGGCAGAGAGATAGAAGGGAAGAGAAGAATTGGGAGTTAAAAATGCCTACTGTATATTCATCTGAAAGAAAAGTGGGGAAGGGAAACCAGACTTAGTGCTTGAGACAGTGATGACTACAGGGCAAATATTTATCAAGTATTCCTTAAACAGCTCAAGTCTTTTACCAGTTCTGTTGTTACTGTTACCATTTTGTACCTGCAGTACATCTCAAGCAATCACAGTGTTTAATAAGTTACTTTTTGCAGGAGTCTTGTGCTTTGCTTTTAGTGAAATTGTAAATTAACAGTGTTGATGCTGCCACTTAAAACAGGTTAACTAATACAAAGTCTTTGGTGGTCTGATTTCAGGTGAACTGTGTGTGTAACTGATTTATTAACAGTTTAATTTTTGAAGTGTATGCAGGTAAAGCTTTTTATGTACTCCAACTTACCCTATAATGAAATAAATACATACAAAAATATGTGACACTNAAAAATTTCCCCCCCCCCCCCCCCCAACCTTAGGGATTTCTGGGTAATTGGTGTTTTTTCTTTGTCATCTATCCAATCAGTTAACTTTTGTTTATTTTAAGTACATTATTTATTGATTTATAGGAGTTACCTCTAGGTTTTCCTAGGATACTCTTCTGTCTTATGTGACATGTCACATTTTTGGTTGGATTAGGTTTACAGCAGTGTAGGTAAAGTCAAGTCAAACAGAGCTTGAATTTTGTACTTTGTCTCCTACTTATTTTCCACCTGATAATTTGCATGAAATGAAGTCATATAACCCATCTTCAAACTCTAGGATTCTTAAAGAGACTAGGTAGGGTTTCCCAGATGGCCCAACACACAAGCTCTACCTGTTTTAGCTTAGCATTTTCTTCAGAGCAATGAAATTTTGCTTCTGGTTAAAGGTGGATAAACCTGCAATAACAGCCAAACTGCTTCAACTGCCAGAAAACTTGTTCCATTCAGCCCGAGAGTTCTGAGTCTGTTGTAGGCCCTGCATGCCTGGGGACCTCCCCTGGAAAAGAGAAAGGAAAGCTCTGATAGGGTAAGTTTCAGACGATCAGTAATCTGAATGTGTATTTTTTTTAACTTCAGTAGAACATCAATTCCTTAATTCTGTCATTTTTCTGTGTTCTGTAAAGTAGATGTCAGGAAGCTTAGTGCCACTTCATGTAAATTATATACTCTTGCTTAGTTCATTCAGCTTTTTGCACCTCTCTCTCAGGATTCTTAGACACCCGACTTCAGGTTCAGGTGTATCCACAGTCTGGTTGTATGGCTAGGTCCAATAACTTGTGCCATGTCACTAGATTAATTTTACATTTCAGCAATACTGAAACTACCAGCTACCATGAAGGATTCCTTTTGATTTGGGTGGGGAGGACCCCCTGTCATCTCTGTCCAGGTACAGTGCGTATTTGTAGCATCACTTGTGTCAATGAACTTGATTTTAGAAAACACAAAGGATTTCATATGGAAACATCTAGGGTCAGATGTTGACTTGTAATGCCCCGAAGGCAGAGAAGTTTTGCTGGAAAGACAAGTCTGCCCCAGTTCCTAGAAGGCACAAGCAGGGAAGTCATCATGTATACCTGGAAACTCCCATGTCACACCAAGTAATTGTCAGCTGTGTGGAGCAAGAGTGTCATTGAGCATGAGTTTACAGCCCATGGACAAATGTACTTGTGAGTGGGGACAGTGACAGCTCAAATGAGTAACTATTAATACTGGGGCCATGCCTAGAAACACACCCCATTCCTGTTTCAGGCTTGTGTTGGCTAGGCACCTGTAAACATAAGAGAAAACAATCACAGTCTAAATAAAATTGTGGCTAAAAAGTAGGTCAGGGGAGCAATTGGCTTTTATTACTCAGATGTGGCAGTACCTGCAGGCTTCTTTTCTAAATGAGTGTGAGGAGTATTTCAATCTCATAAATACTACTGTGAGCCTCGGTGAGTAAGCTCAGCTGCAGAGGGCATGAAGCACAACCTTACATAGTGTTGACACCTGCTTGGCAGGGCACTCCAGCAGTAAGCAATGACAGAGGGGAGCTGAATGAGCATCATCTGAGTGACAGCTATCCTGGGAAGGAGACAGGAAACCAAATACGCCTGGCAGTTTTAATCCATGCCCTTTGCTGCTGTGCTGTCTCCATGTGCTGGCAGTGCAAAGTTCTGATGAAATCCCCAGTGAGCAGCTGCTGTATGGAGACTTTTGAAGGTGGTGTGTTTTGATCCTTCTTCCATTCCCCACCTCCCCTTCGTTTTCTTGTCCTCGTATCTTTTTCTCCCTCTTTTCTGTTGCTCTCTTTATATCTTTACAGGTTGTCTGTATTCCTCTCTCTGCTTGAGCATTCCAATAGGTTGTACAGGGGGCTTGTAAATTTGGAAAGATTATGTTATGGAAACAAATGAAACTCTTTTCATTTCCTCAGAAGGTACACTTTCCTTAGCTCGCTGATTTTTTCCCCTTCATAAAGCCCTAGGTTTCCAGATGACATGTTGAAGACTTGATTAATCTGCTTCTTGGCAGAATGGTGCAATAAACTATGAGCTAAGGAAGTAAATAAAGTTGTGAGCAATTCCATTAGTTGTAACATGGACTGAAGGCAAGAGTTCTATCGCTTTTGTTAAGCCTGTGCCTGCAAGAAAAAAAAAGAACTGCAGGACTGCAGCATTAACCTTGTAGAGGTCTCTCAGGAATGAAGCAAGAGCACAGGCTGCCGCAGAATTAAGTTAATTCCCACACCATTAGAAACCATTATCTCGGCAGTCAGAGCCTAGCTTATTGACAGCAGGTTAGTGCATTGCAGCTGAAGCTGGGGCTTTCTGAGCGTTTTCTCTCTCTTTTTTTTTTTTTTCTTCCCCCTCTCTGCAGTTCTTTGCACGTGTGAAAAAACATTGCAGAGTTTTTGACTGGTAAAATCGGTAGCAACTTTTACTCGTTCCACATGGGTAAATGAATCTATCGTCTGCAGTGATGGGCTGTCTCTCACATGTTTTTCTAATTAAAGAAAATGCTGAATCTTGATTAGAATCAGCTGACAATTGCAGTAATGGCAAGGAGAATCACCACCATACTTGCTGTCAGTGCTAAGTCAGAGGTTTTGAGCAGGTTGGTTGTTTATAGGTGTATCTCAGTACATGCTCATAACGTTATTTTACCCCAGTTTAGAAAGCGGTGTTGTGCTTCCAGCCAAGGAGAGGAAGGAGCAGAGTCTGCTTACCTGGTACTTCTTGTAAGCAAGGGCTGTAAGGACATGGGAAAGAGAGTTTGTTCTGGCTCCCCACTGCCTTCCTGACCAGACTGTCTGGCTCAGTGCCTGCAGAAGTGAGTGATGCTGTGCATTCCTTCTCCCAAGAACAGGAGAGGTGCAGGGGCTCAGTTGTTACTTCTTGGTAGGTCTCTGAGGAAAGCAGTTCCAGGCTTCCTCTGACTCAAATTACAAGGTTGCCCTTCCTTCCCAAGAGCCGAGAGAATAACTCAGTTTACACGTGGTAAAAGAGAACTTGTAAAAGAAGGTAATTTTTGAAGGGGCAGTCTAAGAATCAGTTTGCACTGGCTGCTCTTGCTATAGCTGCTGTATTTGAAGCAGCTGGAATGTGCTGTAGGTTTCTTCATCAGCCCCCAGAGCTTCCTCATGTGCAGCTTAAGTGCAGACGGATCCAGGAAACAGATTTTATTTTTTTTTTATTTTTTTTGAACTTGAATTGCTCTCTGAGGGTACTAAAAAAAATGCAAGTGAGCCCAGTCAACAAAGTGACCTCCACAGAGCTACTGTATTGCTGTGACATGACTGGTGACAATGGGGGGAGATTACGAGGAGAACAAGGAGGCTGGAGTGAAGCCTTCTCAGCAAGAAGAAATCTCAGGTGCAGAGAATCTGGGATTATCCAGGAAACAGTTCCCTGTTAAAAGTTATTCTGACTCCTACATATGCTTTTACACGCTCAGTGGTTGAACAATTAGTTTCTGCTGCTCTTGCAACAGGAAATTGAGACATTTGGGAAGACCTAGTTTTATTTCTGATTTCTGCCATAAACTTCCACCTATTACTGGGGGAAAGCTGTTTACACTTCATTTTTCTCTGAAGAGAAATGTGGGGGTAGGGAAGGAAAGACAACTCATCCCATCAGCTGATGGAAATAAATTCATTTTCAACATGAGTAAAGTAAAGCACTTTGGGAATATTGGCTAATACTGTGGAGTGCATTATTTTACTGATTCATGGTTTTTTACTATGTTTGCTCCATGTGAATTTAGTATTCTTATGGAGCTGAACAGAATAAAAAAGGTGGAATGAAACTATTCTTACTTTTATCCCTGATTGTGAACCTCAGCATCATCCTTTGCACCTGAACCCAGGACACTGCTGGGTGCTGCACAGGCAGAAGGACTCCTGTTTCTGGTGGTGCACATGTGTCTGTGAAGGAAGAACCAGGTGAGTTACTATACAGACATGGACAGGCTGTGAGTGGTAATAGTGCTCCTGTGGCTATTCCTCTACCTTCACCCCTTGCCTATGCACTGCTAAAAGAGTGGAGTTTTTTCTTGCAGGCTCTTACCTGCTCCCTTCATCTGAAATGATATTCATTGCTTTGTAGTCTGCACATAAGGTTGAAGATGTTCAATTTTTAAGTTAACTTCAACTTTTTAACATTTTGGGGCTGATAATATCTGTGTTAATACTAATAATCAAAAGCACCAAAGAGGTATTATAGTCTCTTGTGTGAATTCAAACAGATAGGGTCTCCTTTTCCCACCCCTCTTTCTGAAGAAGTCCTAGAAAAGAGCACTTTAATGCTCTTTACAGCATTGAAGTGTTTCTTCCTGTAGACTTAAGAGAATTTAGCATTCTACCAGTAAAAAAAAAAACAAAACACACCAACCAAAATTAAATGTAATAAAGTTAAATGTCCTAATAATAGGTGGAGTTAAGAAACAACCAAACCCATCTCCTGGAAAGTGCTGCATTTTCATTAGATTTCATAGGTGTGCTGTTCATCCCTGTGTTAAGACTTTTAAAACATTTTTGGTGGTGTAGTTCACTGAACGGTCAGTTCTTGCTTCTGCCAGCCAGCTGGTCATTGCTGCAGCATTTCTGCTTTAAAATTTCAAAACAAAGTATGGGGCAACCCTCAAGAATTCCCCTTGGCCATGTGTCAGCTCTGTCCTTATCCAAACTATCTAGCAAAGGTGCTTTGCTGTATTTCAAGGGCACAGTCTGCTTACCCAAAGAGAAGCTTCCTGCAGTCCTACATATAGCTTCCCCTTTTAACTTCAAAACTGGAAACTTGGAGATCTGCAAGCTGGAAATCCTCTACAGGTACTGTTTTTCAGCCCATGGGGCCAATTGCTGCTTCTGGGTGCTCAAGCATCCTGTGCAGCCTCTCACTTCCCTTTATGTCCACTTGCCAGTTACAGCTGGGTAACTGGCCTACGTCTAAAGGCCAGATATATCTAAGCTTAGCTGGCTTCTTTTAATAGTAAAGAAGGCATTTTCCTTCAGGCAGTATGGGGCTGCTGGAGACATGGAGCATAGCTCGTTGATCCAAGCTAACAGTTGTAGATACTGCTTACTTTAGTCTGATTATGGTTTCAGCAAGAGCCCCAGTTAGGAAACCACACAGTGTGTAGGTAATTGGAAACAGAACCCAGCACAAGCATCTTCGAAAGTTTAGCACTGGTCTTTGAATTTGTAAATAGAAAAGGCTTGTGGCTCTGCAGTAAAACGGTGGTTCCCCCAGTGGATTTCATGAAGGAAACAGAGACCTCATTGTTTTCTCTCTCCCCATATAGTTTTCTTTTTCTTTGTTTCTCTCTTTGATCTTAGAAAACTCTGGGATAGCTCATTTAATTAAAGGGCAGTAGATGAAGATTCATTTGCAGAGCAATGTTTGTGTTGACACACAAAGCTAAGCCTGCAGGCTCTGTTCTTCTTCCACCTTTTTATTCTACTTGAAAAAGCAAGGCACTTTTCAAATGGCCTCTTTTTCAAGGCTACAACGTCCCTTGTTTTAAAGGATTCTTTCTCCCACCTCAAGAGGTTGTATCTAGGCAGGCACAAGACACTTTGACTTCTGTTGTATTCACTGGTGGTTTTTATAGACGCAACATCCATGGTAATAATTTACATAATTATATATAAGAACTGTGAATTTCACATCTATATCTGTTGTTAAGTAACTGGGATTCCAGTAGTTCTGTAGTCCCTGTGTTACCTCTCCATCTTACATGGGTCTTCTCTTTTCTCCTTCTACCCAGCACCTCTTGCTACTTGTTTTAAAGTGCCAGATATGAGCAGAGTTGTAAGCAGCTGTATTTTCAGGGGAAATGGTTTCTAATGTTTTATTTTACAGGAGTCACATGGAAAGCTTCCCAGTCAAAGAAAGGATCATTTGATCCACCCTGCAAACTGTGCCTTCTCAAAATGATCTGTGGCTAAGCTCCTACTTGTTCAGCATCTCCTAGGTGACAGTGACTGCAAGTACTGCAAGAGATTTTAAAATAAGATATCCCATGGTTACAATCACTGATTGAGTTAAGATGATGATAATGGGGTTTGGTATCCAAGCTCCAAGAGACTGCTGGGATTGTACATACTGTGCTTGCTAACCCAGCTAATTGCTCCATCACAGTATCACAGTATTACCAAGGTTGGAAGAGACCTCACAGATCATCAAGTCCAACCCGTTAGCACAGAGCTCAAGGCTAGACCATGGCACCAAGTGCCACGTCCAATCCTGCCTTGAACAGCTCCAGGGACAGTGACTCTATCACCTCCGTGGGCAGCCCATTCCAGTAGCCAATGACTGTGAGACAGAACTTAAAACACTGGTGGCAATATTTTAGGTTATGATGTCCATGTGACCATTGCAAACATCAGTGGAACTGGATTGAAGAAAGGAAGGAAGGGAGGAAAAATTGGTTAAAAATAGCCCAAGATAAAGAAACAGTACTTCAAGTCTGTGATGACTGTTCCTCCAACTGTTAAAAAAACAAATTCTCCCAGAAGTAAATCGCTTATTGTGGAAAGAAACAAAACTCTTGCCTTGCTGCTGGGAGGTAGAACATAAATCTTAATGAACCAAGCGAAAGACAGCCACGATGTGCAAAAGCATGGGAACTCCTCAGCTGGCTGGCAAACCATGAAGTGGTACTGACAGTGCAGAGGTACTGAAAAAGGCAGGAGGATAATGATCTCTGGTGGTAGATGAGACAGGACTGGAGCAGAAGCATCGAGGGAAGAAAGGCGGGGAGAACCATTCAGAAGCAGGGACGGCGTAAAACTGAGAGCTGTACAAAAAGGTAGGAGCCGTCCCAAAGCGGGGGCGGTCCAGTCACGGCGGGATCCTGTCCTGTCGGGCACTCTGTCAGGAGCTCTTTCAAGGCGGGAACCTCTCTTTCTCTTTTCCCTTGCTGTATTTAAGCTTTTCTAGACAAAGTGTGCATTTACCATTTTGTACTGGGCGCGAAAACCCAGCCAACCACCAGCCTGGTTCCAGCGGGGGCTTCCACATAGGTCAGCCCATGTGCGGGAAGGAGCCTTTTGCCGTTCCTCCTTCAAGCCCGCAGGTGTGTGGGCGGCGGGGGGAGCAGTTTTCGCGCCTTCTGCTCCCACTCAAACCCCGGTGCGGGGGAGAGGGAAGGGGAGAGAAGAAAGGCATTTGGGGTACCCGAGGCAGTAAGTTTTACAGGCTGTACTTGAGAGCTGTGCTCAGCTCCTGCTCAAATGCCT
This sequence comes from Tricholaema leucomelas, assembly GCA_013400475.1. Lineage (NCBI taxonomy): Eukaryota > Metazoa > Chordata > Aves > Piciformes > Lybiidae > Tricholaema lacrymosa > Tricholaema leucomelas. Next base: position 120,638 of record WAAF01018842.1, on the reverse strand, counting down.
CCCCCCGGTCACATATTTGGATTGCTGTTACCCAATGTGCTCTCTTGAAATCCATTGTTGCATCAGAAGAAAACGCTGGCTGTACGTTGTGGTTTCACGTCAGGATATGGAGGAAAGACTGAAATGCTTTCAGAAGTGTAAATAGTTTGCTTCCTTGAATATTTGAAAGACTGTTTTGGATTTCTGGGTAGAGCAGAAGCAGGCATTATCTAATTTTAAACCACTGAGAGCATAATATGCAGTCAGTTAGAAGTTGTGTGGGAGGAGGGTTTCAAACCTGTCCTAGCTTCACCTGCAGTCTATCCACGGTGCCTAAATCCAGAGCTGTAGTGAGTTGCCAGCTAGTCGGGCCACCAGAACCATCTCTTCAGCAGCCTGCCATGTCCAGGGAGAGAGACTGAAGTCTGCTCTTCTCCCCCTCTCAAAGAGCTGTGGTCGATGGCTCAGTGTCTGAGTGGAGACTAGTGATGGGTAGTATTCCTCAGAGATTGGTACCAGAACCAGTGCTGCTTACCGTTTTGGTTGGCAACAGGTGGTCAAAGCATCCTTAGCAAGTTTGCCAAAACCAAGCTGTGTGATGTGGTTAACGTGCTGGAGGGAAGGGATGCCACCCAGAGGGACTTTGACAAGCTTGGAAGGTGAGCCTTTCTGAACCTCATGAGGTTCAACAAAGCCAAACGCAAGGTCCTACACATGGATTTGGGCAACCAAGGGACAAATACAGGCTGATCAATAGGTGGATTTAGAAACACCCTGCAGAAAACGACTTGGGAGTGTTGGTGGATGAAAAATTGAATGTAACCTTGTAATGTCTGCTTACAGCCCAGAAAACCAATCCCATCTTGGGCTGCATCGAGGTAATTTTTGAGGAAGGTGATTCTGTTCCTCTGCTCCACTTTCATGAAACCCTGCCTAGAATACTGCATTGAGCTCTGGCACCCCCAGTGTAGGAAAGATGAGCAGTTCTAGTGGAGGGCCATGAAGACGACCTGGAGTACCTCCTCTGTGAGGACAGACTGAGTGAGTTTGGATTGTTTAGCCTGGAGAAGGCTCACGGGAAATCTTGTAGCAGCATTCCCATACTAAAATGGGGCCTACAGGAAAGATGGGTTTGGACACAAGATTCTGTGACTATCAGGATGTGTAGTGATAGGGCAAGGAGTAACAGTTTCAAATGCACAGAGAGGAGATTTACATTAACTATTGGGAAGAAATTCTTTAGTGTGTGGGGGATGAGGCACTGCAACAGGTTGGTCATAGATGTGGATGCTTCCTCCAAGGCAGTGTTCAAGACCAGGTTGATTGAGCCTTTGAGCAACCGGGTCTAGCAGGAGGTGCCCTTACCTGTGGCTGTGGGGTTGGAATTGAGAGATCTTTAAGGGCCTTTCCAGTCCAGTCATTCTGTGATTCAATGGTTATAGAGGCAAAGTGGACATGATGTGGTGGGTCTCTGGAGCACGTCATCTGTAACTTGCAGGAGTGGTCTGATGTAGACAGAGTGAGTTCTGCTTGTGCAATCCAAATTGTGGTCAAGGCAAAAGGTGCAGCACTGTGGTTAAGGAGATAATGCTTTCTGTCAGGATTAGCTGCATTTCTTTTAGAGAGGCTTCACGGTAAAGCTACCTAGGAAAGCTAGTATGAGCAAAAACTTGTGGTTTAAGTTACCAAAATGCTTGGATATGCCAACACTCCAGATTGTTTTAAAAATATTCTGAAGAAGTCACTAACAGCAAAGGAATGTATGTTCCTTCTGAATGACTCTTCTCCAAACTAGGCCATAGAGTTGTTTTCTTGTTAAGGTCCATCAGATGTTTCATTATTTGATGCTGTATATAGCAGTTTGCAGAGGTAAGACTGAGAAATGCATCCAGAAAACCTTTTAGACTACTGATTGTATCAATGGGATGTGGTGAAAAGACTTCACTTTTCCCTAGGCAGAGAAAAGGGCCAAACTGGTCTTCCCGTATTCACTTTGAAGCTCTGGCAAGTTGCCTCTGACAGAAGAGGACTAGTCTCTCTCTCTGCATTTTGTGCATATCCTGATCCAAAAAGGAGGTTCTGAGATGTCTGGCTGAATGGGAGTTGTAAGTTGATAGATTTGGATGGCACATGGAGATAAGGTAAACGTGGAGCTGTACAACTAATTTTTTCAAATGTGGCTAAGGAGACATTTGGGTTGTTGGGCACTTAGACTCAGTCTGCAGTGTGGTGGAGATAAGTAGTTTGAATGTGCCTGGGAAAAAAAGGCCAGTACTGATGAATTAGTTTTATAGAATCATTTAGGTTAGAAAAGGGGTGGTGGTGAGCACAAAATTTGGGTTGGTCCCAAATCCTATCTCTCTGAAACAGAAGTGCTCCAGCTCATTGGGACTTACAGTTGTATTAGCTTGCATTGGCTGCCTACGGTGACTATATTCAGTGTGAGTCTGCTTCTATTCCTTTAAAATCTGTGGCAGTTGTGCTGCCATACTCTTTCTTAATAGCGTCCCTAGTACCTCTCCTAGTGCCTTTTGTACTTTAAGAAGATCAGAGACACACTGTCCCAGACCTTGCAGGCTGAAGGCAGTCTCATCTCTTCTTGTCACAACAGTTTGATGATGCTGTGAGACAAAGTGCACATGAGATGGGACACAAAAAGGTGCTGAACACTGCAGACAGGTTCAAAAACTCTGGCCTGTGATCTCAGTGTTGTTCAGTTTATGCAGCAGAGTTCTAATGCAAAAGATTCAATGGCCCAAGATCAGGGGTAAAAACCAACATGTTTGGTTGTTTGTCAGCTGTGGGTCACCATTACTGCAGGCAGTGCTGTCTCTTGCCGTCTCTCTTCCTAGAGTTTGCATTCTTCTCAGCAGAGAAGCCAAATTGCTGCTATGCATCTGTCTTGCTTAACAACTGAAGTCAAAATGCAGTAGCAACACAGTGTGGCGAGCAGGATGAGACTTAACTTTGCCATTCTACTTTTACTTTGGCTTTAATTCACCCCAGCTTCTCCGTCGACTACCAAGAGTTTCTCTGCCATTCTGTTAGTTCAGCAGCACGGCAAATTGAGCTCACCATTGGAAACTTGTTGCAGTGATTAAAGCAGCAGCTGTATTTAGGATTTTTCTCTCACAGTTCTCAGACATTTCCTCCTTTTATAGCAGTTTCTCCTGCTGTGTGCCATTTGTAGTAAGCAATATCACTAAACTCCCAGGCTGGGCCTTTGTACACAGAATGCTTCCTTCTTGCTGATAACTTGCCAGTGAGGAATTTTGTGCTGCAGACCTTAAGGAAAAAAATTAGAGAAACCAAAAGAGAGAAATGTTCCTCATCCTCCTTTGTCTGTGTGTGAAAGTGAGCATGTGGGATTCTGCTGCCACACAAAAGAGCCTTTCTCTGTGCCAGTCCACAGACTGAGTTTCCTCATTATTCCCACTGTTCTTGCCTCTGGATGCCATTCAAGAGACAAATTGGGGTAACTAAATGTCCTCTGGTGTTCAAAGGGGTCATTGCAGCTTACATAAAATACACTGCCTGTTTAGAACCATAACCAATTCATCAAAGTCATTATTCTGTGTGACATTGTTATTTTTTTATGTATTGGGATAGCTTTGGCGATGTTTAGAGAGCACTGTCTAGTTTGCATGTAGCACTCTATGTAATACATGTCCATTATTTTTCTTCCCCAATATATAGAGATACCCTCAAAACCTTAACTGGAATAACTGCTCTATCAGCAAACTCCCGTGCTTGGTCTGTTTGCTCTAGCAGAGTTACACAGAATCACAGAGTGTTAGTGGTTGGAGGGGACCTCAAAAGGTTACCCAGTCCAACCCTGCTGCCAGAGCAGAAGTCTTTTAGTGAAATGCAGTACCTTCTACAGCCAGTGGAGAACACTTTTTTTTTTTTTTTACAGTAGCAGTAAAAAATGTCACTCTCAGGGTTATGTGGGATCATTTTGTGTTCCATAAGCCAGTACCGTATTTGCTAACAAGCACAGAAAGCAAAATACCTCAGGGGAAAGTTCTCATTTAATGACTGGTACAGATACTACAAACATGTATTTTCTGGAGGCCTATGCTATTAACAGGTTAGAACTGAAAGATGCCTTGGATTTAACCTCTCCTCTTTCAGAACAGCTTTGAATGGGCTGCCCAGGGAGATCTTCATCTCTGGAGTCATTCATAACCTGTCTAGAAGGATTCCTGTGCAACCTGCTTTAGGTGAATGTGCTCTGGCAGGGAGGTTGGGCTACAGGATCTCCAGGGGTTCCTTCCAACCACTATTATTGTGTGAAACTGTGTCGGAAAGTGCAGGACAGACTGAACAAGCCAACTGCAGTGCTGTCAAGGGGAGGTAGTATAAACATGGTAAATAGTAAACATAGAAGAACTGGAAAAGACACCAACAAGAGGACACAAAGTCTTTTAACCAGAGAAGCTAGCATAGTCAAAACTATAACAAGCAGTGTAAATATTTTGGTAGATGCAGATTGTCCTTTTACTGGCTTAGGCTATGAGTACAGACATGAAGCTCTCAAGGAGATGTGCCTGAGACTGCTTTGCCTTGCACATGGTGTTCCAGGTGAACAGCAAGTAACTCACGTGCTCAATGAGCTATTTGGTTTTGCTGGTGCCCAGAGTGAGCTCAGGCTGTTGATCAGAATGTGCTATTCCTCTGAACACTTCAAACTTTGATTTTTATTCCCTAAGATCATGAGAACAAAGTGTTTTATCTCCTGGGCACAACAAAAGGTTGGTTTTCCCAGACTGTTCAGGCCATGAGATACTTCAAGTAAGCTTTGGGTTTTCTGAGTGGGTGTTTGTGGGGGTTTTGGTTTTATTTTTTTTTTGGGGGAGGGGAGGCATTGTTTGTTTGGTTTTTTTTTGTTTGTTTGTTTTTTTGGTGATGCCATCAAAATCTGTTTCATGTCAGTTCCCTGGAGAAGATCCTGGGCACCTTTTATGTGCTGCTTTAACCATTTGGTCTGTCTCATGTTTGTCTCTGTCTTGTAGTAACAAGCATACCAGTTTCCTCCTGTTTCCTTTTCAGGTTTTACTTTCTGCATAACCCAAATGAAGGCTGAATGTGTTTTTTTCCCCCATATGCCATGGCTGGCAAGAAGAATGAACTTCATGACAGCAAAAAGAAGTTTACTTTCCAGTGTGTTTTATCACACAATGTCACAGCATGCATCTTCTGGGGATGGAGTCATGCAGTGAATAGATACTGCAAAAAGCAAGGAGTCTGAAGTAAGGCATGAAAAACGTGAGTGAACAGCAGGGCATTTCCCCCACACGTTAAACAGAAGTGATGAATGGCACAGTGCTGTATTTGTGTATGAGAAATTAAATATGAAATGGAGGTAGGGAGCAACTGGCCAGGTGGCAGAATCCCAAGTCCCTCAGGGTGATACTGGAAAGCAAAGTATATTGTCTTACATGTGTGCTTCTGTTATGTATCGATGAGAAATTTGCTGCTTACGAAAGTCTGGACAGCAGCATTATTTGTAAAATGAGGGTCAATTACACTTTTCTTCTTCACAGAGGTGAGACTGGCTGAAATACTGCATCTACTTTCAGGCATTGTCCTTGACTGGAAATGTAGACTCACTGGAGAGAATTCAGAGGGCAGCAAAGGAAACATGAGGTTTAGGAAACAAGAAGGTTTCAGAGTACTGGCTGTGTTTAATCTAGAAAATGAATCTCTGAGTGGGAAATGTGAGATATCTTTGATTTGCTGAAAGGGCACTGTTAAAGATAATCATCATTTGTTCACTTTGTTTAGGAAGTGCAAGAAGAAGTCAGATTAAGCGTTGCAGAGTAAGCTAAAAAGACTCAGGCTGGATATTATGAAAAGTTGGTTGAAACAGTAAGATTTCTGCTGGTCTACCTAAGGCTGCATAACATCCTCACTTCTTTATTAATTTGTGACTAAAAATCTCAATGCCTGAAATATACTTTAGATACTCTGTATTTTGCAAGTTCTTACAATATCTTCAGGTTGCACAGGGCTACTGAGTAATTTCAGGAAAAACTGAACAAGAATGCCCTGTTTCTAACATTATAAGCTTCTAATTACCTTGAGAGTACTGCCTGAGAGCATAGACGCTCACCCATTCACATTTTATTCTCATGTTGGGAGAGCTAATCATGCTAGGATGATCTAATACAGCACAGGAGAAAAATAACTTGGAAAATCAAAATTCCTTAGTAGCTAAGGTAAATACAGAAAGCAAGTGAAAGATTGTTTGCTTGATTAAATGGTTAATGAAAAGAATAGCTGAAGAGGTTGTGGGGAGAAGAAACAGTTGCCAGTGTGTGAGAAAGCAACCTCAGCACAGTGAGGAGCCTGCAGCTGATGAAGGAGTATCTCCCTGACACAGAGCAGTAACAGAGCCATGTGAAACTCAGGAAGTGGGCAGATTAAAGCAGTGGCAGATGAAGTGTAGGAGGCAGCAAAAAAAAAAAAAAAAAAAAAGCTGAAACACACACGAGGATGAAGTGATAGGTTTCCTTCCCCCTCCCTTAAATTACAGGCTTACAAGATTGCTGGTGACCTTGCCTTGGTGAACAAGCTGCTTCACCTCCTTACTACTCCTTGGTGCACGTCTCCCACGCTGTTCTCACTGCCAATGCCAGTATTTCTAAGTGGTTTTTCATTCTCAGCAAGTCTTCCATTTTTAAGTCTAACAGGTTCTGGGCTTACCAGCTGTTGTACGTATGTTCTAATAAAATGGGCATGGCTAGTGTGATTTAGGCTGGTACCTGCAACTAACTACTGGCATGACTGTATCTGCACTATAAAGTTATCTTAGCTAGCAGAACAGGGGAACTACATTCAGACCTCCATGGGAAATGATGCCTGGCTCAGGCTGAATCATGCCTGTACTCAGGAACTGTTTGGGAAAGTACCACATGTCCTAGTCCAAAAGGGTGCTAAAGTGCACTCAACCGTTGTAACAGTATTGATGACTTAATTACCATGCCCGGCTATCTCCTGCTAGATTCTGTCTCCTGTTAAATTCATGAATAGCCAACGTGTTCCGCCTTCAGAAGCTGCTTTTGAAGAAAGCTGGTATCCCAGGGTCGGTTCTAGGCAGACAAAAACAGGTACACAGCTCAGCAAACCTTGGCTTTGCTGTTGTCCATTTTGGCATGAGCAAGTCTAGGTTGTCTTCTCCCAGCATGGCTGGTGCCCCTTACCATCCTTGCTGCTGTGCAGAGGTGATATAAACTGGTAAACATCAGATGTCTGATTTTTCATAAGAACAGAGACAGACCATGGAGTCTGTGGGGGATAGTTTATGCCATCATCTAACCAGAATGTGACTAACCTTTCCTGGAATAACTTAAAGACTCGAGGTTTATGTTTCTGTCTCCTGCGTGAGATTTCCTATGTCAATATCCCCCTGCCCTGCATTTTCCAAACTTTTACACACAGTTTTGAAGCTTTTGCAATTAAGAACTTCTAGCTTATCTTTGTGTCTCTAGGCTTGTATGTTTAATTTAAAAGCCAAACTTTTGTCACTTCAGCAGTGGGGAAATTCCAGGGAAGAGTCAGATTTTTTTCAGATAGTTGAAAAGTTGCCTTGCAAATGTAGTGAATCTGAGAGAAAAGCTCATGTTTGCGTTCATAAGGGTACTGCAGGTATTGTTAAACATGGAGCTAAGAAAATGCATCTCCTCTGTGAAGCAGGGACCATTTTGCCTGTCTCTAAGACCATGCAAATTTGATGTTCATATCTGAACTACTTACTCTAGGAGGACAAATTTTAGCTATTTACTTCAGAATGGGCTGAATTGCATTTGTGCAATGGCTTTCTCCACTGGCAGTAAAGATAGTTCATGGTGATGAGCTTAGGTACACATGAGAGGATAAGCTATATGATGCTATCAATCTACAGTCACATTGTAGGGCAGTTACCTAAAGGATGGTACATCAGTAGCTGAGGATCAACTTTGAACAGACTGCATGAAGAACAGTTGTTGGTCAAATTGAATGCAAATCAAACTGAAGTCCTTGATTGGTGGTTTTGGCTCTGGCTGTGAATTGCAGACATTTTAGTTTCTTGACCCTTTTTCTTATTTTACGTATGAAGATAAACATTTTCTGCCGGCGTGGATCTATGAAGCAGAATGCAGGCAGGGAAACTGACACTTCTATGAGGGGCTGAGGGCACAGCAGACCAAGCCATAGCAGAAAAGTCTCCAAGGACTGTTGCTTGTTGGAAACATGTTTTCCTGATGGGTGCTGGCATTGCTGTTGTCTGGGCCAGCAGGGAGGAAATACGTGATGTTGCTTGTATCCTGTAATTTTGTCCATTTCACCCACTGTGGGCAGGTGAAGCTGCATTTCTATGCAACAGGCAGAGTCATATGAAAATATTATAGATTTTCTTGGAAGAATACACCAAGTTAATTTTATTTTGTTTAAAGCAGTTGGAATTTTAAGGTTTAAGTAGCCAAAAATGTGGGGGATAGAGGGTCTATGCTTTCCTTCTGGTGTAGGTGGTACTACAGTCGAAGCGCTTTTTTGAACTGAGTTCCGAATTCTGCTCGAGCTCTTAAACTCTTTTGGTTTTAATATTGCAGGCCACTTTTTGTATTCGTTGTAGATCTCCTCTGGAAATTCAGCTTCTCGGGGTGGACCTGGCGTTGCGAGCTGAGAACTTCTTGCCTTGGGGCCCCATCTAGTGGACAGTGGCTTGCACTAAGCAGCACCAAGAGTAACTGTTCAGAGAAACGAAAAGCAGTGAACAGAGCTGATAGAAAGATTCTCTTGCAGGAAATCACTCTGTGTTTATTCTTCTGCTGGCATTTGGTTTCTGTGTCTTTCTCAACGAACAATGTTACTTTGCATAGTATGCTGAGGCATACTCCAACTGTCAAAAGGAAAAAAAAACCCTAAACAATCAATTCCTTCTGTACTCCTGCGTCTCCTGTATCGCTTAAAGGAATGGCTGTATTATTTCACTAAGTACACTGCAGGCAGTGGTAAATGATTCAAAGATATCAGTATTATTTTGTGAAATTATCCGTGAGTTAACAGGTTTATTAGGTAATCTTTGTCCTGGATACCCCAAGTTCCTCTCTATTCCCTCTCACTCTGTGTGGGAAGAAAGGTGTGAAAACCTCTTCCCCCCCCCACCCTGCAGGCTTGAAAGGGGGCAGCAAAAGGTCCTTCCTGCAGATGGGTTGAACTGTGTAGAAGCCCTCGCTGAAATGGGGCTGGTGATTGGCTGTGTTTTCATGTCCAGTAGAAATGGTAAATGGACACTTTGTCTAGAAAAAGGGATAAATAGAGCAAGGATTCCCACCTTGGGGGTTCCCGCCTTGATAGTTCCTGTCTTGAAAGAGCTTCTTCCTTAACAGAATGCCCAGCTGGATAGGTTCCTGCCGTGACTGGACTGTCCCCTCTTTAGGACAGCTCCTACCTTTTGTATGGCTCGTGGTTTAATCCCATCCCTGCTTTTGGACGGTTCTCCCCACTTTTGCACCCTCTTGTGCGAACTGGCAGGCTTGGCATGCCTAGGGTCCTTTGAGAGAGAGAACCGGCGGCATCTGGACTGCCCCCTCTCAGACCCGATCACTGGCCAGCTTCCTGTCTGCGTCCCGGACTGGGGGACGCTAGCACTTTTGGCTCTCCCCTGCTGTTGTGAAGGCAGCATCATCCTGTGACCATCCCACTCAGGAAGACATGCCTGAGACATTTCAGAGTTTGGCGGCTCTGTGACTTGTCTCGGACTTCTGTGGCGTGGATCTCTATTATTGGATATTGCCAGCAATGTCAGGAGGCTGCTCCTGCAGAAGAATCCAGTAAGGGATCACTGCCGAATGCCTACCTTACCTTCGTGAGTAAGCTTTTCCCTTAATCTTCTACTCAGCCTGATTGCTAGGGGGGTAAAGCTGTGTTTATAGCTTAGCCTTTTCCATTTCCTGACTTCCTAATTACCTAAATTTATCTATAATATCCTTTTTTGGGAAGATATTCCTGATTGAACTGAATCTGCTAATAAACTAAATCCATGTTGTATATAGTTTTGGGGGCAGGGTTCCAGGAAACTAAAATAATTATATTTTTTATATTTCCTGACTCGGCCACGTTATTTCTCTGCCTCCATGACAACCTTGTAACATTCCAGCAGCACTAAGAAGTCTGTCAGAGCCAAACATTTAAAATCTGTATTTTGTGTCGACAGAACTGCTTATAAGCCAAATTGCTAAAACGGTAACTGTGTTCAGACATGAACAGTTTGTTGTACATACACATTAGGAAAAGAAAAGAAAGTGGCTTGAGAAGTGGAAAAAGGTTTTGTGGCATATCCAAGTTGCCTTTACAAATTACCTTTTTCTAGTCTGTCTGTCACATGAGTCAAATGAATTTAGAAAGCCGAGTTTGGATTTTACTTGCACTTAAGTAGACCGTCCCCTTCAGTGTAGCCTGAGGGAGTAAGATGGATAGCTGGACAGGACATATGGCCCTAGCTCTCTAAAAATTTGCTAAAAAAGCAAATGAAATACAGAAATAGCTAACCTATCTGGTAAGGATACAGCTGTTTTCTCTGGAAAATGTTTTACAGAACCGGCTATTTTCAAGAAAGACTTTGAGTTGCTTGAGTGTATCCAGAGAAGGACAACAATGCTGGTGAAAAGTCTAGGGCAGGGGTCCTCAAACTACAGCCTGCAGGCAGGATATGGCCCCTCAGGGTCCCCATTCCAGCCCACCGGTATTTACAGAACACCACCACCCCCAACCCCCTACCAGGGGTTGGGGGGGAAACCAAGCAGCCACTTCCTGCCACTCAATCTGCTCGACAGCCTCTGCACCTGAAGCACCCATCGAGACTGGGCTGGAACCAAACTATAGTCCCGCTCCCGACACTACTGGGCTGGATCCAAACTATTGTCCAACCCCCGACAGTGTCTGAGAGACAGTGAGCCGGCCCCCTGCTTAAAAGGTTTGAGGACCCCTGGTCTAGGGGAAAAGTCTTGTCAGAAATGGCTAAGGGTTTATTTAGTCTGGAGAAAAGGAGGCTCTCTACAATTTCCTGAAGGGAGGTTGGAGTTATGTGGGGGTTGGTCTCTTCTCCTGAGTACCTAGTGATAGAACAAGAGGAAATACCCTCAAGTTGCACCAGGAAAGGTCTAGATTGGATATTAGGAAAAAAATTCTTTACTGTAAGAGTGGTTAATCATTTGAATGTGGAGTCACCATCCCTGGTGGTGTTCAAAACCCAGAAAGACATGACACTCTGGGACATGGTTTAATGGGCATGCTGGTGTTGAGTTGACAGTTGGACTTGATGATCTTAGAGGTCTTTCCCAACCTTAGTGATTCCATGATTCTGTGAAACAGCTTGATGCTGACAGGAGGGGATAGGCAGAGGCAATGTAGAGTGTTAAGTCTAGAGCTGCACAGCTGAGGGCTGTGACTGTCTCCTTGTGCAGCTTACAGGGCAGACTTTTTCTGAGAATACCTTCAGAAAATGGTCTCTTGTTTACTTGATGCTGAGGAAGGTCTTTTGACTTTGAGCTCAAGCTTGGTGAGCCAGTAGCAGTATCAGCAAGGCTGATAGGAGCAGCCTCACATTCAGCTGCTCACCTGGTTAAGTACCAGGTATCTTTTTCTCAAACTGCATGATGCAGGTGGGACCTTACACCCTGGGCTAATCTGTTGCCCTTTGCCTTCCAAGTGTGACAGGGAAGACAGAAGTGTAGCTTAAGAATTCATAAACAATGTAAATACATCCTGTGTGTTGTTTGAATCTCCTCCTTGGACCCAAGAAGCATTTCCTACCAATGCCATATCCACAGATGTGCTTATTAGAGGTGAGTTCTGTTGAATGCAAATGAATGCTTTATATCCTATAGATGTATTTAATATTAAATTTGTTGTTATTCAAGTATATTGCAGCATGAAGTTTAAATAATTGACAATAGTAAAGTAATAGCTCACTACAACTTGCCCATTTAAAACTGGAGTGTGAGTCATAATATATTGCAGAAGTTAAATGAGGCTTTAAAAGAAAATTGAACAGCTTAATGGGTGTCTAAGTGCAAATATGCCACCATGAGAACCCTGCTCAGTTATGTGAGAGTCTTTTCTCACAAAAAGCTGTATTCTGTATTATGAGTAAGACAACAGGCATTTCCTAGATGATGCAATATCACTGATGGCAAACACTACACATTGTCTTTAAGAAGAAGTTGCAGGAATGGAGGAGGCTTTCACCAACTTTCCTTCCCAAGTCACACAATCACCGAGGCACAGAATGGTAGGGGTTGGAAGGGACCTCTGGCCGTCATCTTGTCCAATGCCCCTAATAGAGTAATTTTGCCTAGATCAATTGCACAGGAACATGTCCAGGTGGGTTTTGAAAGTCACCAGGGAAGAGAAGTGAAAGATGTGCTTTTGGAGTTAATAAGAGCCACCTCCTACCATGTCCGTGGCCTCATTTCAGTCCCTTGTGGTCCTCAATCCCTGCTTCAGTGATACTGCAGCAATGCCTGTTTCCACCTCCCCACAACCCTGTGCACCACTGAAAATAATCTGTCTCTGTTTTATTTACACCCTCCATTCAGGCATTTATACGTATTCTTATGATCCCCTGAGATTTCTCCAGTCTGAACACTCAAGCTCTTTCATCCTCCTCTGGTATTTCCTTTGCTCTAATCCCTTAATCATCATGATAGAACATCAGTGTAAATGCTTATATATGCAAATTTTCACAAGGTGCATAACAATTAATCCAAGGATGATAAAGTAGTAATTGGTAGTCTTGTAAAGGATGGCCAAAGTTATCAAGTCTTAAAACTTCCTTGAATGTTTAAAGACATCTGAGGTAATCGGAGATATTATTAGATTTAAACACCTTGTGTAGTGTGGTGGTTTGGGTATTACCTACCCCCCACACTTAAGAAAATCACCCAGACTAGACCCAGATGGCTGGAAATTAAAGAATGAAGCTACAGTATAGGAATGCAACACAGGTTTCCAGAAATCTGAAAAGATAATAGTCCTAAGGTGTCCTTTTGAAATGTTCTGCTTTCTACAAATTTCTTCTTTCTAGAATATTTGCTTTTTGTTGTGCACCACATCAAAGTATTTCTTCCATTGCTTGATGCTTATCATGACCTATGTTTATCCCTCATCTCTGACTACTTATCCAAAGATCCAAAAGTTAGCACGTAATGCCAGCTTCCTTGTTACTTCATTGCCTCCTTTTAATATTTCTTAGGCAATCACATCCTTTTCTCCCACATCTGGAAACGACAATTTCAAACATTAAAAACACAAACTTGTTTTGATTCTTTGATCCATTCTGCCTTGTTCACAGAAGTCCTGACTGATTTGTGTTAGCAGGCTACACCAGCGTTATAGTCAGAAACAGATATTCCATCTAACAATTGCAGTAGGAAGGTGAGGTCTGAGAATTAGTGTCTGAGCCCCTTCAGAAAAAGAAAATGTTTGGGTTTTTTAATCTGAAAAGTCAGCAAGAACTCCAGGATGGAAGGTAGTTTCAAATTCCAGCTCAAAAAAAAAAAGAGGCACTTTTTTTTTAACACTAAATATGATTAAAAGTTAGAGGAAAGGGCAAGCAATAAGGAAGAAATAATCCCTGAATGTGCCCAAGTTAAGACAGGTTTCCTTTTATAGAACAAATGCTTCAGCCAAGTGGTGTTTTGAGCACATGTTTTATCACTTGTGTGATGTCACTGCACAAGAGTAACAAATATAACTAGATAGACTGTGAGGTATAAATAAAATGGTCGTGATGATTCTTCTGGCCTCAAACTCACAGGAGCTCCCACGCATTGGAAACTCCGAGCAGCTGATATTTCAGTGCCTTTCTCAGGGAGGGAGCAATGATCTGTCACTCTCTGAGGTGTCCAAAGCAATCTGAGTGGTTGCTGTGGTTTTATGATGTTGCTGTTCTTGTCCTGTCATAAACGCCCAGACATCTTGACGACCATGCTCAGCAGAAGATTTTTTTTCCTCACCTCCAGTGCTGTAGTATTTGTGTCTCCTGGGGAACACTGCCAGTGGATGGGATTGAGTACAAGTGTAACCAGACAGGCCACAGGAGCAGGGAGGGAGAACAGCTGTCCTAAGCATTCAAAGCTTTACATTCTGTGACTCTCTGATGCGACCTGGGCCTCCAAATATTTATGAAGCTGGATGAAAGCCTTTTTCGGTCTCACAGCTCTCTGACTCTGCCGACCTGTTATTTAGGATATGTTACAGCAGAATCCAGAGTGGTATCCAATGCTGCCTTGTTGCAACAGAAATTCAGAATGTAAAAACAGACTCTGCACTGCCCATGGAGGAAAAAAATCTACTGCTTTCTCAAGCAGTCTGTGTATCTGGAACCCACAACTTCCTCAGGCTAAATCAAGAGTAATGGAAAAACTGTTTGATTCAGATATCAGTAAGGTAGGAATAAAAATGTCTGTCTGTGTAAAAGTTTTCCAGTAAGCAATGTAGCTATTGTCATGTGATTAAAATACAGCTGCAGAGGAATGATCAGTAAGCCTAGCATGTGAGACAAGGCACAGGTTAGATGACTTATGAAGAAAAATAACAAAACTATCAACAACTTGTCTAAGCTGCCTTTGAATGTGAAAAGTGCTTGTGAGCAGTTGTGTAGGTAATCCTACACTCTTTATCTGGGTAACACACCCTTTGAAATCAAACAACTCTTTAACCCGATGACCAAGGATACCAAATAGTGAGAACAGTAAATAATCAGTTAAATGGCATGGACAAAGAATTCAGCAAAAACCTCCCCATCAGAAACACTTGCAGCTGTACAGTAACTGTGGACCAGTAGCATGAATGGTAAGAACTGGTGACCTCCAAATGTAGCTAGATCTGAAGCACCAGAATAAGGACTGTGGAAAGAAACAGTTAAGTAGAAGATAGGATAGAATAACCAACTTTTCAGTCAGCTTTCTGTAATGGAATGTTGCTTTGTTTTACACACTATGACATTGCTCTGAAAGACCTGGAGAAGAAACTAGAGAAGTATCAGTGTGACTCATTGTCACTTCTGCAAAACATTGTTTTCCTTCTTTATTATTACTAAAAATTCCAAGTGCTATCTATTAAAAGAGAGTAAATCTGGGGCCTGCCAGGGACTCCTAGCACAAATCTCACCTACATATAGAAAGCACATTCCTTTTGGTTAAAACAACCAAAGAGTCAAAGAATCCAGCAGTAGTGAGGAACAGCTGTTATAATTCCTACAGAAAATCGTGCCTGTGCCACATTTCTGACAGTTCTTGCCTTTTTAGAGTGAAATCTGGTCAGACTTCAACAGTATTATTTCTTCAAGCTGCTGTAGATTTGGGCTGTTCATCCCTGAAATCAAACAATGTAATTTTTCTAATGAGAGTTATATGCTTCCAGGAATATGCTAAAGGCTCGTTATTCTGGAGCACATTTATGATCCTATATAAATGAGATACTGTACCATGCATGGCACAGGCCATACCCAGCATAGCTATGTTCTTCTATAAACTGACGGGTATGCTGCATGAAGTTCAGTAACCCTGAATAGTGGGATATCCCTGAACTTGATATCTGATGATGTTTTCATGTCAGCTGTCACATTGGACTTAACCATGCAGGTGATCTGTTATGCATTCCTTTCCTTCTCCTTTTGCCCTGTGAAACAGCAGCAGATTTCATGTTATCTGTATGAGGATATGTGGAGAGTGTGTGAGTTTTTTTTTTCTGTGGGATTGACTGACCCAGGATTCTTTTCAAATGGAATGATAAGGAAAAGGGGAGAACCAAACACACAGACACAAAAGAACCTGGCTGACTAGTGATAACAAAGTCAATAGCCATAAAGAAATCTGGTGGGTGGCACTAATTGATAAAGACAGGGAAGTGTGAAAATGCTTATTCCAGCAAGGTGATCTGACTGAGGAACACCTAAAAGAGGATTGCTAAGAAAAATTGAAGGCAACAAACATACATAAGACACAGATATGACAAACAGTGGTGGAGACTGTGAGAAGAAACAAACTTTGTCAGTCACAATAATTGATGGGCTATTTCAGAAAAGCTAACTTGGACTTTGCAGCTGATAAGGTTATAGCTGGAATGGAGTGGGTAAACATCCTGAACATTGGATCAGAGAAGTGGTAACTGGTAGATCTGGGCAAACTAATGAAGAAATATTTAGGGGAAGGAGCCAGAGGGAGGAACAAAGAGAGGAACAGATAGAAAGAGGTATAAAAGGGGTTGGTTTTCTGTAAAACAAGGCTGGTAGTACACTTGTGTGAGTGAGCCCTGAAACTGATCACCTCAGTTTGTCTTGTCTTCTTTAGGACATTTCTTAACTATCTCTCTGTGTAATCTTACTCCTCATCCCACACGTGAGTTCTGCATGGACTGAGTGGCAGTTACTGCAAAGGCTGGCATGACTGAATTAGGTGCCAGCTATTGGAGTCAGACTGGAGCTGTAGGTGCCCCTACACACTGCATGGAGGCTTTGAGGAGGACCTGCTGGTGTGGGATGACTGTATGAGTGTGTACATCTGCTTGCAGCCATCACTGACCTAGACCAAAGAGAGAGTAGATGACTCACAGCAAATGCGTGTGTGTCTTCACTAGTGACCTTCGGTTTCTGCCAGCCCAAGAGGAGGAGAGGACAGGGCCAGGGGCAGAGGGCACAAATGGAAACACATGAGGTTCTGAACATCAGAACCCCCCTCACCTCCTTTTTTTTACTATGAAGGTGACTCAGTGCTGATGGGTTGCCCAGAGGGGCTGTGTAGTCTCCATGCTTGGAGACACTCAAGTGCCATCTGGACATGGTCCTACGAAACCAGCTCTAAGTGTTTCTGCTTGAGCAGATATCTGGAAAGAGTATTGTGACACTTGATGTGGCAAGGTCATTATGGTCTTTATTTTTGCACTTGATTGAAAAATATATCTCATTGTAGTGGTAAATGAAGAGGTGGCACTGAGATAATATATTGCTACTGACATTTTCTGTGGTGTAGTTTATGTAACTACAGTTAGTAAAGTAAGTGCCATTGTTTCTAATCAAGATTTATCAGAAACACTTTCAAATGATTTAATGGAAGAAAAACTGCCAAAGACATTTGAAATCTTCACCTTACTGGCAAGAAACTGTAATTTGCTTGACTTGCTCTAAAATTTAGCAAAATATATGTAGTTAAGCAATTCCACTAGCTGAAACCCCAACTGTAATTAAAGTATCACTGTCAGTCTTCTACCAGCTCTAGAGTGTTTTAAGCTGTCCAAACTGGAGGAACTTGCAGTAACTCACAAAATGCATAGTTGAAGCATTCTGCTGCATCAGGCAAGCCTGTGTTTTCTGTTTGTGGCTGCATTAACCCTCTGTTAACTTCTAAAAGAGGCATTAAATCAAAATGAATAGGAATTGGAGCTTTCCTGAGTCAGCTGAACCTTACTTCTGATGCTGATGCCTGTGCTCCAGACTGGGTCCTTGGACAACAGGGCTACATGTGATAGCTTAACTATCTTGTGATTGATTCACTGCAACTCAGTAAGGTGTTTGTCTTCCTAGGGTACTTACTAAGAGATTCAATTAATCTTATGTTGCAGGGAAAAAAGTCCCAAGATTTTGTATATTCTAGTATTTTAGTATTTGCTCAAAGGCTTCTTACAGAAGTGTCTGATGTTCTCTTTGCAGTTCAGTCTAGCTCTGTTGAATTACCTGTTGGGATATTTAAAACAACCTCTAGCAAGTGATTTAAAAAAAAAAAAATAATTCTTAAGCTGTGATCTTATCACAGGAGCTGTACAACCTTCTTTGCCTCCTCCAAATGTTGTAGCTCTTTTATGGTCTCATCTCCATGCAGCATGTCTTCATATCTGGGAGATGTAGTTTTGGCAGTTTGCAGCTGCCTGTAGCAACCTTAAAATACTTGCAATCTGGGGATGAAACCCCCTTCCCCCCAAAAAACCAAAACCAAAATCAACCAACCAAAAAAAAAAAAAAAGATTGGGTCCTAGCAGAGGAAGAGTAAGAGATAATGTATCAAGAAAATTAAGCTATGTAGAAAGCAGGAGGTAGAGAGAGAAGTTTAAGCTTCTAAGGAACCAGGATAATTAGGTGCCTCAAAGAGGCAGTCAGGAGTGCTTTGCTTTGGGGATTTGTGCTCTCTGTGGGAGCAAATTTACAGTGCTGTCAGCAGTCAAGTGCTTCTGTCGTTACTCTCCTGTTTGCTAATCTTCATAAGCAGGTGAACTGCTGCTGATTTAAAAAAAAAAAATCTTTCTTAAAATTAAATCTGGTGGTGTTCTTCCTTGAATAAGACATATTCTATTTGGTACACATATAGACCCCATACCCGATAATCCTGAGCTTCTGATCGCAGGCAGGAGAAAGCATGATTTATTTTTCATATGGTTGGACTTGCATGCACTGTTTGGTGTTTCCTTTGTAATGCCAAATGAGAACCTGGAACCTGGGTAGCTGTGAAGGAAATTCCGGAGACTGCTCTGTGATCCTCAGTGCATGGAATTCATCACTCTAGCATGGCTTTAGAAACCTTACCATAGGGGTTTTGTGAGTATTAGGACTAATGCAGACATGAGAAACTTCATTGCTAGTTACTAATCTTTTAATTTAGCTGAAATTATAAACACGCTACAAGCATTTGAATAAACGAACAGCTGACATACTGACACAGCCAGGCTTCAGAAGCTGCCATAAAGTGCATTAGGTGTTCTTGGAACTGGAGAAAGCTAAAAGCACAAGGCCACTATTAAGGCACTTTTACAGGCTAAACCATACCTCTTCTAACACCATTAAACTTCATCTCATTACTGTTTTGATGTTTCCTCTGGTAGCTTAAAAGCTAATGTATATTTTTTTCTGAGCTCCATTTCAGGTCTTTATCTTCCCCTTTACTGAAGTTGTTGAGCCATTACTTAAGCTTGCCTCAATTAAACAACCCACACCAAGGGACTGGTAAAAGATTAAAAAGGTAATTCTGAAATACCACATTCACAAAAGGGTTTTAGCACATGCTTGGTTTTAAGTGAATAATCCTTTTGATACCCTGCTAAATCTCTGTTTTAAAAAAGCTTCCCTTAGAGAAAGACTTCTCTTTGGGAAATGGATGGATCAAGGGAAGACATTTTCAGTGTCAGGGATGAAGTTTGCTTGAGAATGTAATGTAAATTATTTTCCAATTAAAATACTAGATCATTTTTGTTGTCTGCTGCCTAAATTGAGTAACCCATTATTGCAGCTTCCCTTTCTATCCCATTTTGTGGAGTTCTATAAAGAGAGGGAGACTGCATGACTTGTTCTTGGCCACAGCTCTCAGAGGGTGCTTTCTTATTTTTGACTTCCTACCGCACCCTGAAGAAAGAACTTTAATTAGAATAGACCTCAAGCATAAAGGCAGACAGAGTAGGATATATTTTCTTCCATTTCTTTAAGGATAATAAATATCGAAGAAATTAAAAGCAAAAAGTGTAATGAGAACTTTACATTTCTCCTGAAAACCAATCTCTTGCCTCCCACAGGGAAAATGCTATAGGAGAGAAACTGTGTAAGTCAAGTGGGTTTGCTGTGGATTATTACATGCTAATTACTTTGACAGCTGCTTCTGAAGCAACATCTATGCTCATTCCACTGTGTCTGTCTCTGTAGATCTAACTCTGTCAGACTGAGGTATAATTTAAGATCAATTGGAGTAAGGGAGAAGTCTGTGCCAAGCAACCAATAGTCCTAGACAATAAGTACAAAAGATCCTTACCAGAGCTATTTAGGAAGCTTGGATGAAAGCTGTGGATGCAGTAAGAATCAGCTAGGTAAAAGCTTGTTCATGTCTCGCACTGCTTCCCATACATATATGTGCAAGGAGAAGGCATGACTGAAACAACAGTGTTTGTGTATCAGAGTTTCTTATACCAAGTGCTGGAATATCTTAATTGTCATTTACTGACTTTAGTCTTGACCCCATTGCCATATAAGTAAATTGAAAACATATCTCCAAATACTGTGAATAGTAATAAAATTCCTACTTATCATATGTTGCTAACTTGCTGGGTATTTGAGTCATTATAGGCCAAGTCTTGAGGTGTTATTAAGTCTGTCACATAACCAGATTTTGACAGACACATTGTCTCATGTCAAGATGGAACAAGAGGAATGCAATTATTTCTTCATGCTTGTCAGAAAGCATTGTTGGAATTCCTTCCCTTCCTGTCCCTTCTCCCATATGGAGATAATCTCTATGGGGTTGTATATATCACTGGAATAAGGCAGAATGACTGAACCCACACACCAGCTCTGCATAGCAAGTGCTGCTACACCAGCACATCAAAACCACCACAGTAGTGCCTCAAAGCATCTGGATAGAAATCTAGGAGCCTTATGGGTTCCAAACCTTTATTTTAGTTGGTAGTAATCAGGAACCATCAGGGTCTCACAGAATCAAGTGCAGTGTTGGATGGTTTTGGTTTGTGTTTTTTTTGTGTGTGTGTGTGTTTTTTTGTTTGCTTGTGTTTTTGTTGTTGGGTGTTTTTTGTTTGGTTGGGATTTTTTTGTTTCTTTGTTTGCCATATTTTTTCCTTCCCTACCCTTATATCTGCATATGCATTGATCAGGCACGTTGATGGGCATATATTTTTATTCTTCCTACTACAAGATGCAGAAGTCTGTCTCAGGTTGAGTGGAGACATGGGGATGGGAATAAGGACTTTCATTCTGTAGTAGTAAGTAAGTAGTAAGTTTCATTCTGTAGTAGTAAGTACCTCTTAAGGAGGTAAAGGGGAGTTTCATTTTGTGGCCTGAGGCACCAAGAGGATCTTATGTCTCTACTAATAAGATTCTGGAGTTTATCTCCTCACTGCTCTTCTAAGTTACTGATTATTTTAAAACTCGAATAGTTTCTAAGTGAAAAGTTTATTTGCTGACATTGAACTGTTTCACATGCGCTCTGTGTTGCTGCTAAACCCTCCCCCCCCAGTTTTGCAATAAACAGCTGTGGTTTTTAGCAGCGAGGTCTATGTTTTGTTAAAATGCACAATAAAACTGCATATGGGCTAGGGCTGTTCTTCTGCATTTATATCACACCCTTATTGCCTACTAGATTGACCTCGCTATTGGGAGAATCGCTTGGTTGGTTCTAAATATAGCACTGCATCTGCCCTTAAATGGGAGCGGAGGGGCAGTAGCCTTTGGAGAGGGGAATTATTTTTGTTTTGCTCAGCCAGAGTTTGCTAAGCTGGGAAAGGCTGATCTTCCTCTTTCTGTTTCGCTTGGTAAGTCCACTTTTCATCTAGATTGTTCATGTTCAAATGGGAGTAATTGTGGGAGGGTGCTGGGTGCTTTTCTGTAAAAAATAAATTATCTTCCTTGGGGAAAACAAGCAGTAAGCAGGACACAGATTTATGAAAGGACAAACAAACAAACAAGTAGAATTGGTTTATTCTGTGCATACTTGAGCTCGATACCACTGTGCTTTACATTTGCTCTGCTTCTTTTTGCATATAAAGAACTACATTATACCAGTCCATAGCTCTCTTGATATACATGCTTCTCCAATCATTCACATATTGGCAATGTCCCTTTCTTGTGTGCTCCTATTTTATAAAAAGACAAAACATGATTTACATGAAATACGTGCAGAAATAAGCATGAAATCCTGCAGTAGCTGATAAACTGCTTGGCATGCCGAAGAATAGGATGCAGCTAGGACAAAAATTACTATTTTTTTTTTTTTTTAACTTTCAAGTACCTGTCTTCAGAAGATGTATTTCTGATATCTGTGTTGCTCTAGGCTATGTGATCTGTGCCATATGAAAATTTCAGCTGA
This sequence comes from Tricholaema leucomelas, assembly GCA_013400475.1. NCBI lineage: Eukaryota > Metazoa > Chordata > Aves > Piciformes > Lybiidae > Tricholaema lacrymosa > Tricholaema leucomelas. The sequence continues at coordinate 98,820 of WAAF01018842.1, read as the reverse complement.
ATCAGTGTATAGAGTCTTGGGAAATCATGTTCTTGTCTTGGAACTCTGCTGGTGTGTTGATAATACCTGTAAGACAGTGAAAGTAGTGTAATAAAGAATAATGAAGGCTGAGATGATAGGAAGGGGCTTTCACTATCTCGCTGTCTCGCATTCCTTGCTGTTCAATTGAAGGGATGTAAGGCACTTGCCAAGTGGAAAGAAATCTTATTAGAATGTGTTGAAACTTTGTATTTGGAATGCCAGGATAGCAGGGTTTCAAGTCAATGTGGGTGAATTCAACCTCATTTAATTCTCAGCCGTATAAGATCATGAATTCATACGACAGAGTCCATGTAAGTGCCCACCTATCTTTGGGTATATACTGCCTAATTTATAAGAGGGATATGGCAAGACAGGTAAAATTGGAAGCTTCCATTCCCATCACGAAGGTTGACAGCCAGTTGAATATGATCCAGCACTGTGCCTAGGTAGCCAAGAAGGCTAGTGACACCCTGGCTTGCATTGGAAATAGTGTGACCAGCAGGAGTAGGAAATTGATTGACACTTGTAAAGCTCCATCTTGCATGTTACATTCAGTTTTCGCCCCCTCGTTACAAGAGGAGTATTGAGGTGCTGCAGCGTGTCCTGAGAAGTACAATGAAAATAGTGATGAGCCTAGAGCACAAGTCTTATAAGGAGTTCTGAGGAAACAGGGAATGCTTATTCCAGAGAAAAGGAGGCTCAGGGTAGACCTTTTCACTCTGCAATTCTCTCTGATTCTCTCAAGTAGCAAGTGACAAGATGAGAGGAAATAGCCTACAGTTATGCCAGAGGAGGTTTAGATTGGATATCAGGAAAAGGTCCTTCACAGAAAGGGTTGTCAGGCAGTGGAAAAAACTGCCCAGGAAAATGGAGGATTTTACCATCCCTAGAGGTATTTGAAAGACCTGTAGAAGTGGTGCTGAGGTATGTGGTTTAGTAGTGACGCGGCAGTGCTAGGTGAATGGTTGGACTTGATTTTAAAGTTCTCTCCCAAGCAAACTGATGCTATGACAGTCACACAAAAGCCTTTTTAAAAGTTTTTCTTTTAGACTCATGCAAGGGCAGGGACTGGTGCTTCCCTCCACAATGGCCTTGCTTGGGGGAGGAGTACCCATGGCTCTGCCTTCTACCTGCTTGCCACAGGGCAAAGCTGGTGACTAACTCCATCTAAGGCTGTGGCTATGACCATGACCACTCCTAGCATATTCTAAGTTACCTCCATGTTAACTGCTGTGGCTAGAGGGTGAAGCAAACCACTCGGAAATTAATACAAGGTCAAGGTGTGCATTCTACTTAATTATATGTGCTGGTATTACTGCATTGTATGGTAGTATATTAAATTGCTTAATCTGTCTGTCTCTTTGCTAGTAGAATCATCTGAAGTAGTGAAATGTTAAAAAAATCTACTCCTTCAAAACATATGGAGTTATTAATAAAGAACAAACATGTGATGGCTGGTATGTGTCAGTTGCTTGAAAACGTTGTTTCACTGGATATTCAGATGACTAGCAATAGAAAAATCCAGGCAATTTTTATGTTTGATGTGAAAAATAATGCTTGCACACCTGGGATGATTCAAACAAGATTTATGCTTAAAACAAGTTTGCAAAAAATAGGGTAACACTTTTCCTATAAAAAGGAGGGCAGCTGTGATATAGCTGAAGATATCAAACCTTGCTAAGTAAAATCTGGAACTCTGTAAGCTTTAAGCAAATAAGAATTCCATATGATTTTTTTAATTTAAGTATTTGTATTTGTTGTAAAAAAAAAAATTCAAACTGAGTTCTTATTATGCAGAAGGCAAAACCTCTTCAATGGGAAAGACAAGCATCTTAAATGGCTTAAAATTAAATTGCTTAAAATGCTCCTTCCCTGGAGGTGGTCAAGGCTAGGTTGGATGAGGCCTTGAGCAGCCTGTTCTAGTGGGAGGTGTCCCTGCCTATGCTGGGGGGTTGGAACTAGTTGGTCCTTTCCAACCTAAACCATTCTATGATTCTATAAATTGAGGGTAGGCTGTGTGGTCTTTTAAGTTCATTGTTTCTCATACACAGAACATAAATTTCTGTGTAAGCTCTGAGTATATACATGCACACAGAGATTACCCGCCTGAACATGAGCCAGCAGTGTGCCCAGGTGGCCAAGAGAGCCAGTGGCATCCTGGCCTGCATCAGGAATGGTGTGGTCAGCAGGAGCAGGGAGGTCATTCTGCCCCTGTACTCTGCACTGGTTAGACCACACCTCGAGTACTGTGTTCAGTTCTGGGCCCCCCAGTTTAGAAGGGACATCGAGATGCTTGAGCGTGTCCAGAGAAGGGCGACGAGGCTGGGGAGAGGCCTTGAGCACAAGCCCTACAAGGAGAGGCTGAGGGATCTGGGGTTGTTTAGCCTGGAGAAGAAGAGGCTCAGGGGTGACCTTGTTGCTGTCTACAACTACCTGAAGGGTGGTTGTGGCCAGTGGGAGGTTGCTCTCTTCTCTCAGGTGGCCAGCACCAGAACGAGAGGACACAGCCTCAGGCTGCTCTGGGGGAAGTTTAGGCTCGAGGTGAGGAGAAAATTCTTCACTGAGAGAGTCATTGGCATTGGAATGGGCTGCCCAGGGAGGTGGTGGAGTCACCGTCCCTGGGGCTGTTCAAGGCAAGGTTGGACGTGGCACTTGGTGCCATGGTCTAGCCTTGAGCTCTGTGGTAAAGGGTTGGACTTGATGATCTGTGAGGTCTCTTCCAACCTTGGTGATACTGTGATACTGTGATAAAAGATTGGAGAGATATGTTAGCATTCTAAAAGTTTGTTACCAAATTGGTGAAGATGCTACCAGACTCTCTACATTCTATTCTGTTTTAGACTGCAGTGTCTAGGAGCTGCATAAAGATCCATGCTGATTTTACAACATTTCCACCAAATTAAGTTTCCTGGAGGGCAAAATATTATGTAATACAACATTTGCAGAATTGACATAACCATCTGAAAATGCCCAAGTGTTATGAGGCAATATAGTAATACTTTAAACTGGTTATTAAAAGTAACTGATGACTAGAAGGTGTGTTTTGGGGTTTTATGTATGGGGAGTTATCTTTTATTTTTCATTGTGGTATAGAGGTGGTGTGGAATTAAATTAGATAAATACTGTAGGCTTCAGTGTCCCATGACAATATGAGTTGTCAAAACAGGGCTTTTTAAAATCACTTAACTTGGAACACTATGGAGAACAAACAGAACTACAGACAGGTAGAAGAAACAATGCTGACATCATGGGAAAAACAGGATGAACCCTCGACTTAATATAAATGGTCAAAGATATTTAAGAAAGATGAGATATAGAGTAAGATCAGGAATAAGGATAGACATGCAGGAGCAGGATGTACTGATCTTTCATAAAGAATGGTCAGGATGGGCATGACCTCGTGAATTGGTTTTGGCACTTCTGCAGATGGACAAGCACAGAGAAAGTGCATGTTGCATGGTATGGCATTGACAGGTCAGGAAGAAAAAGTACATGCTGTGCCATGGTTCACGATGGGAACCTCCTGAACTTGCGAATGCAAGCTATCTATAGTGAGCACAACCATGTTCTTCTTCCTATGGCATTTGTCAATCCCATCCATCAATTTATTTGGTTGCGTGCCTGCTCTCGGAGGCTGAGTGATGATGATAGAATTTGCTGCCTGTCTTTTAAATCTTAAATTAACTCACTTATCAAACTAAAAATATCCATATCAGACCCTTGGCTTCTGTGCTCAAGAATGTTATCCCTTGCCACGTGGTTCTAGATTATTGCTTTCTATTCAGATCAGTGTTACTATGGCAAGAAACTATGCACAACCTGGCCTGGGAACTCAGTCTTTTACTCACGAGCAAAAGCAAATTGTTATATATCTGCTACTATGCATATGTATACATGTTTATGTAAACTAATTTGAACAGTCTTCTTCACCTGTGTTTTTTATATCTGTAATCCTCAGGGACATTTTGCCTGGCTTAATATTTTTGTTCGAGTTTAATGGAAATAATCATAATAGAACAATAATAAAATAACAGGAATAATAATAGGAATTATAATAATACAAATAATAATAGTAGGAATAATATATAGTAGGAATACAATGATGGTGTGCTCTACCAAAGAAGTTAAGCTTGAATGTGGGACTAATTGTTTTAGGAACATCTTGTCCTGTAACTATAGGTCTTTTTCTAGAACTCCAGGGATGTTAATAGCATTTGCATAGATAAAGTTCAAGGGTTGCTTCTGACAGGACACGTGGACCATATATCTCATCAGGTTGTCTGCAACACTTGCAGTCACATACCAGTAGAATGTGGTGAAAAAGCCTCAGATGGGTTTTTAATTTGTTACAGTTACCCAGTTTGGTTTTTTTTTTTTCTTTGTTGGTGTATTTTCAGTTTCCTTTCCCCCCCCCTCTTTTTTTCACTGGTTATTTTCCCCCTCTTTTTTCTCTCTCTTCCCTTCCCCCTTCCCCCAGTGCTCCTGCCAGACCATTGCTTGCATCTTGCTTTTGGGTCAGTTTCACCAATAACTTGCTGGTACAATTAGGTCTTGAGCCACTCTCAAAGACAAAATCACGCTTCACCTAAACTCATTTGTGGGGCTAAGGTGTGTTCTTCATATTGCATTCTCTAACTCTATCAGTGGTAGGGTGACTAAATATTAGTGCACTATTCAAGCATATCACAAAAATGTGAGATCTTTTCAGTGGAAAATTGGCAAAATAGTCAATGCATTGTGCCTAGGAAGATAAAATAAACTTCTTGTTGTGAATTCATGCTATCCTATATAGTCTGTAGACCGTTTAAGTTGGTTTTACAGTGGGGCTGTAATTTTTCTCTTCAGATATTTATCTTTGCACCACTAGTAAGTATTAAATACATACTCTACAAGCACCGTTGTAATTAACCAGTGAGGATTATTACATTTGGAATTGTTGCGAGGCAGCTCCCCTCTGTGTTAACAGAAGGCAAAATGAGCCTGGCTGCTAACAAGCTCAGCTGCTTGCTTGTATGGATGCTGGGAGTAGATGGCCATGCTTGTTTCCATTCTAAGGGGTTTTGGGTGTTTGTGAAAAACATCTGAACATATATTTTGAGAAAAGCTGGGTGCTAAGAAGATATGCTAATTACAGTGAATGTTTTATATTTAGTGGGAAATGGCTGAACGGTAAATGACATTTTCTCCTATCTCAAAAATGAAAATAGCCCAGACTATGATCCATGCAGACACATGGGCTCTACTCTGCAACCCTTATATGTCAGCTCTCAGTGCAAGTTATATCAGCATAGCAACACATAAATTGAATGTTGTTAGATTCACAGAATTATTTAACTGGGTGACATGTAAACATGAGTAGCACTTAACATCTGAGTCAGCTTAGTCTATGGGTTTGCCCTTTGCACCTTCATTTAGGTGAAAAGGCCAATTAAAAATAGAAAAGAGGAGGGAACGCAATGCCATGAACAGTCTGGTTAACTAAGAGGCAAGTTAAATGTCACATGTACAGTAGTCAGAGAGAGCAGGAAGAAAAGCTCTATTTGATATCTGTAAGTGTAGCATAATTTTATGTACAGATACCAAAAGGAAGAGTCATGGATGCTCATGGGTCTGTATAACTGTTCATGTAACTAAGACAATAGCCATGTGATGAGTTATGAGGTCCATGTCAGCACAACACACCTAACTAAGCTAGCATCTCTACAAGGTGCTGCCCTGTGCTGTACTAACTTCAGTCATGTTAGCTTTCTTATTTCTTCAGAAAGCAGGTAATGTTTCTTTAATGTCCCACAGTAATATTGTAAACGTGCTTTAATTCTGTCTTGTGATGGCTGGTATTTTGCCTAAAGCTCTCATTCTGAAATGTGAGATTTGTCATTTTTCTGTCTCTTGAAAAAGAGGTTGAGAGAGTATCTATAGGTTACTAAAATAGTGCAGCTATCAGGTCATAAATTGTACAGACTCGTCTCTTTGGATCTCTTGGCTTTTTGTAAGAGCATGTATCTCCTGGTGAATATACTGTTTCCTCCTGCAGAGACCTTTTTCTTGGAAAAGTGAGACTAGCTGATATGGCATTGTGACTTGGGAGCATCTGACTCTGCTTTTGAATAGCTGAAACAACCAGATACATAGGGAAGTTATTACACTACTTGCACTAGCATAAAAGCCAGCATGTGAAGTAGTTACTGAACTAAGAATTGCAGTCTTTCGATGAATCATCTTACATTTTTCTTTCTAAAGATCCAGTGTGTTAGAGTATACCTCCAAGATCATCCAGTCCAACCTATCACCCAGCCCTATTCAGTCAACTAGACCATAGCACTAAGTGCCCCATCCAGTCGTTTCTTAAACACCTCCAGGGACGGTGACTCCACCACCTCCCTGGGCAGCCCATTCCAATGGCAAATCACTCTCTCTGTGAAGAACTTCCTCCTAACATCCAGCCTAGACCTCCCCTGGCACAACTTGAGACTGTGTCCCCTTGTTCTGTTGCTGGTTGTCTGGGAGAAGAGACCAACCCCCACCTGGCTACAACCTCCCTTCAGTGTTGTATAAGAAAGCTAGCTCTCATTTTTAAAGAATAAACTGCTGCAAATGAACATGATTTCTTCTGTGTACACAATCTGGCTAGTACTGCAATGAAAAATATGTGAACAAGTTACACTTTAAAACTTCACATAAGAGTCTTGATAATATCTACAAGTTTTCAACAATTTTATCATTGCTTTCCATTCTCAAGTGAGAATTTTTCAAAATGATTTTTTCAAAACCTCTAAATTTCAATCTTTGGAAATGTCTATGGAGGTATTAAATGACATTTGCAAAGAAAGGGAAGAATGATCCAACAAATTTTCTTCTAGCTCTGCTGTCTATGATTTCTTAGCTCAGACCATGGAGGCGGTAAGGTAGAGCATGAGGTCCCCATGTAAATCACTGCTGGCTCTCTTTGTCACAAATTGGTGGAGTTCTAAGTGTTTGTGCAAGTACAGACACATCTATGTATCTCTAAGTGTCTGAAATATATGGCTAAATGTGATTTCACTCTCTGCAGGAGTTACTGATTGTTACAAGCAAGTATGTCTTCGGTAGCGATGCCGTTTTACCAGAGGAGGCACAAGCACTTTGATCAATCATATCGCAACATTCAGACAAGATATGTACTTGAAGAATATGCAGCAAGAAAGTAAGTGCCGTGGCTTCTATTTTGACTAATCAGTTTTTAAAATAAGTGTATTTATCCTGCACCTTTAGCTCCAAAAATGGTGCTTTTTTCCAGAATGACAGTGTTCTGATTCCTTCCACTGAGATGCTGCTTTCTCACAGTGTCCTGCTAAGTGTATCTAGACTTTCTGGCTGTGTTGTAACTTGCCTATGCAGACCTTTCATCTCAGGATCTGTTCCACTCGCCACCTCCTAGTTGGACAATCTTTTTAGTTTCCAGTTAAAACTCTGACTTAAGAAAAAAATGGCATGGAATTTATTGTAAATCACAGAAAGAGTTTTTATGCATTTTAACATATATGACATGAGGATATTCCTTCTCCTGAAGTTGGCTATTCCAAGATATAGTTTTTGTCATTCTCTTTCTTAAAAAAAAAAAAAAAAAAAAAAGGGCAAAAAAAAAAAAAAAGCTTTTAATTCTTTTATGTTTTAACCACTAGATACATGTCCTTTGTATCTCAGAGTCTGGAGCTTTGAATCTTGGTTGCTTGAGTATCTCTGTCCTGCCTCCTCAGCAATTGAGATGCCTGTATCTTGTCCAGCTTTCACAGGGCAGGAAAGGTTCGTGCAAGAAATTTTGTGAAGGACAGAAAGGCAGGACTATTTAGAAACAATCAACATTATGGGGCTTCTGTATGATTTGAGTGTTAGGCAGGCTGGTACCCTCAGAGTCTGCTGAATTGCTATCACAGCACTTGAATGATGGGAGCCTGCAATAAGTATAAATCTAATAGAATTGAATGAAATAAAATGCTTCATGACTTCGGTGACAGATGATGGGCATTAAAGCCCGGAAGGATGCGAATCAGTACTGTAGTGCACCTGTGAGAAATGTAAAGCAGGTTTCTCTTCTTTCTCGCTGAGCGGTGCTCAGTCATGGCATTCTGCACATATAAAGTAATTTCTTTGGCTTTTGCGAGTTCGTGTTTTACAGGAATTGCTGCATTATAACAATGTCTTTTTTATTTGAAGGGCTGCTTCCAGACAGGCTGCGTATTATGAATCCCCTGGCCTGGGAAAAACGACATGTAGACTCTGTGCCAGGAGAGCACGTACCTTGGCTCATGAAGTAATGCAAGAATCCAGGAAAAGGTAAAGTGCTGTTGCTCCCATCCAACCAGTAGTGGCTGTGATCCCATTTAGTATTGCTCTTTTGCCAGGGCTCTTTTGAGAATTGGTGAGACTGGGGCTTCTCTGTCACTGATCTTCACTAATCTATTTTGGCTGGAATACTAAATGACTGAGTATTGCTTTCAGTCTCATATTTCAACTTGGAGTTGTTCCTCTAATTCCCACTCTGACCCTTGAAAACAGCTCTAAAACCAAAATAAATTCAAATCTGCCTGGGACCCCAAATGCATTTTTGAATAGGTTTTCACTCTTCCTAAATTTTTCATTTAGATCACTTTAAACATTTTGAAGTCAAGTTACAGCCTCGATATGAAATCCTATAGTAAATGTGCTGGTGGTAATATTCCTTCTAGTGAATTTACTATTTCTGCTCTGTTGTGCTCTACAGTGACTGCACTGAAGATGCAGACAATTTCTACTGAAAGAACAAATTCTCTCTTGTTTGTCAAAAATGTGTTGCAAAAAACATACACATCTGTATGATCCTGGTACTTTGGTTGCTTTGAGATACATATGCCAGAAACAGACTGTTCTAGGAAAATTGAACCAATTTGTAGAATCTATTTTTGTATAAATGGTCTTAATTTTTGTCAATCTCAGACAAATAAATGCAAAACCCAACCCCCCACCAAAAAGTACCAGATAAAGAATGTCTTGTCTTCAGTTTACTGGATTTCGTGCAAATAATCTCATTTGCTTTATTGCATGTTGGTCTGTGCTTTAAGAACCTTGCTGTATTCTATAATGATAGCCATGATAGGAACATCTTATATTCAACTGCCTGTGATTTTTTGTCCTGTGGTCAAGGCAGATACTAGCATAGAGTGCTTCCTTGAATCGGTATGAATGCAGGCACTTGAGATAGCTCCTCCTAAAAACATTCACAAATTGACTTTTTAACAGGAATTCTGAAAAATCTATGAATTCAGATTTTCAGGGAACAATCCACAAATTTCTCTAAGTGTTGTCTTTTCCTGGTGGTTTGTGTAGTACTTCTGATGCACTATTATCCAAAGACAGCTATTTTTGGCATGCAGCAGTTCATCAAATCCCTCTGAACAGATTGATCTCTATCTTTCAGGTAAGTTCAGCTGATAGAGCTCTTGGAGCTAGCAGAGCTTTCCAGGTGCTAGAGCCAAGGGCACATCACAAGCAAGGTCCAAATCTTATCAGGCTGTGAACAGGAACAGAACGTACCTGCACTCTTCTGCCTTCTTGTATCCATGGGAAGGAAAATTTGGGGCCAGAAGGAGGCCAGGCAGGCTCTTGATCTCTGTTAACCAGAGGACTAAGACAGTGGAGTACCACCTCAATATGACCATGCCAACTTTCAGGATCCAAAGCTTAGGCACAACATATACAGAAGGAAAGAAAATGACAGAAGATTCGTATTAATTTCTTGTGTTCATTAGAACAGGCAGATAGACTCTAAGAATAGTGCTCAACCTAAATTTTACATCTTGCTGATACAGTTTCAGGGCTCTCAGTTGCTTAAAGCTTCATATTGGTTGCTCTTACCTGGCATTTTTTCTTGTCCTACAGGACTCATGAACAGAAGACTCACGCAAGTGAAGAGAAAAGAATCCGGTTTGCCAGTGAGTTGTCTGCTTTGGAAAAAGAGATTCACACAGCCAGGCACCGTGCTAGAGAACATCTGGATAAACTTGCTGTGCAGAGGATGGTACAGTGCTGAATCTTTGTGTTACTGTCCAAGCAGAATTAGAAGATATACTGAAATTTAAACCTGTGTTTCAACTGCCAATAATGACTTAACAACTTTGAATGCTGTAGATTTAAGGATAGAACATCTACCACCTTTGAGTCCAGTGCTAGATGCTTTAGATACTTTTCTTTTCCTGTGCTTAATAGGTAGAAGAAAATATGGCTCTGGAAAGACATCTTGTTGAGGAAAGCATAAGTAGAGCTCCTGAAATTCTAGTGCGCCTGAGGTCTCACACTGTCTGGGAAAAGATGTCTGTGAGTCTTTGCTTCACTGTTCAAGGATTTCCCACCCCTGTTGTACAATGGTAAGAGACTGCCCTTTCCTAGCCTTCTAAAAATGTTGTTAAGCTTTTTTCATTTGGAAGCTATGGCATAACTGATAAGTGTCACATACATAATGGCTATGTTAAACCCCCTTTATAATCCTCATGGGTGTGCTGGATTGTAGCAGTTGATACTGCAGTGGAAGGAGTGGGAGGACGGCTTGTGAATGCCTCTGAGCAGTGTGAGAAGCAAACTTGAATGTTTCAGAAGCCAGACTGTGGAAGGCATTCAATTATTTTTGGCCATAAAATTCCATGACAATGAAGAAGCAAATGACAAAATGCACAGAGCTCACAGGCTACTTTCTAAGCCTGGGCAAACCTGCACAGCAACATTGCTATCTTGAGTCGTGTCCCTGTTCACTCTGTGTCAGCCTCTCTTGAGATGGATGTGAATGGAACGTCCCTGAAGCTTCCTCCCTCTCCAGAGAAGTGCTGTTCTGAAGCTGGCCTGTGAAGATCTAATCTGAGGCACAATCCTATTGCTTTTTCTCTTGTTCGAGCTGAAGTGCTTTACTGTGATCCGAGACAAAGTTTGGTTCCCATCTTGTGCCAGGGCTAGTGGACTGTAAAGTTCAAGTTACGTGCCATCTTCTCTCAACTTCACACCACGCTCTTCTGGCCTGGGTACACATCTTCTCACTTTTTTCTGCATTGATAGTCCCCCTTTGCTTTGCCTTCACAGCCCAGTGTGTATCTATCCACATGGGAGAATACTCTGTGCAAGTAAAAAAGTGCTGATGCTAGCAGGTGGTAACTGGATGCAAGAATCTGGTGAATTAATGCAATGAATAGTATCTGATATTAATGAGGTAATTTTTTCTTCCTTGTCAGGTACAAGAATGAGGAACTGATTACCCCTGCAAGTGATCCAACAAAGTATAGAATTGAAGGCAAATATGGAGTACATGTGTTGCATATAAACAGGTAGATTGTTTTTGGGAATGCAACAGGTTTTTTTATACTGTACACAAACTATTTTTTTTTAATACCAAATAATTAAAAATTCACACAAGGGCACAAACAGTTGTTAAATTCAGCACACTTCTCTGTTGGTACTCACATTTAGGTTTGCTAAGTAGATGAATACTAGATAATGAACATTAAATGAAAAATTATACATTTCTGTAATATATTTCTCTTATTTAACTACAGTAATCTACAAAATGTAGAAAAGGAGACCTAAGTAGCTGAAATAGTAGCAGTTTCTTTTATATTAGACTTCTATCTTCTCAATGTTCAAAGCATAAAGTTATCTGTGCATTTCATGTTTTTGCCGTGATGAAGCTCATTAAGGTAAGCAAAAAACTGAGCTGTTCAGGGCAAGGGTACCTAGTTATCAGTGTTTATTTTATCATATGTTAGATTCTGCTTACTTTTGGGTCTCCACCTGTTTGTTTTCCAAAAATCAAGAAGATACAAGTTTGCTTATTTAAAAATGAAAATATTCTGTCTTAATTTAATTTTTCAAAATTATATTGATGTTGTTGTGGTGTGTAAAATGCGTAGGTAGAACAGCTTCCAAAGAATCATCCTGTACCATCCTAAGAAATTGAAATATTGCATGTTATATGTGACTTTGTATAAGCTCTCATACCTCAAAGATTAAGGAAAACATGGCTGTGATATTTAAAAAGAAAATAATATCTGGAACAGAGACACTCCCTGCCCCTCCCTTTCTAATTTCTCTGGATTGTGAACATCAGCTTTGTTGAAACAGATGGAATTTTTGTGGCTAACTTCTGGTTAGCCAAATATTTAATCTTCTACCCTGTTTCCATCTGTTAGCAGTGGCTGCAGCCTTCAGCACAGGCTTGAGGCAACAGTGAAGATAATAAGTGCGTAATTCCTTCTGATTTTGGGGAGGACTACTTACCTTTTTTGTAATCCTGTGGAAAAGTCCAGCCCAGCTGTCCACCTTTATGTAGCTCAGGATGGGAGAAGCACCCCTGAACAGAAGCTGACAGCAAGAATCACTGTTATTGCTTCTTAAGGGACATTTCTCAAGAAGTAGCAGTGTTTATGAATACTTTTAAGATGCTCATAGTCTTCTACTCCCAGGCCAAGGATAACTTGCTGACTGCTCTCTTTATTTGTGACATGTCTCAGCAGAGCTGATTCTTCCCATCAGTATTACTTTTGGAGATAAGAGCATGGGGTTAAAAGGAAAAAACAGATTGTTCTCTTGCCATCTTCTCCCTTGCAGCAGAGAAAATGGAAAATGTTGTCCTTTGGATGTGTGTGAGTGACAGTCAGGAGATTAAACTTTGGTGACTTCCTGCCAGTGAGTGATTGTAGCTGTGTTTATTCCCTTGGTTAGCGTCCACGAGCACCTCCTTGGTGAATTTAGATGTTGGCTATGTAGTGTGCAGGTTCCTTTAGTGACATTTTGGAAATAAATGACTTTTTGAAGAAACAAGAGTCAATGCTGATGATGCCTTCTGAGCATCTGTAACCATCCGGCTAAAGAATACTAACAGCTTACATCCCCTTGGTGCTTTTTTCTCTTTCCTGTGCTGTCATCAGTCATATAGACATCATCCACAGTCATCTTTGGGAGTGCTCAGACCTAGCTGTATTTATTCAGACATATTACAGAGTTAGTTATTGGCACCCACTCAGGTTCCCACATCAACCCATCATCAGGCACTGTTTACTAGTTCCAAACCTGTAGGTGTTTGTGCAGGCTCCCCTGTGTTCAACTAACCTGCCATCTTCACAGGCTGTTGCTCCATTTCTCTATCATTCTCTCTGGCAGTGTGGCCTTTTTCCACCTAAAGATGCCTGGCTGCTTTCCCACAGGTTTCCCTTCTCTTCTTAAAATATTGCTAAGGGGATTGTAGACTCAGAGTTATGATTTATTTGCTACAGAGTTAGAGATTTTATTAAATTACAGTCTCTAAACTCACTTGTATTTCTTTATTGCTGGCCTGTTTTATTTCAGATCTTGACCATCAGCCATATTTTCTAGCCCAAAAGAGAGCAAATAAACATGCAGGAAATGGAAGAACAGTTTGATAGTGTCTTACTAATAATAGGTGTTCCTAATGTTAGAAACAAAGAATCTACAGCTAGTGGCTAAAATACATGGATTATTCCTGGTTTTGTACATGTATCAGCTAACTCTGGGTCTTCTGTACATCTCTTCATGCATGTATATTGGAAATATTTTTATTCTGGGAAGCAGAACCAGTGGGGTTTTGAGCTCTTCTCAGCTGTTCATACCAAAGTGCTGAGCTGATGTCATCTGATCTGCAGCCACTTGGAGTGGCCTTGGAATTTCTTGGCCACTTTTCTAGGTGCTTCAGTGTAGCTCAGAGAGTGAACTTTCCCTTCTGATGCAAGCATGATATTTATTCCTACGAGTATTCCTTGGTCCAGTGGAAAAATTCTTGAGGCACCAAACCCAGAATGTCATCTTGTACTCTAAAGTACTAACTGGGCAATTCCATCCTTCTCTTGTTTGCTGTCTTCCAGGGCCCATAAGCTTGACAGTAACTAGATTGTTGTCACTCCTGCCTCATTTTTATGATGACCTGTGCTCAATGTGACACGTTTTCTGTAGCATTCTGTGCCACCATTATTATACAGTGCTACTTTCTTGCTCCTTTTAAGCTTCTTGAATTGGGAGGTTAAGCTTAAGGTCCCCCCTGAGCAGTAAAGAGAAGGGGGATGGAGTTTCATTTTATTTTTGGCACAGCTGGTAATTATAGGAGAAGAGATATTACCAGCCTGCCCTGGGATACTTGTTCATCCCATCTTTCATCTGTCTTCTGATAGGTGATTCAGAGCACACTCTGAGGAGTCCTCTGAGGAAAGATACTGGTAGTTGAAGTGATTGATACATATCTGAGAATGTGAGAGTTAGTTTAAAATGTACTTCTTTATCCCACCTAATTTAAGGCACATCATACAAGAAACGATTTCTGTGTTGGAAGTTGTCAAGATGAGGGTGCCCCACTGCTTTATAGCATAGCTGCAAAGTACTTTTAGCACATACCATCCTGATTAAAAAATCATAATATTTTGAATATCTTAGTACTACTTGATTTTCAATGGGATTTTTATTTGTTTACTAGGATATCTCCTCAAATGAATCACTTTGCTTTATGCAGCTGTGAATGCTGCACTATCTCACTTACCCAACGCTTAAAGTTTAACAGCATTTGGTCTTGTATTAGGGCCCTCTCTCTTTTTCCTGTTTCATTAGGTCATCTCTTAAGCAGAGCTTGTAGCTGCAGCAAAGGTTTGTAGCTGCATCAGTAAAAATGTGTGGCAGGGCCAGCAGAGTGCAGTGTAGTACCTACTGCCAGTAGGCAAAGCGAACACTGATCAGAGGTCTGCTCCTCAGCACCACTAGCCTTGCTCTAGGAAAACAACATATACACACACGCGCAAAGGGCAGAAAACAAAACCTCCAAAACAATCAACCCCCACCAACTTAAAAATTCAATGAACCTTATCTTCTAACTATTCTCGTTTAACAAATGACACTGTGCAGCCAGTACAGTGCTATTTTAGTGTGATTAGGCAGAAACAACTTGAGATAATTTAGTCTGCAGTGATAGAGGATGAAGCCTATCCTGCCTCCTGCTGTAGGTGGGAGCAGAGCAGAGGCATTGCAGCAAGGGCAGTCCTATGGTGCAGAAGGTAGAGTTTTTGAGCTGTATGGGGTTGATTGGGTGATAAATTGCAGGGTCTCACAGGTGTGCAGTACCAGTGAGGGTACATGCAGCAGACACAATGTACTTTTGCTCTTCTTTCCTTGCTGAAATGCAAACTACAGCCCCCACATGAAATGGTCAGCACCTCATCAGCAAACAGCATGACTCCCTCAGCACATGTGTGGTTGGGGTTAAGTGCGCATCATCCTCCTGGAGGGTCTAGCTCACCTAGAAGAAAAGTGGATAGTACACTGTGCACCTGCATAGTCCTTGGGCAAGATGATGAGCAGCTGGGACTGCAGGCTGGAGGGCAGCAAGACTCTAAAGGACATGTATCTGGGGACCAGGCCAGAAGGCTGTATTATGGTATATACATGGAACCAGTGGTAAGGAATGGCCTCAGTGGAGTTTGCCTGACATAGTAAATTAAAGACATCTCCTGCCACAGCAGCTTTCTGGCATTGGTCTTCAGGACAGAACTGTCAGGACTTTGAGGCTGTTTTCTGGAAATGGTCTCTTACTGTCTTCTGAGCCTTCTCTGGGAACATTTTTGGTGAGCTGGCACACACAAGGCATGTCAAGGGCTGCTCTGATATATCAGCACTAGAGTGATTAAGATTGAATTTCTGAGGACAAATGATTTAATGCTGTTTAATTTACTAATATGCAACATATGTTGTTAAATACACTAATATATAGTAGTTACCGTATATTCTATACCTAAATCTCCTTAAAGTAAGGATGTAGTGCAGCATCATGAGAGTGTTTTACAGTTCCAGTACAGTAAATTCTATGATGCCCCTTCTTGTAAGAAATGTTTGAGATGCCTCACTTGTTGTTGCTTTATTTTCCTATGCCCAGACACTGTAATGGGCTGTGACAAAAGTATGAGCTGTGTACATTTAGGTATAGAGACATTAAAGCAGGACTTGGGGAAAAAAAAAGAGCCTGTACCGCAGTTCTATCTTGCTTTTGGCATTTTAGCTCCCAAGTGTTAAATAGTGTGAAGCTGGGGTAGTTAAAAAAAAAAAAAAAATATTAAAGAAGTTAGTAGAAAGAAATATTGTCAAGCCTGACAGCTTTCAAACTGCAGAATCAGTTAAGAACAGGTATTGGCATTTTTAAACGTTCTTCTTGCAATAAACAAGTTTAATAATAATAATAAGCCTAGTATTTCAGTTCTTCCAACTGTTTTTTCAGACCTTGTCTGTCCCTACTGTAGAAGGGTGCTTAAGGGCTTCATATCCCACTGTAGGCTTTTTGGTTAAGCGGCTTAATCTTAGGACTTACTCCTCTGTCTTTAACAATTAGTTACATGATACATTTTGGATTCGATTTCTGCATTTTGTGAAATGTGTGGCCAAGAAGGTGCCTGTAGGAGGAGCTGTTAGTCCTGTATGTTTAGTGAGATAAATCCCAACCTAAACGAGCTTTCATCAAGTTACATTTTAGACATTGCAACACAGATAGTATCATTCTTGTGATATGGCACTGTCAGAACGTATACAAGAGCTGAAAAACAGGTCTTTGCTATTCCTGTCACAGGTGCAATGTACCCCCAAATTGGCATTCTATCATGCATTTTACATCAAACTTTTATATATTCTTTTTTTTTTTTTCCTCCCACACCTGGGATATGTGACCTCTTAGAAGACAAGTGCAATCAGAATTCCACCCCTCTCATCTAGCAGTTGCCAAGATGAGACAAATTTGTTCTTATGAGAGGAAGCTAAGTGCATGTGCGCAGAACAATGTGTCTCATCGCTGAAAATTTCTGAGTGACCTCCTTTAAACATGCCACTAAATGAAACAGGCTTTAATGGTGTGTATTTAAAACAGCATTCTGATTAGCTGATGGCTCAGACTAATGGAATTCCAAGAAATAAAAAACCATCAACAAGCCTGAGAGCCATAGTTGACCAAAGAAGTTCAAGAAAAAGCTCTCAAACTGGACAAATAAACTTTCGTTCATTCAAAACCAAAGTGGTTTATTTACTATTATTTGGTAAGTTTCTGAAAACAAAGCAGAAGTAAATTCTGATTTTTTGAAATTCAATTTGTAATTGAGATGTTCTGCCTTTCCAAAATTACTTCTTGATCTGGACTAAGCTCTCTTATAAAAATTGAGGAAATCTCATTCTACTCAGATCTACATTTTACAAAAAATGAGTCAAAAGTATGATAAAGTTTTCCTAATCATTATTCACTTGTACTGATTAGAGACGTAGCAAACATGCTTATCTCAATTATAAGCTTAAGTAATTGCACTGAAAAAAATATATAATTGTGCATAGCTTAGTTTACTTCAATTTTATATCAGTAGTTCTCTATAGAGACCCCATTTTGAATAAGAAAAGAACTGGGTCATTGAAGTTTGTACCTATATCTTAATATGTGGCCGTATATCTGCTCAAATAACTTCCTTGTCAAGGAAGCTGAGGGAGCTGGGGTTGTTTAGCCTGGAGAAGAGGAGGCTCAGGGCAGACCTCATTGCTGTCTACAACTACCTGAAAGGAGGTTGTAGCCAGGTGGGAGTTGGTCTCTTCTCCCAGGCAACCAGCAACAGAATAAGGAGACACAGTCTCAAGTCGTGCTGGGAGAAGTATAGGCTGGATGTTAGGAGGAAGTTCTTCACAGAGAGAGTGATTGGCATTGGAATGGGCTGCCCAGGGAGGTGGTAGAGTCACTGTCCCTGGAGGTGTTCAAGAAAAGACTGGATGAGGCACTTAGTGCTGTGGTATAACTGACTGGCTAGGGCTGGGTGCTAGGTTGGCCTGGATGATCTTGGAGGTCTCTTCCAACCTGGTTGATTCTATTCTATTCTATGCAGTTCTCCCAAAAGCTCTTCCTTGACCAGGTAAGGCTTAGCCTAGGAACTGGATTTGATTTGAAAGATATAGTGAGACAATCCATCACTGGGTCCTATTATACATGAAGTAACTTTTCTTCTTTATATTGTCCTTGCATAATAGATATCTTTCCTCACACACGCACATAAATACATATAAAGGCAAAACATGTATACCCATAATCAATTTCAGACATTTTCCCTGGTCTTACATAATTTCCTCTGGACTGTCTAAGGGATATGAGAGAGGCAAAAATGCCAGTATCTTCCTGATGGGAATAGCCATAGGAGGAGGGATTTCTGCAAGCATCACATGTAATTTTTTTCCAGGGCTCTTTCTTAAAATATGTGGCAGAAGGGCAAGATGGATTAAGGCAGAAGGTTACATGCAGAAAGGGAACGGCCAGAGTGACATCCTCCAACAACCTACTTGGAGCATCCTCTAAAGGTCATTTACAGTTTGCTCAAGTTAAGGCAGCCTGTATACTAAGTTGTGATACAACTTCAGTAAAAATCAGTACCAGCTTTTCAAATGTCTTTCATCAGCATCTTGTACCATGTGACTCCAGTAAAGAGCTTTACAAGTGTTCCTTGATTTGTAATATCAGTCATTAAGAGAATTTGTATGTGTGTAAGGAGTCATCTGTTTTCCTCCTTCCCCTTTCCAGAGCTGATTTTGATGATTCTGCTACCTATTCGGCAGTTGCAACAAATATCCATGGGCAAGCATCAACTAATTGTGCTGTGATTGTGCGAAGTAAGTCTTACTTCATGTTTAAAACGAGAAATAAATATGATGGTCATGTCATTGAATGTTTGTTGTATGTTCATCTGTAGGATTCAGAGAGGATGAAGAGCCTCACCCAGCTGGCATAATGCCCTTTCACTGTAAGCCTTGTGTTTTTTCCTTTTGCTTATATAATTTATGCACTCTTACCAGAGTAATGTTTTACAGATGAGAAAGTGGCATGCTTCCTTCTTCTGGCTTTGCTTTCTAAGCGTTCAGTTGTAATAGAAGCTGTCCAGATGCTTTTGCTTTCCCATATGCGCTCCTAGATCAGCACAGGGCGTACTAGAGAGCTCCTATACAGATTGTACAGCAACCTAGGCCCCCCAGTTTAAGAGGGACATTGAGATGCTTGAGTGTGTCCAGAGAAGGGTGACAAGGCTGGTGAGAGGCCTTGAGCACAAGCCCTGTGAGGAGAGGCTGAAGGAGCTGGGATTGTTTAGCCTGGAGAAGAGGAGGCTCAGGGGAGACCTTATTGCTGTCTACAACTACCTGAAGGGAGATTGTAGCCAGGTGGGGGTTGGTCTCTTCTCCCAGGTAATCAGCAATAGAACAAGAGGACACAGCCTCAAGCTGCGCCAGGGAAAATTTAGGCTTGAGGTGAGGAGAAAGTTCTTCACTGAGAGACTCAATGTCTACTGGAATGGGATGCCCAAGGAGGTGGTGGAGTTGCTGTCCTTGGAGCCATTCAAGGCAGGATTGGATGTGGCACTTGGTGCCATGGTCTAGCCTTGAGCTCTGTGCTAACGGATTGGACTTGATGATCTATGAGGTCTCTTCCAACCTTGGTGATACTGTGATACTGTTGGTGCCAAGTACAGTTTATTTACTCAAGAATGTTTTCATTTTGTCATGCATAGTGCCCTTGTCATATGACATTTGCTTCACTCACATTGATGTCCAGTTTCTGGAGAAGTTTGGAGTCACCTTTGCAACTGAAGGTGAAACACTGACCCTGAAGTGTTCTATGTTGATCACCCCAGACCTAAAAAGACTGCAACCTCGTGCTGAGTGGTACAGAGATGGTAAGTAAGTATACTGGATAAACACTACCTTGAAAATTCTGAGGAAACACTGAAGGCACAGGTCAGGCTTAGAACATGATATGCTCAGGACTAAATTTGGACTAGAGAAAATTAATATTTCTAGTTAGAATTTACAGACCTACACTCTCTTTTAGTCAAGTAACTTGAGCACACATTTACAGCATCAGGAGGTAATCTCCTATTATCTAACAACACAATAGTTGGAATGTTTACTGGCTGATTGAAGATCCAAATTAAATTCCTAGCTCAGTCTGTGATTTATGAGTGAATACCATAACTACTGAGGTAAAGGGTACTCACTGAGCAGTAAATAAACATTTGAAGCACTGGTGAGTAGGCATGGACCTCCACCCCCATCCTGCTCCAGTATTTATTGTGAATTTTATATTAAAATCAATGTAAAGTGTACTTGAGAAATACTTTCAGGAGCGAGGCCTGAAATGCATATGTTTGCTCTGCTGTTTAAATGCCATCCACCTTGGTAGGTTGTTTTCCTTGCATCTTTGGTCAGTGAAAAAAAACATGCTATGCCAGTGAAGCAACAATAACAGCAAGTACCGAAAATAACATCACTGAAGCACGTCATATGCTCTGGTAGATGGCACACAACCTCTACACGAGTCATGTTTGGTCAGCATACCACAGAAAGGGCTTGAAAGTTTTTCTGCTTCCACTGAACACTACTGCCTCCAGTTGTACCTTCTGGTCTCAGGTACACATAAAGGGTGGAAATGGATGACTCTGGTCTTAACCAACAATGCAGGCTTGCCTACAGGTTTTATGTATTCAGGCTATAGTGTCTACCATTCCACTTAAGCTTGGTGTCTAAATAAGTGACCTGCTTCTCAGATGCTGGTCATTCAGCTTTGTTTTTTCCTCAGGATTTTCCACAGAACTTCTGCGTCGGTTAAAGTTTCTAGGTGAAGACATTTTCTAATTTCATTTAAACTACTTTACCTCTCTCTACCCAAAGTGTCATTACCTTTGTGACATGCATGACAGGAAGGGGACATGCAGATTTTCTAGGTGAGGATCTCATGGGAAGGAAATGTGACAGAATTAACTTTGTACGCCTCTCAGAAAACAACTGTTTGCTTAGGTGAATATGTAATTTACTGCTCTGAATGCTTTATCTGGCAGCGTGTCATTTCATTTATACCTTATTCTTCAGTTCAGCTGGTAGATGGGAAAACTGATTCCTTTGCAATAGTCTACTGCAAAGTGTGTTTATTTACCAGAATAATACGCATCCGTAGGTATCCATCTCCTTTAAATACAGTTCTGCTGCACTGATTACAATAAATTAGGGTCTTAGGGAGTTAAAATTAAAAGTAATCTGATCAATTATTAAAAAGGGTGAAATGGGATAGTCCCTTGGCTATCACAAAATATCCTGCTGAACCTTTTGCTCCGTTCTCACTAAGCAATCGAATTAATTTGCATTAGTCATGGGTCACCACCTCTCACCTGCGAGAGATTCAGATTTAATTTTATTCACTGCTCAGCAGGCACGTGTTTAAGATTTAAATTTGGAATCTATCTATAGCAGTCTCCTGGTTAAACTGAAATCTGGTCTTGAAACTTGAAAAAAGAAATTAACTAATCTGACATTTGACCTGAACAGCAAATGACACTTACTAAAAATGAAACAAAGTTCCCAGCTTGCATTCAGGACACTGTGTGGCAGGTTCCAGTGTCATTGCTTCAAAATATGGGTATTTTTCTTTGTCAGTGTATGAAAATTGTAGTGATGGAAATGCTATTGTTGGCACTGCATCGGGTAGTCTGAGATTTAATATCCTTTAAAATTCACTGGTCATATAAGTTTAAATGTGGCTTACTCTGTAAGAGTTCTCATAGCACCAAAGCACCATCACTGGATAAAACGATTAGTTTCTACCCCTGATTAGCTCAGAGCTGCACCAGGATGCAGGCTGTTCTGGCCAGCATAGTAACATGTAACAAGCCCTATGAGGAGAGGCTGAGGGAGCTGGGATTGTTTAGCCTGGAGGAGGCTCAGGGGTGATCTCATTACTGTCTACAACTACCTGAAGGAAGGCTGTAGCCAGGTGGGGGTTGGTCTCTTCTGCCAGGCAAACAGCAACAGAACAAGGGGACACAGGCTCAAGTTGTGCTGGGGGAGGTATAGGCTGGATGTTCTTTGCAGAGAGAGTGATTGGCATTGGAATGGGCTGCCCAGGGAGATGTTGTCATTGTCACTGGAGGTGTTCAAAAAAAGACTGGATTGAGGCACTTAGTGCCATGGTCTAGTTGATTGGACAGGGCTGGGTGCTAGGTTGGCCTGGATGATCTTGGAGGTCTCTTCCAACCTGATTGATTCTATGAGTCTATGTTTGATGGATCTTCTCTTCCAGATGTGCTAATAAAAGAATCCAAGTGGACGAAGCTGTATTTTGCAGAAGGCCAGGCAGCTCTTTCCTTTACCCATCTGAACAAAGATGATGAAGGTTTATACACCCTGCGCATGGTTACAAGAGGTGGAGTGAGTGAATACAGTGCCTACCTGTTTGTCAGAGGTAAACTTTTCATCTGTCTCAAGGAGGAATTAAAAAGACCAGAAGAAACTTTAATTTTATTAAACAATACCATGCAGTAACTGCAGTACAAAATAAATGAATCCTTCTGGTGTGTCATAGTAATTCGATTCATGTAGTAGTTTGCTAGAAAAAACAGTCAACTTACACAAATGTGGAGCTTCCAGAGAAGCAGGCTCCTGAGCATATTTTCTTGTGATGAAACAGCTTCTTTCTCTCTTTGCTATCTCTTGCCTCAATAGGAAACAAATATATTTGCATACTAGCAGTCATCACTGTGATGGTTTTAGATCTAAAGATCGATAACTGGGAATGAGCCTTGTTGAGTATTCTCATATCCTGTGTCTGGTGTTAAGAACAGGTATTAAAAAAAAAAAAAAGGAAGTAATTTCCCCACTATGATACCAGTCACAGGGATCTCAGTAATCAGATAACGCAAGCGAAATATTAGCTCACTTACAAAAGGCCCTTTTCATACGGGACGTGATTAAAAAGAGCTAAATGCATTAACAGAGAATAAAGACCAGAATTTCTTTCACATTTACATGCACAACTCTTAGTGAAGTGAGGAGTTTCCATATGTACCTTTGAGCAGAACTTAGTTTTTACCTATTTCCAAATTTCAATTAAAAAAAAAAAAGTCTGGCTGAGAAATTCTCTTTTAAGTACATTGGACAACAGCCTTGCAGGTGGCTAACTGACTCTCCTAACTGGAGCCATTGGAGCCATGTTCATTTTAAACTTCACTGTTCTTGAGAATGTATC
This sequence comes from Tricholaema leucomelas, assembly GCA_013400475.1. Lineage (NCBI taxonomy): Eukaryota > Metazoa > Chordata > Aves > Piciformes > Lybiidae > Tricholaema lacrymosa > Tricholaema leucomelas. The sequence goes on along the minus strand of WAAF01018842.1, from coordinate 75,737 downwards.
GGAACATACTTGTCTTGCAGAAGTGCCATCCAGAGAGTTTCTGTGGGGTGGAGAGGCATGAAAGTGTTTTCAAAGGGCCTCAGAGGACTTGTGCAAAGGCTTCATCATCTTTTGCAATGTCCTGAACAACTCTGCCACAGTTTGCTAAATCTTTCTATTTCCCAATTGCCTCCTAAGAAAAAAAAATACCCAGGTGAAAAAGTCCCACTAATATATAATAACTTTCCTAGAGTTTTTTGCTGTAGTGATGGGTCAATTTTAGGTTCCTCTCTTGTCCATTTTATATTATGTTTGACCTTCTGACATGCACAGAACCCTGGAGCTATGTCCTCTGGAATCAGTGGTGTCCACTGTTCACCTTCATCTTGCATTTTAAAATGTAGACTGTGATCTGATACTGAGTACCAGTATCAAATCAAGATACTTGACTTATTTTCTTCAGCTTCATGTTCTTTACTGAGGAGAGATTTATTTTCTGCAGGGCATTTCTTTCATTCAACTACAGGTCATGTACTGAGAACCTAGGTCTGATCAATGACCTCCTGAACCACAGCTTTTATTGGGAAAGAGCATCAAAAACACATAGGGTAGCTTGGCTTTTGGTTGTTGTGAAAATTAACAGGTGCTTGATGCCTAAACTGCTTTTCTGTCTTTGAAAATACCACTGAACACTTTCATCTGTGTGGTGATACAGACATCATGGGCCTAATTTAGTTAGTGCGGTAAATTACTGTGTGATTAAATCTTTGGGCTTCCATTCATATAAATAGCACAGTGAATTGAAACTCTCCTCTTTTATCTTTATGATACACTGCAGTGAAGTCAGAATCAAATCTGATTTATTTTTTGTGATCCAGATGCTGATGCATTGATTGCTGGAGCGCCAGGGGCCCCCATGGATGTTAAATGCCATGATGCTAACAGAGACTATGTTATTGTTACCTGGAAACCACCAAACACAATCAATGAGAGCCCAGTCATTGGATATTTTGTTGACAAGTATGTAAACATTTGGCTTTGTTTTATTTTGTTCATTGCTAAAAGCATGTATTGAAGAATATAAATTACAATTATACCCTTCAGCATGTGAGTTCTTTTAGATCAATTTGGACAGACTCTCAATACTGGAATTCAGCTGCCTACTGTTAAATTACTAGATTGCTCCCTGGCAAACTTTTAGCCCAGATGATCTAGTGCCTTCCTGAGTAATTCTGGGCACAGTCTAGGATTTATCAATGGCCAGAGACCATTCCCAGTAACACATTTTATCAGATGCTAAAAATGTTCAATAGTATGGATGTGGCCAAATCAGAGAATAAGCCTGGGTAATTTTTAATGTATAGATGCCAGAATTCGTGGGGACCTTGGATTAGTCTCTAGTACGTGTACTGCAAAAGCTGATTTCTAAGAGTTATTCTGTTATCTTTTTATTTCTGCCTTAACTGTGGTACATAAGGAGCCCAAGGCGTGGGCTTTTGGGACTTGGCAGTTTAAATCAGAATGATAATCCTCTCTCCTCCATTCTTTGCACTTTGCAGGGATTTCACCTCAGTGCAGGCAGCTGGGGAACAGGTGATCCAAGTGCTGGTTTTGCATGTCTCTATCTAAAAAGCATGCTTGCCCCTTGTGGCCAAAAGCAGAACATCTGATCCTTAGTGCCCGAAACTCAGCAGCAAAATCGTTTCATAGTGTATACTGCTTTACACTTACAAGCAACGCTCGCAGCTCATTGCTGTTAGCTACCCTGTAATTTGGTGTAGTTCAGTGACAACTATCTAGTAATTGCTGGAAAACGTTGATTTATGAGTGGCAGTCAGTATGAAGAAATTAACTTAAGCCTTGAGGGCTCTATCATTTGTATCCAATTTGTGCAGTGCATAGATCATGAGCGTATTTCACCTCTTTTGTGTATAATCTGCTCAGCTGTGCCTTTTGACATTTTGCTTGTATTACTGCAGTGCCAAGGATCATGACCCTATTTTTCCTGGTACTGTCAAGGCAAAAGACAATCTTCTCGACAAAGGTTTGTAGTAGTAGGACACAAACCAGATATGTACACACAAAGAAGCCAATATGAGGACATCACTATGCTTAATGATAACTCCTACACTCTGTGTCCCAACCATTGTTGGAAGGAAAAACACAAACACACTCGCTTTAGAATATGACAAGAAAGCCATAGAAAATGTTAAGTGACTGTTGCAGTTTCAGCATATTCTGTGGAGAAGCATGGTAAAAGTTGTTCTTTATATGACAAGGAAGAAGATGAAATTGAAGAGAAGCAAAGAGAGTTGAAAAGGTCAAAAACAATGCAAGAAAAATTACCTTTGCAATTGCATTATGAATAAATATGAACTAAATGGGAAGAGTTTGTCTGATCAAAGGAAAAAGTGTCTAAAATGACTTTCATGAGTGAGGTGCACAGTTTAATTCCTCAGCTTGGAGAGGATGACTTCTGTGATTCTGACCTGATGTGTGCAAGATGATATATATTTGTTATTAAATAATACTGATAAATGCTGTTTTTTGCTACCTCAAGATGTGAAGTAGGTTTGGAAAACTGGGTCCAGTGCAATGATGCTCCTGTGAAAATCTGCAAGTATCCTGTGACTGGTCTGCAGGAGGGAAGATCTTACATGTTCCGTGTGAGAGCTGTAAACAGTGCTGGCATTAGCAGGCCTTCTCGAGTCTCTGAACCAGTTGCAGCTCTTGACCCTGTTGATCTCGAGAGAACACAAAGTAGGTTATTCAAGGCTGAAATAGATGTTGAATGCTTGATGATTATTTTTTTTTTCAATTTTTAAAAGGTTTTTTATTGTGTAGTTAACTTAGGGAGCAGAGAGTGTTTCTTTCTTTCATTGAATACCTCACCAATTTCAAGGCGGCAGATGTAGTTGGAATGGCAAGGTCCATACAGACAATTTGACAGGACCTGGGGACTCCGTCTTTGTTATGGCTGGGTTTGCTTAGCCTTGAACATAGACACTTATTATAACAGAGAACAATGTTTTCAGGAGAGTTAACCCTGGAAACTTGTGTCATTTATGCTGGGAGATGGGCCCTCAGATCCCATAAACCTCTGTGTTTGCTGGTAGTAACTTGGAAAAGCTATTGACTGACTGCTTCAATCAAAAAAAAAAAAAAGCTGTATAAATTCACTATCTCACAGACTGTTGCATTTTTCTGTGTCTTTTTCTCCAAGTGAAGTGCTAGTACTGGCACAAAGTCCCTGTGGGTGCAGGCTAAGGGGTCTCTGATGTAGTGACTTTTCTGGCAGAAGGATAAAGTCAATCTATTTAATGAACAAGCTCTTTCTAAAACCTGGTCCCCTGCTGAAGGCCACTGCAAACTGCAGAGAAGCCTTATGACAGCTTCTCCCTGAACACAGTAAGGTGACCTGCTCTGGAGAGCACCCTTTTTGATCCAACCTTGTAGAGATTCCGTATACTGTGTTCTTGCACACTTTCTGTTTTTTGAGTTCCTTTTATCCACAGAGGAATTAAACTTGTAGTGAAGATTGTAGAGTACTGGCCCAATTTTGCTTCTAAATCCAAGCTGAATATGCTGTTTCCATCAGCTTTAGGGTTAATTCCTCTAACAAAATTTCAGTTCACGTTGCAGTTGTTTCCTAATCTGCCACATCATTGAATCTATCTCCCTTGACTATAATTCTTGCTTTTCAGCATACCTTTAAATAGTCCTTATCATGCTCCATTTTCCAATGAAAAGGAAAGACCCAGTGTATGACTTTGAGTTGCCTCCATCTGGGAAAGATTTAATAACAGGTCTATAGAAATAAAGTTATATGGGCTTTAGAAAGAGGTGATGAGTAATAATTTGCAGAATTTGTAAATATATTAAACCAATTCAATAATTTTATTGAATATTTTGATTAACAGCTATTCCTGTGGATGAAGGGCGGAAGATTGTGATCAGTAAGGATGACCTTGAAGGTAGGTAGCATTTCTGTGGTTTCAGCTCATCTGCTTATATACCAGGAATTTAGCATTGTAATTAGGAACATATCTTGAGAAGAAATCCACCTAGTGAGGAAATTTCATACTAATAAATAAAGATGGGTATACTGCCTTGCAAGGCTGAGAGAACAAAATTCAAAGGTGGGGTCTAAAAGGACAGAGAATATTGCAATAACAGCACTACTTCCATTATGTGCTGCCATCATCTTCTCCCCTTTTTTGCTTTATATAGTGCTAAACTGAGTTTAAACGGCTGAACCCAACACCCTGCATTTGGTTGCCTCCATTTTTGCTTCCTTCTATCCTTTGGGGAGATAAATATAGTTATTTTATTAAGACTGAGTTTGATGATCTGACCAAGTTACTGACATTTTCATAAAAAATTATGAAATCCAGCCCAAGTCTTCAATTAATATATCCATGTGAAGAGCTGTTATAGAGGGGTAATTAATTAATGCAAGATGATATTTTCCCAAAATTAATAGTGTTTATTCATTTTGATATTCAGAACTCTCACCATGCCCGACCACTGATTTTAATATTGGCTCTTCCCATGGTCATGGAAACATTATACAAAGGAATAACTAGATCTGGAAATAACTTGCCAAAATATATGTAAACATTAATTGAACTGGAAGAGAAGCTTCCTGTGCTCAATATACCACTTACCCACTAGATGGACTCAGGAAGTTTCTTTCTGCTTACGTCAGAAGGCAATGGTGATTTACAAGAGGCTTTATTTCCCAACTCATGGGGCTTGCTACAGCTTCAAACAGTACCCAAATGTCTTCAGGGAATTCTGTTACTGTTTTGTCAGCCACTGAGGCTTCTGATTCTTCCCAGGCTTCACAGGCTGGGGAAAGGAGGCAGACAGTCTCTGACCTTTTATCCTGGCTCCTCTGGACAATCTGTGTGTCTCCCTTCTTGGCAGGAGACTTTCAGGTGTAGGCAGGATGCTTTGTGATGTGCAGTCTCAGCACAACATCATGCTGGCTATGCAGGCTGATTGTGTGGAGGCATTTAGAGCCTGTTCCTGGTAAGCTCGAGGCAGGCAGTTTCCAGGCAATTCATCACAGCTAGCATATAGCTTAGCATAATGCTGCAGAAGGTAATGGCAGAATCACTGCCAGAGACAGAGAGCAACAGCAGCAGGCAACAGCAGGCATGAATGCAGTGGCAGAGTATGTTGCATTACCTGCTTATCTCTTTTTATCAATACAGCCCAAGACTAATGGGCCTTTGGACACAGAACAGTCAATCAGAATGGCAGTTATCCAAACTTGACCATATTGGGTGAAACCATAGGCTTGCTTTACCCAGATTTGGGAAAAACAAAGGCCTTGCATAAGGCAGACACAAGCTAAGTGTGTGTACCTTGTTTACCACAGGAGCAAAACAAGTCTGGGCACGCCAGAGTCCCTAGACTCAGTGGCTCCAGATTCTTTGTCCTCTTTCCTGCAGTTGCTTCTCCCCAAAACAGAAGGAGGGAGAGCAGAAAAACATGTCTGAGCAAGCCAGGACATATATAAGCCCATTTTGGCCTGCTCAGTCCTATCACGACAATAGTGAGGTTGTTCTTATGGTTAATGTACCAAATATTGCTTTTCCTCAGGAGATCTGTAGAGGTCACTGACAGCTTTTGAGAGCTGACTTTATTTTGTCTTTGATGGTGTCTATATACAGTGATTTTAAAATCATGTTTTATTTAGGCTTGGATAATCATTAACTTCAACTGTAAAAAAAGTTAGCTCTAATGCCTCAGTATCAAACAAACCTCCAAAACCTCAACCCAAAACAAACAAAAAAAAACCCAAGCCAAAAAAAACCCAACCCTCCCAACAAAACCCCCACAAAAGAAATCAAACAACAAAACCAGAACCCCCAAAAGAGTCTGTGTATTTTCTTCCACAAAGGTTATAAACCTGAAACTCCAATAACAAGATAGTAAAAGAGGAATCACCTGAGAACAGGTGTAGTCTGAAGGAGAATCAGACATTAAATGATTTTCCCAGGCATGGGCAGAAAGATGAATTATCTCTATTTTAACAGCAGTTCCATAAGTGAATTGACATGACTTTACAGGATCAGAATCATATTATAGGATCAGAATACATTCGTCTTACTTGTTTAACTTCACAAAATGCATTCTGCTCTCAGAATTGCCCAAGAATGAGCGGAGGCATCAAATGCCTACTCTGGCATGAATAATAGCTTTTGGCTTTCTGTTGCTTGAATGTGTGTATTTGACAAAGGAGCATGAAAATCCAAGATCACAAATGGATTTCCTTTTTAGCACCAGATGACCTTTCATTCTGGGAGAGCAGACTGTACCATCAGGGAATGGAAAGATGGATTTGCTCAGATCATGCCAACTGATGGAGTCACCAGAGGGCTGCTGACATATTTTTGTCTATGATTAACAGTTTTTACGAGTGTTTTAGGCTCTGCAGCTGGTAGTGCCATCATGTTACAGGATACATTGCTAACAAGTTCTGGCTTTTTTTTTTTCCTGCTCCAGGTTGCTTTTCTACTTACCATACCTCCCTTTCAGATATCACCTTCTAATCTAATTTATCATAATAACGCAAACTTCTCTCTTTGATAAAAAAAAAAAAAATCTGTTTGAATATAGTGAGCAGGTTTTTAACAAGACATTCTGCCCAGCAGACAGAACTAATTCAAATGTGAAAGAAAAAGAAAATGTGTGAAAATGCACAGATTTTCAGGGGGTGTATTTAACTTTTATTGAAAGAAGAAATAACTAGCTTTCAATAATGGTGCTTTATCTCCTGCACTGTTAATTGAAGGGAGCAAGTGAAGTGCAGAGATGATCTCATAACCCCTAATAGCTGAGCACTGCACTGTAGGATGGGAGTTCAGAAAGATGAGCTGTAGCATGAGTGCTGACCCAGGAGTTAATCTGCTGTTTAACACTTGCTACTTTATTCCTCGTCCAGGCGATGTTCAGATTCCAGGTCCTCCCACCAATGTACACGCTTCAGAAATCAGCAAAACATATGTTGTACTCAGCTGGGATCCACCTGTTCCCCGTGGCAGGGAGCCACTGACGTATTTCATTGAGAAGGTACTGTGCTGGATGGTGGCACTCATTGCTGTGTGCAATTATCTTAAACTCATTTTTAGAGCTAGAGAACGAACAATAAAATGAGTGCTTTCTGTGCTCTTGGAGGATTTGGTAATGGGATGTTAGAGAAGCATGGACAATCAACTGTTTTATTATGTGATTTGATGAGCATTGAATTTCAAGGTCTGGAGAAAAGGATGCCCCTCTGCTGTTTGCTTACTGCTCTCTGAAATGAGAACAAACTACATGTATAAAATAGCAGTTTAACGGAAAAGAAACATCTTAAAATGCTGCAGTCCTACAGGCAAGACTGACAGTCTGGAGCCTGCCTGTAAGGAAAGTTTCAGACAGTCCTGCAGCAGAGCAAGAAGTAAAGAGTGTTTGATGTGATCCTCACTTTTCTTTTTGCAGGCATATGGCACCTGCTATGTCCTGACAGTTCCAATTTATTCCATGTAAAGTGAGAGGAGAGGCAGATGTCCTTTTCAGGTTCACTGCCCTCTGATAGTCTCCATGGCTGCCATCCTCTTCCCTTTGACTTGACAGGGGACTTCAGTGATCCCAGTAGGAGAAGCTTGTTCTCACTCTGAAGTCACTAAAATTTAGATACATTGATCCCTGAGCCAGCTTCCTAAATTAAGTATGTTGGATTACTGTCAGAGGTCATAATCTTCCCTCCTTTCTTGGAAGTTTCCCCAGTCAGTAAATTTGACCTCACATCTAACCTCTAAAAATATACCATGCCAAGCTACACTTAGTTTTTATTAATTATGCCTCTAGCATTTGCCCCCTCTTAATGACCCACAAGCACTAAACTGGCCATAAAACTGCCACATATTCAATTTCCATCTTGAATGTTGTGACAGATTTTTCCTAAACCCTTACAATGTGTTTTCTTATTCTTCTCATGTCAGTTTATCACATTCCTCCTGTGATGGTTTGGGTGTTCCCCACCCCCCACACACTTTGGAAAATCACCCAGACTAGACTCAGCACTCTGGAAATTGAATGAAGCTTTATATTTACAGCTTAGCATGATAGACAAGCAGATATTTACAATACATACAGTTATATACAGAGATATACAAGTTAAAAGTAAGACAGAAACACAACACCCTTCCCAGAAAGCTGAGTCCCCAGGAGGTCTATCAGTTGCTCTTCCACCTTTCCTCCAACCCCTCTCCCTTACCCCAGATCTTACCTTATGCCCAAGGAAGATTGGAGGGTCAGCCAGGGGGGTTAGGAAGCAGGTGGATTAACCAAAGAGACAGCAGGTTAGGTTAGAGAGAGATGCAGCCCAAAGCCCAGACAGAGAGCATCTCTGTTATCTGTGTTTGGATTCTTGTTCTTGTACATCTCAGCAAGCCTATGAGTGAAGAAGACATCACCATTGTTTCTCTTTCACAGCCTGTAATCTAATTCTTCTCACCAAAACATTCTAGCTAGCTCCAAACTAGCACACCTGCACAGTTAAATTTCTAGCCAATCATTCTGTTCACATCGTTCCTCTTTTTGCAGCCTCCATCTTGCCTTTCGCTTCTCAGTCATATAAAAATTTCCACTTCAAAAGACTTTTATAGCCTATCTCTATATTATTCCTCATCCACTCCCTGTTGGATGTTGCACTAATAGATGTAAAGTGAAGTCCAGTGACTCATCTAATTTTCCATCAAGCACAACCATTTCTCACACTCCACCTTTCCCGTTCTAAAGAGGTAATGAAGATTTCCACCGTACTCATCAGCTAGCTTGCTTTCTATGCAGTAAAACAGCATCTCTTCCTTGTACTTGCTCCCAGTTGCTTACATCTGCTCTTGTCTATATCAGCATGCTGATGTAAAGATTCTGAGCCAGCTCTAGGCTTGAAAATACCTTGTTCTTCCCAGAACAAAGTGACCCAAGTAGATCCAAGCTGTATATTTCCATTGAGTGGACACCTGCACTTGGTTAGCTGCATTTATTTCTAATTATGAATTGAAAAATAGACTTATCTGCTCATTTTATAGAAGTAGCTTTATACAGCTCAAAGAAACAGTACAGAGCAATGACAATGACGAACAAACAAGTCTTAATTAAATGCCAAACTTCCTAAAGGAAGGTGAGAATGAGGAATAAAAGGCTATTATAAGAAAATAAACCCCAAAACTTCATTATACTAATTAATACCCAAATCTAGAATCTTTTTGCATATAAATAACTCATATATATGAATAGCTCTGTCAGTTCATAGGTAAATGTTTGGCTTTTACTTCCCACAGTCATCTGTTAATTTAGAAAAGCACAATTTCTAATTAATTTCAAATAAATCCAAGTCCTGAAGAGTAAAAATGCATTTTGGAAGGCATCAAGAAATACAAAATGGAAACAAGTTCTCTATGCTGTAGAATAAATTCTAATGTTGATTCTTTCATCTGTGAAGATAAAATGCAGCAATTAAAGTTTTTCATGCCCCAAGGCAAAATACAAGGTGAATTAATGTTTATTTAATATTTTCCACCTCTTTCTTATGAAGAAAATGGATTTTTTTTTTGGAGAACACTAGGTGAGTTCAGTATTTATGAAAAGATTTTGATATATCTTAAGTAGACCTTATAAACAGGATTGCTTCCAAGCATCCAAGACACACTGCTTCTCCTATGGGAAGTTCACAATCTGTTGAGATTTGCTCCCAGATTTTCTGTTTCAAAATCTGATGAACATTTGATCTATATGCACCTTTCTGTGCTATTAAGTTATTTACTTGGCACTTGGGTTTTTCTAAAATTGATGAAAAAAAATCCATGGCTAATGTTTGGGTTTGGACAACAGTTTATCCAGGAAGCTAATGAACAGCAGACTTCTCTCAGACTGCTGGTTTGCTGGCTCTCTTCTGTGCACAGTTGTGATGATTAGCTCAGCTGCTGCATTGAGACTATTCAGAAGTAATTATTTCATCTGATGAAAAGCTCTTGGAGATATGACCTTACTCAACAGAATACATAAAGATAAAGCAGTGAGTCAAGTAACATCCCTCTGCCTACCCTTCTGCAAAGTTTGGATTAGGACTTGTTTGCTTTATAACAAACCTTTGTGTGTTCAAGTGAGCTTTGCAGGACATGAGAGTAATTCTTTTGGGACCAGTCACAGTTGACAGTCATGGTCCTAAACAAAGGCCAGCTGTATGTACAAGTGTGAATATGTTGAAATCTAGACAGGTANCTATACTTCCCCCGGCACAACTTGAGACTGTGTCCCCTTGTCCTGTTGCTGGCTGCCTGGGAGAAGAGACCAACCCCTACCTGGCTACAACCTCCCTTCAGGTAGTTGTAGACAGCCATGAGGTCTGCCCTGAGCCTCCTCTTCAGGGAACAATAAGGTATTCAGAACTTTTTGCAGAATAATGAAATGCAGGAGCTATGAGAATTTGCATATGTTAAAGAGAGGCTTTCCTTCTCTTATAGCTCTTAAATAAATTCATAGCAGGACACAGCAATGCAATATGTTCATTTTCTGACAGTTTGCAGAAGTGATTCACAGCTTTTGATTTTTTTTCCCTTTTTTTTTTGGTAGTCCGTGGTCGGCAGTGGCAGTTGGCAGAGAGTCAATGCACAAGTTGCTGTAAAATCTCCTCGCTATGGAGTGTTTGACCTTGCAGAAGGAAAATCGTATGTTTTCCGAGTCTTGTCAGCAAACAAGCACGGAATCAGCGACCCATCTGAAATCACAGAACCTATTGAACCACGAGATACTATTGGTAAGGCATTAATATTGCATGCCATTGATGTTTTACAAAAGAGAAACACACAACTCTCACTGTAATTAGACTACTATAATTACAGTAGCAGCAATTAAATCAATTCGTGGTTGGGACTGTGGAGCATGTGAAAAAAGACCAAGAGATTAAATTTTAGGGGAAAAGGAAATTCCTAATGATCAAGTGTCCTTGCTGAGACCAATAACTGCTAAAACTCAAATTAATTTTAGTTATTTGTTCTTTAGAGTGCTCTATTAATGTAACTTGTCGAAAATAGGACAATACAGGTTAATCACTAACTTAGGTAATTATATTGTCTGCTTCAGGTAATTATACACTACCTAATTCCCTACAGTTTCAGGCAGATAAGGTAGCCTTTCCCTATTTTTTTAGTATTCTAAGTTGAAAATTACTGCTGGTGCAGAACTCCTGTGTCATGCAGATGAATAGATTTCAGTGAGAGGGGAAGATACATCTGCATATTCAGTGGTAACTTTCCAAATGTAAATTGAGACAAAGGGCCATGTTCAAAACACAAGTGGAGATTTAGGGAGTACACCAATATTTGGTGTACTTTTGCAGGTTTGCAGATGTCACATATAACAGCCTTGTGTATCAACAGCTATTACCTGAAGAGCATGTTTATGAGAAAGAACAAAAAATATTTACAGCATCTGATATACCATAATTTGCTAGATGGTGATAGATATAACCTTCTTAATGTTTACCATAATTCTAAAACACATAATTGAACACCTTTAGCTTGATCTGTAGCGATACATGGTGAAATAAAAACGTCTTTTGCTTTTGTGTATTCATGATTTGATGTCTCATTAATGCATATAAATTATTTAAACTAGTTAACATTTCCCAAGGTAGAGAAGAAAAACACTGCATTTATTTTACTTAGTACAGAAAATAGTCTATCCCTTAGGGTTTAATGCAAGATGTTCTGAATAAATTGTAAAGTAGAAAGCAGAAGATGCTGTTTTAAAGAGAAATTGCATGACATTTTCAAAGGTGGAGTTTACCACCTGAGCTAACATGCCTATGCATAGTGCCATTTGACTTTCCTGAGAGTAGCTGAGATAATTTCAAGAGGATGACAGTCCTTACACAGAAATTATGCCTAGCTTTCATTCCTGAGCAGGAAATAGAGGTTAGAATTAGATGGGGTATCCTACCCCTAGACCGTCCATGGGAAGGCAGCCAGAGTCACAATGCCATACCAATGTGGTTAAGGTCCTGCTCCAGATTATTACAGTGATACAGCGACTTACATGCCAGAGTCACAATGCCATACCAATGTGGTTAAGGTCCTGCTCCAGATTATTACAGTGATACAGCGACTTACATGCCAGAGTCACAATGCCATACCAATGTGGTTAAGGTCCTGCTCCAGATTATTGCAGTGATACAGCGACTTACATGCTAACTAACTTTAAGATTGGTACACACGTAAGGCACAGATAGGCTAAGGCTGTGTGTGAGGTACAGATAGGGTAGGCTTAATGAAAACATTTATGGGTCAACCTCCTGCGGCCAGCAGATCCTGCCCCCTTGCAGCTGGATGTGGGGGTTTGTTTCATCACCTTAATGCCTGCCTCCAGGGTGGATTCAAGGGCACTCTTTGCAGCATGGGTTGCTCATCGTGTTCTCTGTCAGCAAGAAATGCTTCCACACTTGACTGTCCAAAATGACACAATACACATCTGAACTGTGTGATAAAAGAGTATTCAGTTTGAGATTAACATCTGTATTTAGTTGTTTCTGTGTAGGCTTCTAGAGGTAGTTGAGGGTTCTCTGCCCTCACAGTGGCAACTGGAGCCTGAAAGACATTGGCTGATGTTACTGTAAGTTGTTCCATAGGACCCAGACATGGAGTATCCCCATTGGAGTGAAATGAAACATTGTCAGGATTCTCATTCTCATAAACACTCATCAGTTTAATTGGCCAGACAAACTTCTAATACCTTTTCACATTATTTTAATTTGCTGTTACAGAGTTACTCAGATGTAGGTACTCTGTATCCCTTGAGTCTTACCTGGCAGTTCCAGGAAGAATTCTCAGATGCTCTGAAATGGCCCTAAATAAATTTGTTTCTTTGACTGAATTAAGCCATAGCTCTCTGACTATAATGACAACTGAAGAACATGTGCTTATAGACACACACAAAGTCCTAAATGTAGATGCCTTTATTTCAGACTGAAATAATTTGGTCTTACAGGCTTCCTGCATAAAGTACTTTAGTGCATAAGTACTTTTTATTTTGAGATTGAAAGACTAAATGCTGTCTTTCTTTTGTCTGTTGGTGCTTGTAGTTCTCAGCGACATATAAATCTGAAGAAACTAAAATTTCTTCAATAGACAGGTGCTAGATGCCTCTTAAAGCATTGCCCTTGCATGAGATACTACCTTATTTCCTTACAGTATGAAAATTCAGATGTTTTGCACTGTGAAGACAGTGTCTCCATCCAGGTTTTGATGTTTCTAGTTCTCTTGATGCACATTAAGGGTGTTTAGATCAGTATAAATGAGCAGTGAACCTTGATAGCATGTGAAGTGAACTGTGTGCTATCCTATACTGGGAGAACTGTAATCAACAAATTGAAGAAAGCTTCATCCACTTCTTCTTGGTGATGCTGGTGTTGAAGCTGGAGTATTAGTTCCAGTTCTGGCCACTTTAGTCTAGGTGGATGGATATAGAAAATTGGAGAGTTCCACTGGATTGCAACCCAGACAGTCAGGAGACTGAAGGTTGTGATCCCTGATGAGTGGTGGAGGTAGTTGAATTTGTGTAGTTTGTTGACTCACAAAGGTGAGGGTGCCAAACTAGTCTGAGCAATGCCAGATAACTGGAAAAACAATCAAACCAAAACAAATCAAAAAACCAAAGCACCAAAAACCAAAGGCAACAACACTGTGAAAACAAGCTGTGAATTTTCCATAGTCAGAAGTTTTCCAGACTTGGACAGATCTGTGGCTCACAATCCAGTTTACTGTTGGTGATAATCCTACTCTCAGTGATAGGTCGAGCTAGATGGTCCTCAGAGATCTCTTCTAACTGATGGTCCTTTGTTTCTGTGAAATCCATCCAAGTTTAGCTGAACACTTAGCTCTTAAACATTTGCTTCAAGTTGTCCTGAGAAGTTGATCTCTTCTGAATTGTGGTTGTCATTAATTGACTGGAAGGTAGTATATCTTAATGCTTGGGATATCATACCTCTACAATTTATGTGCATTTCTTACTGATGTAATACTGCTATGGGGAATAAGCTACGCAGAAACCTCTTATTCAAGAGAAAACATTTGAGGGAGAACTTCTGGGACAGAATATTTACATACCTGCATTTATCCACACTGATGCTTAAAAATATATTTTTCTATTACCCACTCCACAGAAATTCCATATAAAATCAGACAGGTGGGGAGTTCCACAACTTAGAGTAAGTTTAATCAAAGTAAACAAATAGAAAAATAAATATATTCCTTTAGCATGAACATAGAAGCATACAGACTTCTAGTGAAACAAATATATGAAAGTACTTATTGTATAACACCATTAACATGGGAGGAGAATCCACAGCTGTAGTAACTAAGTATTAAACAAAGCATAGAGTGTTGCATCTATGTTGGCTTACTCTTATTTTTGTGTATTTCATAGTAGTATATGTTTTCTCTCTTTTCCTTAGTTGTCCCGTCTGCACCTGGTCGGATTGTGGCCACAAGGAATACAAAAACATCAGTTGTAGTTCAGTGGGATAAACCAAAACAGGAAGAGGCTTTATACGGCTACTACATTGATTATTCTGTGGTAGGATCAAACCGCTGGGAAGCTTGTAACCATAAACCCATTAAATATAACAGGTATTGACAGCACATCTGTATTTTGGGGAGGTTTGAAAGCTGTAAGATCGTGTTATGTCAATTTATGTGCCAAACGATGTTATTGTCATAGGATGTAGATGTTAAGCACAAAGAAAAGCAATCTGTTTCTGGTTTGCTTGTCACAACACTAGACATGGCTGCATTTCTGATGATTTCTAGCTCCCTCCTGAAAAGACCGTATTTCATTATGTGATTCTTCAAGTAATTGCCTTTGTGACAATCGTGATTGCTTCTGTTGGAATCACTCCCTCAGAGCAAAGTGTAGAAGTGTGATTTATATTTTCTTATGGGTATATGACAAGCAAATAATCTCATTTAATGTATTTTGTCAGTTATTAATTTTTAAGTGACTTTGTATTTTACTGAATCCTTTGATCAAGTAGTCGAGGAAATTGATCAAAGAAAATGGAAAGACTAACTCTTGGTCAAAGGGATTGGGAGACCACAGAAAGAAATAAAAACCCATTTCATTTGTTCATTTGTGACCTTAGGGTAGTTCTGACTATTGTATCTGCTGTAACAATTACCTGCAACCTCAGATCAAAACTAAAAAGATGGTTTTGATAGAGACTACAAAAATACAATGAAAAAGAATTTCCTGACTAGATTAGAAGTAGCAAGTTTATAGGGACTGTACTAACTTATTTGACTACCTGGTAGATCAGCAGTAGCAGTTTGACAAGTGAGAGGCCTTGAGCACAAGCCCTACGAGGAGAGGCTGAGGGAGCTGNAGCTCTGTGGTAAGGGGTTGGACTTGATGATCTATGAGGTCTCTTCCAACCTTGGTAATACTGTGTACTGTGACCTTTGTTCCAGTGTCCTATTCAGTTGCACTGTACTACATCACATTGCTGTATTATGGTTTCTTTCTTGGAAATATTTTCCTTTGTGAACCACTCATGAAGCTGAGCTTTCTGATTTTGTATTACAGAAGAAAATGATTCCTACCTAACGTATGCTAATACATGATGCTGTTTTCTTCACCCAGGTTTGTTGTTCATGGTTTGGAAACTGGAGAGCAGTACGTCTTCCGTGTGAAAGCCGTAAATGCGGTAGGATTCAGTGAAAACTCACAAGAGTCAGAGGCTATCACAGTACAGGCAGCCCTTAGTAAGTGTGATTCTGTGCAAGTCAGCTTCTTTCCTTGAACGAGTTACATGGTTTAGCAAACACCTCCTTTGGTCTCATTTACTGTAGCAGTACATTTTGCAGCACTTTAGTGCAATCTATGCTCTGGCATGTGTCTGCTCTAGAGAAAAGACAGAAAGCCTGCTAGAAATATTGAGTCAGATTCAGTGACCAGGTTGCCTTCTGCTCTGTGGCTCTAGCAAAGAAACCCAAACTTCATTGGGAATGGTATATACCGAGCGAAAGGCTAGATAATTATTTAGAACAGAAAGTACACAGATATGGGCTACTGTAGTCCAGTTTTCCTTTCTGCAGAGTTTTAGTTTCACACTGAAAAAAATATAAATGGAACATTAACATTTTTTTCTCCACCTGAATGGCCTCCACATTTTTGATAAGATCACTGATAGATATACTTGTCAGAAATATGACTCTAAAACCTTTATAATCCAGAATGGCTATTAGAGGATAAATTTGGATGAGATTTGACTGACAAACTTACTCTATTTGATTTTTTTTCTTTTTAGGAGGAAGTGTGAGTCATATGGGTAGGTGGTACACAGACATTTGCATATCTATCACTCCTATGTCATAAATACACTTGCGCCTTTGACTTTGTCACTGTGTTTTGAAGATGAGGGTTGCATGAAGTATGTCACAAACACAGACCACGTGGATCTTACACACAGTTAATGGGATCTGGATGGCTTGTGTCCATTTTGGTAGCCTTAACAGGAATTTAGCAGGATTGTTTATGAGTGACTTACATTAGCACGGACAGTGTTATTTTAAGGGCATTTATAGGAGTTTGCTATGGTCAGTCTTATTTCCCAAGAAGTGATAATAATTGAAAAGGCCATGTTTTATGGCCTCTGAGTGTAACTGCTTTAAAAAAAAGACCACAGGGCCAGTTCTGATGATTTCCAGCTGTTTTCATGGTAATCAGTACTACAATTTCCAGGGTTGGGGGCTGTATTCAGGGTCTCTGCTAACGTATTCTCTTCTAAAAGAGGTGAGTCACAGTAATTCAAGTTATACTGTTAATTCAGCTGAAAATGTCAGATATTTATGGGCAGCAGCTTAGCCAGTACTGCATGCAGCACAAACAAGGTCAAAAAAGGAGTATCTTCAGGCAAGCTTTCATGAACAGATGGTGAACAGTGCTTGCTAGTAGTAGAGGTGTAAAAGTTCAGGAAACTGCTTTCTCCATCTCTAGGAAGGTGCCTGGGTGATGTTTCTGCTTCTGCTGGTGGTAAACTCATGCAAGTAAACTCATGAAGGAAATGTCTTTTCTGCCAGCTTAACCTATGTTAATACAGAAGTCTACTTTCTGTTCTTTACAGGGCAGAAAGAACTGTCTGAATAGGCATAAAATATGTATATAGGAGGGGGGAAACATGAAGATCATAGATAAAACAGTCACATAACTTCATTTCATTCAAGTCCATAGCCTTTCTTTTCTTACTGGGTCATCCTTACTGTATTCCAAAAATACTTGGACTTTTTTTTTTAAGCAGGAAAAATTCTTCTGACTTATTTCAGTCTTCCAGCGTAGTACTGGGTCTGCTGATGCTTTTGCTGGGTATATTACTATTTCCATATGTTCCAGTTTAGGCCATGGGCATACTCTGTTCTGGAGGACAGAATTGACTCTTACCCCTTTTCAGGAGTGAGAATGAGTACACTGACTGGAAGTTTTAAAGAGAAATTCTATTTATCAGAGCATATATACAAAAGGCAGTCAGGTAGAATAAGTACAAGACTCACTTGGCCCAAACTGGACTTCTAGAATCCTCCACCCCTTCCACCCACAGTTGGCCTAAGAGCAGGCCAACACCACCACCCCAACCCCAGATGGGCCTACAAGGTCTCAGTGGCTCAACTCTCTGCCTGCCACCTCCCCCACGAATATGAGATAAGAATGTGCTCTGCTTGGAGAAGTGGAATCAAGAGAAGCAGGGAGGAGAAGGGGGAGAGATCAAATCAGGCACTATCTTTTAAGCTATGATACCAGAAAAGGAATAGAATAACAATATTACAATATCCTGGGATGAGCAGGTCTGTCCCCCTGGGATGGGCCTTTGTCCCTATGGTTTTGTTTAAGGGGGACCTAGGATCCCTCAAACTACCACATCATACCAAAGACAATCTATTCCTTCTTGCTATCTCCCGAGAGGGCAGGACATTATGCAGACATTTCAGCAGTCTCACATTTTGTGTTTGGAAATAAGAAGAATGTTGATTAACAGCTTTTCTTCGTTACAAAGATGCCACTGACAGCAGTATGCTCCAGAAAACAAAAGCAATGCAGAAAACACTAAGTAACTTCTACGCTGCAATGTTTTAGACTCTGTCCTAACTTCCAGAATGCTTTCCTCCTTATAGCTTGTCCGTCATATCCTCACGGTATCACACTTCTGAATTGTGATGGTCATTCCATGACCCTTGGCTGGAAAGCGCCAAGGTACAGCGGAGGTTCGCCAATCCTTGGTTACTATATAGATAAACGGGAAGCTAATCATCAAAACTGGCATGAAGTAAATTCTTCTCTTATAACACGGACAATTTATACGGTTGGTACACTTTAATCCTTGTTTTTCTTAAGCTGATTTATACTATTTCTTTGGTTTTGGCAGAGCTCTACTTCCCTGCAGAGAAATACTTAAATAGTTAGTACAACAATTTTAATAACATGCAGAGAAAAGATCGAAGCAGGAGAGATGACCATGCTGTCTGTAAATCTAAAGACTCATAAATTAAATAGAGACAGGCTGAGAACGAATGTAAATGTCCTTGTTCTTACCCTGAGAATCTGTCTTTAGCTGGGAAGTGTAGTATATTAATAAACCCAGCACTGCACCTTATCACCTCCTTTCCAGCGAACCAGAGTGATGGCTTTAGTTTCTAAATAAATGACTTCTAGTTGTGCTTACAAGGCATTAATTGCTTCTTAAAAGAAAAACTTTGATGTGAACTTCCACGAGAAAAGGTTAGGAAGATAGAAAATAGCAAGTAATTAATCAATCTGATACTTGTTAAAATAAGTTAATCAGATTTTATTCCAAAACACTTCTTAAAATTATTTCTGCAAGTCAGCAACTTTCCTATCAACTCTGTGCAGAAGTAAGTGGTTAGCAGGTAGAAAAGAATGCTGGAGATGAGCTCAGGAAGAATGTTTTCTGCACGGAAGCAGCCAGCAATACTCATCTTATTGGTTTACAGCTGGCATCTCTGACAGAGCAGATGGAGCATGGATGTTGAGAAATAAAAGAGGGCAGGTAGGATAGGCATGAAAGGCCAATGCCTAGCAATGTTTTCCACCTGTTTTCTTATTTAAATGCATTTGTAAACAAATGAGTGATGTAAATTATGGGGAAGCCAGTCAGAGTTTAATGAATTGGATATTTCTCTCAGTCCTGCCAGTAACTGTATTTGTGCCTGAAGGTGCACAAATCTTCATGCACTCACTTGAGTGACAGGAATCTGAAATTAAAAGCAAGACAGTTTTTAGAAGCGCAGAATATTTGATGGCCTACTGCAAGCAGAGAAGGCAGTGAGATATACAGCTTGACTCTGGGAAATCATGAAAGGCTTGCCTTTCTGGTGAAATAATTCTATGGCAAACTCACAAATATCCTTTCCTTTAATTGCCTAGGATTTCTAAAACATTTTGTAGGCTGAGCTGTTATTGTTTCTTCTGAATCATAGATGCTTTATGTCTGCCTGTCTTCAGGAAATTCTGTCTCAATTGTCTTAGAGCCTGACTTCTCCTGGCTTACCTTGTTTGATACGGTGTTGTATTTGCTGCTATGCTATCGCATGTTTGCCACCATCCCATCATATGTTTTTTACCATTAAAAACAATCACACCTAAATTTCATTTTATCTGATGCTTCCCTATCAAATATAGCTCATTTATTTATGAAAGTCTAAAACTCTCTAGTATTTCCACTAGATGTACTGCCTTTGTCTCCCTCTTACTCTTCAGACATATGGTTAAGTATTAATGTTGGGAACTTGGGCAGTGAATTGAGGTGCAGAAAGCTTATGTATTGTATTTATTTTATTTGGCTGGTCTGGAAGAGGAATGATGGAAGAAGGCTGCTATCATAAGATGCTCAATATGTCACAAATCTCATACCTTGTAGCACAGAACTATAGAATGGTTTGTTTTGGAAGGAACCTCCCCTTGCCACAGTAAGCAGACACAGTTTTGATTAGATCAGGTTGCTCAGAGCCTCATCCAACCTTGACCTTGAATGTTCCCAGGGATGTGGCTTCTGCTATTCCTATGGGCAACCTGTTCCAATGTTCAATCACCCTCATTGTACACAATTTCTTCCTTTTATCTAATCTGAATCTATCCTCTTTTAGTTTAAAAGCATTACTCCTTGCTCTTGTCTACCTTGACCTCAAAATCTGAGATGGTGATATGGTGATGAATTAACTAGATAAGTCAGGGTTCATTTACCATGGATATTTCTGGGGATATAGCACAGATTCCGGACATCCCATTTCCAGTCCTTCCTCACTCTGTAATAGTAGGTAATATTAAGAGGAAGGCACCTACAGGCCAGAAAAAAAGTTACTATGAGAATCTTTCTGAGAGTTATATCATCACACTGCACAACTAATTTGATTGGCCTTTTCTTCTCTGTTCAATCTACAATGACCTCTTTAGACCAGTCACCACTGGAACGCTTGCTTAAGTGAAAGAAGGTATTTCATGTCGGAATGCTTACTTATAAAACCACTTATACTAGCAGATATACTTATCTGCTGGTAGTCATTCATTGAATGGGCTCCTTAAACCTTTAACCTTTTGTAACCTCTCATGCCAATATATTGAGCACTATTAGTCACAGGAAGATGTGGCTGTAATATGGCAGTGCAATGTAGATCTCTGCAGTGTGTTTGGTTTAAGAGTAAAACCCTTACTCCAGCAAAGATCTAAGGCCTAATAATCAATCAACCAATGCTTATTTTTAAGTATTTAATTTAATAAAAGATTCTGAATCACTACTTGTTACATATTGCATTGTTTTCTCAAAAAAAGGTAGAGGATTTGACAGAAGATGCCTTCTATGAATTCAAAGTTGCTGCTGCAAATCTGGTTGGAATAGGTCAACCTTCAGATCCCAGTGAGCATTTTAGGTGTAAAGCCTGGACAATGCCAGAACCTGGTAAGTCTACTAGTTTCTCATTGATTTCAATTCAGTATAACTTCCTTAAAACATAATTGGTGTAATGATCAAGCCAAACTCTGCTGGATGCCTTTTGGTTAATTTCTGCCATATTATTTATGGAGATTGCTTCCAATATGTTTTAAAAGCTACCTCCATTAATTGCATCAAATGTCCTGGCAAGTGGATGACCTCTACTTAGCTCACTCAGTATCTCCTTATTTCATAGCTCACCTCAGCTTAGAGTAGAAATTATTCAGCCTTTAGTCCATGTTTTTATTTCTATCAGCTCTTCACCCCCAGCTCTACAAGCTCCACTTTACAATCAAAACATGTACAATATACAGGCATTTCTGCAACCATAATTGCAGTCTGTTAAGAATATTCATGAAGTTTCAGATTCCAAAACTATGGTCATAAATTGTTGCTTATAAATAAGACAGAGCAGGTGCATGTTTCTTGACATAGAGGCAGACAGCATAGTGTACCTCATAGTTTACAGTTGGAGCCTCCTAGTCTCAACCAGCATGCCCTTGTTCATGTATTTTCCCTAGACTGCACCTGGGTGTTACGTGAAACATTATTATTAGATGTTAGAACAAATGTGTTACTGTTCTCAGGTTTAGTTTATCTGTAGTTTAGTGGTGTAGATATAGCTGAAGACTGTTAATTGCAATGCTAACTTTGTGGAAAATGTTAAATGAGATGTATTGTAAATTCAGGACCTCCAAAGAAAGAAACTGAAACTTTACTCTGCCTCGTGTGAGTATATAAATTTGTGCCTGTTTGACATCAAGGGAATTAATTCTCCTTAGTAACGGTTGAGCTCTGTAAATAAACTATGGAAGGGTTTTTGAAGACCCTTTCTGCTTATTTTATAACACTCATGCTCATACCAAGCGACAATTTTGCCAAAGCTGTTTACAAAATCACAGAGTGCATCAAGTTGGGAGAGACCCTCAAAGGCCATCTTATCTCAACCTCCCTGCACTTATCAGGGACACCTCCAAGCAGATCAGGCTGCCTATGGCCACATCAAGTCTCATGTAGAACATCTCCAGGGATGGAGCCTCCACCACATCCCTGAGCAGCCTTTTCCAGTATTTTACACTCTCAGTGTGAAGAACTTTCTCCTTATGCCTATCCTAAGTCTACCCTGCTCCAGGTTAAAACCATTGCTACAAGCCCTTCTAAACAGTCCTTCTCCAGCCTTCCTGTAGGTAAAGTAATTTCTGATGTCTGGTACTGATTTGCATTAATAAATAGTATTGGAGACCAAGCCATAATGAAAACACAAGCACATACTACCTTCATACATTTCTACCTTATTTTCCCCAGAATGCTGTAAAATACTACTGTCTTGTTAAATCAAATTCTATTTATGACATTGAGCTTTGGTATGCAATTAAGGAGCCATTTTAATATTTTTGGATTGTATTTGTTAAAAAAATTATCAGGAGCTGTCTGACACCTACTCACATACGTTTCACACCTAAACGTTGGTATTTTCTCAGCAAGGAAAGGAAAAAAAAAGTCCAACCCCTAAGTTTGGTTTTGTAAAACGATTGGAGTTTTTAGTGGTTTCAAAAGGCAGAATTATAAGACAGCAGGAGAATCTCAGTTTTCTTTTCTATGATACATATAAACAATCAATTCTTGCCTGAAGCAAGAAACAGTTCGTCAAGATCAGGGAATCAGTCACTGGGAAAGACTCTCAAATATTATCTCATTCAACTGCTTGCCCATGAGGGCAATACCTATTTAACTGACAGACTTTTACTCACAAAAGAAGTCCAATTTCTTTGGACAGTATCTATTCCTAATCAAATCATGATTGTGGTTTAGACGTTTTTCTAATAAGGCATTTTGCTTCTTGTCCTGTGACACACAAGCTGGAGACATTATTTGAAATAACATTTTTTTCAGTGCTGGGCAGAGAAATGATAACTCCACTTCTCCTACAAGTATTTGCCTGCTTACAAATCCCTTTTTATTTGTCTCTTTAGTAGAACATGACACTGTTATACTAAGTTCCGGATTTACTTCTGTTTAATGCTCAGATTCTTTTCTGCAAAATAGCTTGTCAGAGAGTTGCTCTCTGTGTTTTCTAGCTAAATTCTTCAGAGTTCATATATCTTACTCTCTGGAATCAATGACATGGCAAATCTGTCAGTAACAAAAAGTTTAATCTCCTGACCTTAATTTCATTTTTCTTAATAACATGTTCTTATAGTCTTGTAATACTTGTAGTCTTGTAGTATGTCATACAAATGCATCACCAGTGGAACAATTATTTTCCTTAAGGAAAGGGTCTGTGCTTTATACTCTCTACAGTGTTTTAAAAACATCATTGAAATTGCTCAGTGTGTAAACAAGCACAGATTATCCTTCATTTTAAATTATGCATAAGGAAATGAAACAAAAGGCACTTTCAGGAAATGAAGAGAGCGAATTTTCCGTTTCCATAATGAACAATCTGACCTTTCTACTCCTTGGCTGATTATATTGTTCTCATTATGAAACTTATTGGACAGAGAGTAGCACATTTTTCCTATCCAGAAAAAGCCACCGCAAGCAACTTCCTCACACCAAACCTGTTAAAATATTTCACAAGCATTTTTAGGAGGTGTTTTTAAGCTATAGCTTAGCAATAATGAAAATAAATGTTATTTAAGGCTGGGGAAAGAGGCTGGCCCTTCTCCCTGACTTTATAAGGATACTGAAGGCTAATGTAACGTGACTGTAATATACTCCTAATGTCAATGAAATGTTCTTTCACCTTTTGATTTAGAATGGAGATTTCCTTAGAAGGGCCAAAGCCCTTTGCAGGATTTCCAGTGCAAATGATGGATTTCTTGCCCAGAGCCCATAATTATTTCATGCTTCTGCAGAACTCTGCTCTTATATATCTGTGTGA
Source organism: Tricholaema leucomelas (assembly GCA_013400475.1). NCBI lineage: Eukaryota > Metazoa > Chordata > Aves > Piciformes > Lybiidae > Tricholaema lacrymosa > Tricholaema leucomelas. Next base: position 51,825 of record WAAF01018842.1, on the reverse strand, counting down.
GCCTCTGTGAATTAGCAATGATAGCTACTGAATTATTTTACATGACTTAGGAAAAAAATGAAGCCTATGGTCTCAGAATAGAATGTATTTCATTACACATTTTCTTACTGTCTAGATTTCTAGCAGATGCATTTGCCAGTGGAATCTTTAATTATTTGTGGATATATAGACATTTAGATGGCAATTTTTAAAGACCACTGAGAGAACATCCAGCCAAGTTGTGCCGGGGGAAGTATAGGCTGGATATTAGGAGGAAGTTCTTCGCAGAGAGAGTGATTGCCATTGGAATGGGCTGCCCAGGGAGGTGGTGGAGTCACTGTCCCTGGGGGTGTTCAGGAAAAGACTGGATGAGGCACTTAGTGCCATGGTCTGGTTGACTGGATAGGGCTGGGTGCTAGGTTGGACTGGATGATCTTGGAAGTCTCTTCCAACCTGGTTGATTCTATTCTATTCTATTCTATTCTATTCTATTCTATTCTATTCTATTCTATTCTGTTCTGTTCTGTTCTATTCTATTCTATTCTATTCTATTCTATTCTATTCTATTCTATGTAAGGCTTTAGGCTGCATGACAATTACAGTCTTTCCATGTAGGATAAGGTCTGAAATAGGTACTTTTGTTGGTTTTCTGAAATGTGCTCCGTCCACTATAGAGAAACTCTGTTCTACTGTGGTGGTTTTTGTTTGTTTAGTTGTTTTGGTTGTTTTTGGTGTTTTTTTTTTTTTTTTTAATTTGGGTGTTGTTTGTTTTTTCAATATTTGTTGAATGTTATCCTTTACAAATTTCATGTTCATTCATCACTCGTTAACATCATGTCAATGGGAATGGTGATCAGGCTTGTCCATCAAGTTTTCCTACTTTAGTTAAAATAGCAAGACATGTTGAAGGGAAAAGTATCTTGAATTAAGCTAAACTGACAACACTGAGAAAAAATTGTAAACCTCAAGTCGTTTTAAATTGCCTCATTCTAAATTTAGAGCAAACTTCCAACTACAGAACTTAGCTGGACATCAGATCGCTGTTGTGGGTGTGTTCACCACAGTAGGAAGCTGATATGATACACCTTTATTATCTGCTGGTGTAAATAAATATCAAGAGTATAATAAAAAAATAAATGTTACAAGTTAAAATGGACAGCATTAGAACAGTTAAGTGAAGGAGCAGCAAAGTATGGGAGAACATAACCTGACATCTGCAAAGATGTGAACTCTCACGTATTCAGAGCACTAGGATGTGTTGCTATAAATGGTTCTCTTAATAGATACCCTCTTAAGAAGTTCTCCTTGGCTATTGTCATCCGCCTCACAATGAAAAATTGTTTGGAAGTCTGATCCAAAGTCTATTGGTGCCAGTGTGTTTTGGATTAATCTGAAGTATCATGGTTCATTAAAATCAACCAAAAATGAAACTCCTGGTGCTACAACATGAACCTGAGTCAGGCTCAATACAGCGACTTTGATGCGTGACTGGTGAATTAAATAATAGACAAGAAAACTCTTTTGAGGTTTGTAAATTTTTTAACTGCATGGATTTTCCACATGAATAATATGACCTTAAAACAGTGTTTCTGAGATCTAGCTAAGAATATATGCTTCAGAATACTATGCTGTTCACTACATAAAGCATTTATTGCTGTCCATGACCATGAGGGGAAAATGAAATAAACACCACATATATTGAGTTTATTGTAAAAGATGAGTTTTATGAAAGCAACCAGTCAAATTATAAGTGGAGCATTTTGGCCTCTACATGACCAGTTTGCAAAACTTTCTCATACTGAAGTAAATTCTCACTAACTGAAATATTTTTAGGTCCTGCCTATGATCTGAATATTTGTGAAATTAGAAGTACATCACTGGTTCTCCTGTGGAAAGCTCCTGTGTATGAAGGCAAAAGTCCTATTACTGGATATTTAGTGGACTATAAGGAAGTAGATGCAGAAGACTGGATCACAGCTAATGAAAAACCTACTTCAAAACGCTATTTTAAGGTAACATTTTCATTGTTTAATGTTAACTCAAAACTGAGTTCTAAACACATCTCATGAAGTATAACAAAGAAGTATATTTGAACTCAGGCTTCTACTAACCTCTCCATATATAAGTAAACAAAACAGCTTAGATTGCTTTTCAAATTGACTTGCATTTTGTCTTGTTTAAGGTCACTGATTTACATGAGGGTCATACCTATGTGTTCAAAGTTCGTGCAGTGAATGATGCTGGGATAGGCAAGTCATCTGAGATATCTGAACCAGTGCTTGTGGAGGCACGGCCAGGTAATAACTATTTTACCTCCTCTGCATCTAAAGTACTGAAATACTTAGACGAGAATTTAATCAATCTGGTTTGATATTGTAACACAGAAGTATTTCAAGAGTTAAGAAGTTCTTAAGCTTAAAGCTTAAAGAAAAATCACGTGGCTACAGAGGCAGAGTCAAGACTTCTTTCCTTACATGCTGCAGCAAATATTTGATAATTTTTATTTTCATAAACAAAGATGCTATTTGCTGTTACTGAAAATAAATATGAAAACAAATTCATTAAAGCTTTGAGTGATGAGAAAATTAATTTACTTTAACTGTTCATGTCTTCTCATACAGTTTTATTTTATAGATTTGTTTCTTAATATATAGTTATTTTTTCAGTATTCCTTTTTTTGGTGTAAAGTATGAATCCTGCTAGTATGTGGTGCTAAGTCAGCATATGACATAAACATCGTTCAAGATCTTCAAGTAAGAGCTGTATCTCTTAATTAAGTTGGACAAGTTTTGCATGTACTTCAGTAATTTCTAAATTGCAGCTGAAAGAGAAATGCAGGCTTGACATCTGAGTTGATTCCTATTTTGCAGGAACAAAAGAAATCTTTTCAGGTGTGGATGATGAGGGCAATATTTACCTGGCTTTTGAATGCAAAGAAGCTACAGATGCATCTCATTTTGCATGGGGTAAATCATATGAGGAGATAGATGATTCTGACAAGTTTAAGATTGAAACTGAAGGAAATCAGTAAGTCATGCCAAGTCTACCAAATTTCTAGAAATTTGTCATGTTAAAATTCTCAGTACATGAGAAACTTTGCTAATTACATATTTCTTTATTCTTGATTATAGGTCTAAGCTCTACTTCAAAAATCCTGATAAATCAGACGTGGGAACATATTCTATCTCAGTTACTGACACGGATGGGGTTTCATCAAGCTTTGTTATGGATGATGAAGGTAAGGTCCTTACCATCTCACGTCTTCATTTTATCACTTCAACTGCACTAAGAATGTAAGGATGTTGTTTTAACAAGATCTCAGTACATTGGGTTACATTATCCTTTGGCTTGAATGCATATTAATATTGCGTTACTTCATATTGCTTTGCTCTGGCTTTGGTTTACCACTGAGAAGTGCTAAGATAAAAGACAAAAGAGGAGACTGTTATTTTCAAAGAACACAAAAATTGCTTTGCTGCTTTCCCAGTCCACAGACTGTGATTGCTATGCCCATTTCCTTAAATATGAAGTCTCTCTACTTACCTCCTAAATCACTTAAGGAGAGAATGTGAGACTGAATGTGAGCCTGATAGAAGACAGAACTTTCAGTACAGTGTGAATCTCAAAGTAGGAGTTGAAAATAAATCCCTGTGCAGCCACAAAGCATACAGTTCCCCAGGACATGGATTGTTTATGTGGAGCCTTAGTCATTATGCTTTTATTTGTAAGGAATCCCTGCACAAGCGTTAGACTTTGTATCTGAGCAATGAGAACCTTTACTTCTCTGCCCATTTAATTCCTCAACTGCTATAAATTCTCCAAATAATTTTACTATATCCTTGACCATGTCATAAATCATTGCTAATTTCCTCTAGTCTTTACTGCCAATTCCAAATTTACAGATAATGTTCATCTTCCAAATTTTTACTAGCAATGAAGACGATAAATAGAGCCAGTATGAAAATCCAACAAAGTGATTTCTAGACACTCATGCAGCCTCCATGAGGGTTTAGTGCACTAAATAGATATTTCTGTAACTTTTTTAAACTAATCTGCACTCCTTCTTGTTTTCTGCCACAGTAAAACAAGGTCAGAAAGGAAGTCATCAGATCATGGAAACTTAGAAGCTCTACTTAGGAGCTATTTTGTCCCATCTTTCATTCAGATCACATACAGAGTCTGGAATAGGTTTTGTTTATTGTTTAGATTCCTGTTTCTTAAGTTTTCTTTTTCAGCCATTTTCTGAATTAACCTGGGTAATCTCGAGGAGATTATCTGACCTTCTTTGCCATATTTTCTGTCTGTGTTTTCCAGAATGAATTAAAACATTATTTTTTTTTTATTATTTCAGAGCTTGAACGTTTGATGGCATTAAGCCATGAAATAAAGAATCCAAGTAAGTTGAAGATCTGAATCTATTTGATACTTTTAGAAGAAATATAATTACATCCTAGTGACTGGAGTTTCAAAAAGGTTCTTCCTGAGACAGGCAGATGCATTTTTCATAGAACAACTCTCTTCCTTAACTTTCCATTCATTTAGAGGAATCGTAGTTTGCAGTGAATAAAATCATCACTGCCTAAAAGTCTTCTCGAGTTTAACTTACATAATAGGTTACTACTAGCCAATTTCTTAATGCATAAAGTATAAGCTGGAAATTATTTTCTTCCTTTGAGAAATTAATGTAAAACTCAGGCAAGACTGCATTGGATGTCTTTTATCTGCATAAAATGTATTCTGTATCCAGTGTTGCACAAATAACAGGGAGATAGTAATGCTTTACTAGATGGCCCTTTTTCTCACAAAGATTCATGCATTGTTGACTTCTGATTGCTTTTCTTTCTGCAGCAATACCTCTGAAATCAGAATTAGCTTATGAGATTCTTGATAAAGGAGAAGTTCGTTTCTGGATTCAAGCTGAAAGTTTATCACCAGAGTCTACCTTCAGATTTGTTATTAATGATAGAGAAGTGGAAAACAGTGATGTAAGCACATATCGAGTATTATATGCCTGTGTGATTTTTCCTCAATGTTATTTTCTTTGTTATTTGCAAATCAAAATGTATGCATTAATGATTATTAAGTTTTTGCAGTTGCTAAGAACCACTTCACTAAAGTCTGAGAACAGCTGAAAGAATTGTCAGTCTTTAACCTCTATCTTTTTTTACAGTAGAAATTTCCTCTTGCAGAGTGAGCCTAATTATACCCCCCAAAAAAAGGCAAAAAGAGAGAGAGCCAAGTTTAACCCTGAGAAAGTTGCATTCATTTTGGGTACCCAGATGAACAACAGCTGAAAACATCCAATTAAAAGTAATGCACAACTAGTTTAGGAAATAGTTCAAGACAAAAATACTGCTCAAGTACAGTTTTGGACCCCAAAACAACAGGACATGGTGTTCCCAGAGACCCTCTGAGGCTACACATGCTAGTTTTACATTATATTCTGGCAGGCACTAGCCAGTGAAACAATGATCATAGATGTAAAACTTCTAGATGATACCACTTCATTTCTTTTCAAACTCCCAAACTTTTGGCCAAGACACTAAATGAGCATTGAAGGGCTACACAGAGATAAAAGGACAAGCCACCAGCTTGCTGCATTTCTGTAGCTTTAAGTCAACCTTTCACAAAAAAATGGTCAGATTTGGCTGAGAAGAAAGCGAAGGCCATGTCTGGAGTCAGGTTCACAAAGTATAGGACTGCAAATAATTTTCCCCTGTGAGGAATCCACTTTCAATGCAGCTACTTGAAAGATTTGGTTTATTCATGAGGATACAAAGCCTGGTTTTGGTCAGAGAAGCTTATCAACATTTTTATGCCATAGAAGAGCAAAGAGCATTTACTTCAACTGCAATATTGACAAGTGGAAGAAGTGTTTCTGAGTAAAATACTTCTGTTTCTCTTACTTTAAGAAACAATAAAATGCAGCATTTAAAAACTGAATATTACTGACTAGAATGTATTGAAATTACTATATCCTGTCTTGGCAACTTTAGTGGAAGAGAATGAGCTATTTTTAGCTTGCATATGTTTTGCAAGTGTTGACATCAGAGGGAATCTTGAAGTGGAGCTGCATTATTTCACCTTTTTAATTAGTAATCCACAGGTGACATTTACGTTTGGAGACTGATGATATTTTTGTGGAGAGTCACATAAAAGCCTAGTATTTATAGCTCTCATAAAATCATTGAACTTCATCTTGCTGCATAATGGCAATAGTTAGAAGCCTAATTACACTCTAAAACCTGCCTGGAGACTGGGTTACAGTCACTGAACATGTTCAATAGACTGTTATGCTGGTGAATTGTAGACCAATTCTTGACATTGGCTGAAGTGATAATTTTTTCCTTCTAGGTCTTAATAAGGAACAATTTCAGTAAGATTTTGAAATAATCTGCAAATTGAATGAATTTGCCCCCATTTAATCAGTTGTCACTTTAATATTTCTTATTGAAATTTATCCTTTATTGAAAAGCAAGAAATAATAATTAAAAAATTCTTGAAGTGTGATAAAGAATCATATGAAAACACATACCTTGCTCTTCTGCTTCTGGCAAATCTCATTTTAGCACTCTCCCTGAGAACTCATGAAATAAATGCAAGTGTTGTCCTTGACTTCTGTAGGCAAAAGACTGAGAATTTGCATTTTGATGGTTTGGTAAAGTTTATAAGTTTTTAACCTTCCTGGCCTACCTCAGCGCTTACAGATGAACTCTTGCACAAGTAGTTTTTCTACATAGTTTCCCTGTTAATTAAATCTTGTCTTACTCTTTGACATCATATCTGTCTTTGAACTACATATCGGAAAGTGCTCACGCAAATTATACGAGCCTTTTCCTCTCTTATTTTATATTAAAACTCTACCTCAGTCTCTTCCCTCTAATTTACTTAGTAAGTTGTTATCTTAATCACTCTGTTGGCCAGTGCTGTGTTAAGTCCAGTATCTTTACTCTTTCTTCAGTCCTCATTACCCTGTTAATATTTAAACTAGTGCCATTTGTATATTTGGAAGCACTAGTAATGAATGTTTAACATCTTTACCATGGCTGTGCTACTCCTTCTGGCTTGTCTGTACAACAATGAATCTGTTCTTGAGGAGGACTGGAAGATGTCCCTCGAAGATGAAGCATATATATCAGTGGGGTCAATCCTACTAATTTTAGACTTGTACTTAAAGGTTCTTCCACGTAAGGAAGTGGTCCAAGAGAGTATGAGTGGCATTTTTACTTTTTTTTCCCCCTCCCCTTTCCCTGTAGATTTAGGCACCTACCTGTAGATTTAGGCACCTTTTTCTGTCTCTGGAGTCCAATAAAAAGATTCATCAAAACATTCCTTGTCTCCTTTTAACAATAAAAGGGTCGATAATAATTTGCTACATAGATGTTGCTCTAGGTGGTGACATTTACTTTCCTGTCCCATCACGAAGAGAATAATAAGTACATAATACCCTTGCCCAAACTGGTTACTGAACAATATTCACCCAAGTAACCATCTGTAGATTTTATTTGGTTTAGGAATTTGTTAGTTGAGATTCAAACGTCACTTTCAGTGGGACACTTTGTCCTCGTGGTTGTTACTTGCTAAATGAAAGAAGATGTTGCTTTATACTAAGTGGTTTTATCTAACATAGCCACTGCAAATTCAAAACACCTATTTTTCAAGTATTGCCCAATATTTGCTTGCAGTTTTATGTCTCCTTGGCAACGCATACCAATAATTCATCTTTCTGGATTATTTAATAGAAAGCAAACACGAAGGACAGCAAATCAGCGAATGACCTTAAATTCAGGTGATTTGGTTTGGGGCATTGTGCAAGCAGAAGGTAGCTAGGTGTTTTGAAAGACATTTTTTTCTGGCCTTAGTTGGCTTTTTTTAGTTCCAAGAAGTTTCCTTGGTTTTTCACAAGTTGCTGTCCTCACAGCCTTGCATTTTAGTGTTCTTTGAAGAGAATACCTAGTATTAGAGGAACAAATCATTATACACCCACTAAATTCCCCCTTTTAGTGAGAAAATAAGACCAAGTATTGAGCTGCTGTGTATGTCTCAGGTGTTTAATATTGATGACTTTGATTTGCTGTGAAGGATTTATTTGAAGATCCACATTTGTGTCTACAAATGTAATACCCCCCAGGTATTTCTGGACTCTGTTATGAATAGTGCTTCATCTTAGCAAAACTCCTTGTTCAACTGGAAGCTACAATGCAGCTTAAAGGATGCCATAAATTATTACTTTTAAATCCAAACTAGCTGGATTACGATGGCTCAAGGATTGCAAATGCAGCTGCACACAGAGGTTTTTATCATCACTACACACAGAGATTTTTATCATCACTAGGATCTTGTTGTAGAAAAGTAAATACAAGCACAGCTTTGTTTCCAGAGTTTACAATGAAAATGACCTGAAAAAGATTGTGTGGAGTCAGAGATATAAAACATGATTAATTCAATAGAGAACCATAAGTAGTTTACACTCTACTAAAGTTATTTGTTTATTTCAGAGGCATAAAATACATTGTGACCGTTCAAATGGCATCATAGAAATGGTGATGGAGCAATTTACAATTGACAATGAAGGTACCTACACAATACAGATTCAAGATGGAAAGGCCAAGAACCAGTCTTCATTAGTTCTCATTGGAGATGGTATGTTCACTGGAACTTTGATTTTGGTGAAGAAATGGACTTCAATTCTTCTATGAGTAATTTTGTGAATAACCCATTTTTCTTTTATCTTTTCTGAAATATAGCATTCAAAGAAGTACTGGCTGAGGCTGAACTCCAGCGAAAGGAATATCTCAGGAAGCAAGGTGAGACAGTGAAGGTGTCTTGAGGCCAAATTTTCAGCTACTGATGCATCTCTGGTGCATAATAGCAGGTTGCCCAGGGAGGTCGTGTATGCTCCTGCCCTGGAGATGTTCAACGCTAGGTTGTGTGATGGTGTGGGTGTTCCTCACACACACACCCCACTTTGGAAATCACCCAGACTAGACTCTGCCAGCTCTGGAAACTGAATGAAGCTTATGTTTACAGCTTAGCTCAATATACAAGCAGATATTTACAGTATATACAGTTATAGACAGAAATATACAAGGTAAAAAAAGGTAATACAGAAACACAACAGCCCTCCCAGAAAGCTGAGTCCCCAGGAGGGGCTTCCAACTATTTAGAGAGATAATGTCTGGCATTGCATTTTTGCTTGCAATATTTAATTAGGTGTTTGATACATCTATTTATTTTCCATTTCCCTTTGCATTAAACACATCATTTGTACAGTTGTTTGTAGCTACTCTGTTTCTTTCCTGTGCTTAGCTGGCACTTTGGTATACAGATATGCAGTAATCTAACTTTTTCACCATTTAACATCTTGGAATGCTACTTATCTTACCATAGAAACAGAGATGACCCTCAGGCTTCTAAGCAGTACTGTAGGCACCTGGGTCAATATGATAAAAACTTCCTGCAGGATTTTCTTTCTAGTTCTTGGCTAAATCCAGGATTTCCATCTCTATGGTGTAAAGATGTTCTCATTGTCATATTTTTTCTTTCACTGGATCTGATACTCTTAATTGTACAACATGTGCATGAAGGTATTTTTGTTTCTTAGGTCCTCATTTCTTGGAGTTTTTGCGCTGGAAAGTTACAGAGGAATGTGAAGTTTTACTGGCTTGTAAGGTGAGGAAATACATTTGAAACAATTTGTTAGAATGTATTGATTAAAAATTAAGGTGGGAAAATGTGAGGAAATATTTTGATATTTTTAAAATTAAGAGTTTCAAATGAAAACTTTTATTATTTAGCAATATTTAAATTAGTTTTTTTCCTGGCTTACTAGATAGTCTTCAGAAGGAGTCTTCGTTACAAGTGCTAGGTGATTCTTTATTATAATTGTGAGCCACAAAAATTATTTGAAATACTTATCCTTTAAAGGTCATTCTTCCCTCCTCAAAAAAGAGCCACAAAATCCACAATTTGAATTCTTTCCTTGTCAATCTCTGACTAGGAGGTTCAAAAGCATCTGTTACTTAATCAAATGTAACCAAACATGCAACAAAGACTTCTAGAATTAAAATTATAAAACATGGTTTTTATTATATTTGGCTAATGACTTCTGACTCATAGAATCATAGAAATTCCATCTTAATTAATGCTAATGTGCATGAAGTTTGGAATATCTTTTGCTATTATTATCTTTATATGCCATTCTAAACTGATAATAGTTTCATTTTTGTTTCTCTTCTGGAGTGACTAATTAGAGGTCTGAATAACTAAGTTAATTGAATTCAACAGGCAGCAAATTCTTCTTCACTGCCTTTCCCTGTAATATGGAGTCTTTTGTATTAATTTTCCTCATTTTTGAATAATTTTTTGGCTTTTAATTAGACTAAGTTGAATCATTAATTATGAGCAATTTACATGCATATTTGTGGGATTTTTCTTCCTTCTTTTTTTCCTGCTCACTAATTAGGAGACCTTTAACTTCAACTTATTCCCAGCAGAACAGACCTGGGTGGTGAAGCTGCCTTTCTATGTGCCCCCATTTTAGAGCTCAACACTCATTAGCTAATGTGTTACCTTTGTTGGTGCTGAGCTTCCTAGCTGGAGTGCTTTATAATCTCAACATGCCTTTGCCTAAGGCATGAACCCTGCTTAGCCTTTCATTTACATGGGGAATTGAATGTTGCTGAACCACTTAGGCTAGTGTTAATTCTCCACAAATTAATCTGAAACTATCCCGTTTTTCATTGGCTGTTGAGCTTGTTTATACCACTGAAACTGAAAGGCTGAGCATCTGATTATCTGCTTCTCACCAGTGTACTTCTTGTTTGTAAGGTCAGAACATTTTACGTAGAAGGAATCCAGGAGATGGGCTCTTCGCACACTCATCATTTTAACTGCGCCATTGACCTTATAAAGCTTGTTCCTGTTAGTATGTGACTGGCCATTAGGGACTCTTGTTAATGCCTCTTTAGCTGTTATTTGTACATAGGAAGAGTTTGAACAATAAAAGCCTGGATGAGTTCTACAAACTTCAGATGTCTGACATTCAGGTTAGAAGTGTGGCTGCACTAGGCTCTTTCTGTGGTGACAAAAACATCCAAGGAACTATCTCTGCTTCCCTAGGCCATATCACTGCACTTGCCAAGGTTTCTTCTCCACTTTGTTTAGTGCTGCTGTGCAGAAATGATTATGGGCTTTTTAACCTCTGGAGAGAGAGAGCCACAGATGATTTGAAATTGCTCTGCCACTCTCCATCACCTTTGCCAAATTGTGGCAGACAGGAGAGGTGACTGAGGACTGGAGGAGAGCCAATGGCACTCCAGTCTTCAGAAAGGGCAAGAAAGGGGTTTCTGGAAACTATGGACCAGTCAGCCTCACCTCCATCCCTGGAAAAATGATGGAGTGGCTCATGCTGGAGGGCATCTCAAGGCACTTGGAAGAGAAGAAGGTTATCAGGAGTAGTCAGCATGGATTTACCAAGGGGAGGTCATGCTTAACTTAACTATGGCATTCTATGATGCCATAACTGATTGGGTAGATTCAGAGACACCAGTGGGATGTAGTCTACCTTGACCTTAGCAAGGCCTTTGACACCCTCTCCCACGACATTTTAGTGAGCAAGCTAAGGAAGTGTGGGATGGAAGAGCAGACAATGAGGTGGATTAGGAACTGGTTACAAGATAGAGTTCAGAGGGTGGTGATCAATGGTGCCAGGCCCAGCTGGAGAGCTGTGACTAGTGGTGTCCCCCAGGGATCAGTGCTGGGGCCAGTCCTGTTCAACATCTTCATCAATGACATCTGGACAGACTGGAGAGCTGCATACAGAGGAACCAGATCAAGTTCAGCAAGACAAGTGCAGAGTCCTGCATGTGGGGAGGAATAATAAACTGCACCAGTACAGGCTGGGAGGTGACCTGCTGGAAAGCAGTCCTGGGGAGAGGGACCTGGGGGTCCTGGTGGCTAACAAGTTAACCATGGCACAGCAATGTGCCTTGCTGGCCAAGAAGGCTAAAGAGATCCTTAGGAAGACTGTGTCCAGCAGATCAAGGGAAATTCTCCTCCCCCACTACTCTGCCCTGCTGAGACCTCATCTTGAATACTGTGTTCGGTTTTGGGCTCCCCAGTTTAAGAGGGACAGGGATCTGCTGGAAAGGGGTCCAGCGGAGAGCATGGTTTATGAGGAGAGACTAAGAGACTTGGGACTTTTTAGTCGGGAGAAGAGAAGACTTAGAGGGGATTTGATAAATGTTTATAAGTATCTGAAGGCTGCCAGGAGTGGGGGGACAGGCTGTGCTCACTTGCTCCCTGGGATAGGACAAGGAGCAATGGGTGTAAATTGCAGCAAAAGAGGTTCCACCTCAACACAAGGTGGAACTTCTTTACTATAAGGGTCACAGAGCACTGAAATAGGGTCCCCAGGGAGGTCATGGAGTCTCCCTCTCTGGAGAATTTCAAGGCCTGTTTGGAGGTGTTCCTCTATGATCTGTGTCAGATAGTATTGTCCTGCTCTGGCAGGGCGGTTGGACTGGATGATCTCCTTGGGTCCCTTCCAACCCCTAACATCCTGTGAAAGAACTATTTGTAATAAAGAGATTGTTACTTTGACATTCTCAAAGGCCATGATATGAAATAGAATAGTTGGGAAAACAAGCCAGCTGGAAGCTTGTGTAGGGTAGAGGACTGACTGTAAGATCCATGTCCATACCAGTACTAAAGAACAAATATGGACTGTGCCATAAAAGAGTGTGTAAAATGCACATTATCTCACGTACAATTAATTAATTTTATGTAATTTGACCTGAATGTCTTCTGATTGATTTAGTCTTTAATCCTGAAATAGCTGGGACCGATGACCTTGTTCTTGGTATTGTAGTCTTTGCATGCCAGTGGGACACATTTGTATATCTGAATGATAATGTGATGGTGTTTGCTTTTTATTGTGTGTTTCTTTTGCTTCATATGCCAGTACCTGCTATAATTTTTCCTCAAGTACTTTTAAATCTCAGAACACTCAGAAGCTACCTGCTCGTGCATAACACTGAAAAGCAAGATTTTGGTGTGCGGTTGAACAGTGGAAAAGGTAGCTTTCCATAGCAAACGCCAACGTGAAATAGTTTCAGAACTGCAACTGGATATGTCTGAAAGTCAGTCTATTTATTGCCAGATTGAGGATTAGCAGTCTTTGAGGAAAGATTGTTGAAAAGCATTAAAGGCTTGTTCCTGCAGGCTTTGTTCAAATGCCTTTGCCACTCATGTCATATGACTGCAGGAATACCCACTGTAGGAACTAGTGGATGTAAAATGTTGCTCAATTTTCTCAAGCAAGACATTGCTGAGGGCCAGGTCATGATCTCAAAAGCTCTGTCAAAAATCCATAGCAACCACATTGGTTGTTAAGCAGTAATATATGTGATTAACTTGAGCATGTTTCATAGACATCTCCAGTAATCAGTATAGGAGACCCTTCTATTTGTCTAGTCATCACTACAGAGAGCTTTCATAGAGCTGTTCATCTACAGAATAATTTCTCTAATATGAAAAGGTTAGAAATTGTTGCATGCTTTTTCCTTCAAGCAAGCCACTTGAAAACTACTGCATGTCTGCCTCAACTTCTGGGCTGCCCTCTATCCATTTGTTTTTTTTTTTTTTTGTTTTTGTTTTTTTCCTTTAAGGAGACTTTTTAAAGCAACTGCCTTGGGACTGAGAAATGTCCTGCCAGTTCTGTCCTTCCACCAAAGTCACACTTACTGCAAATTCAGGCTGTGCAGGAAAATACCGTGGCATTTTTGTGCTTTTCAGAAGGGTATATTATGGGGATACTGATATGAAATAAATTATAGAGTTTCTGAAAGACAGAATAAGTAAAATATATTGCCAGGATTTTTGTTAAAAAGCACTTTTAGCTCCTTTGAAATTCACAGCCTGAGGTTATCCATCCAGTGATATTTTAAGCATCACAAATACACAATTTAGATTTCAAAATTACAGCAGCACCTGAGGTATAGCTTAGTCTGTTTATGAGTTGCTGCTGCTTCTACAGCAAAATCCTGGTTTTGAAGCAACTTCTCTGTATTTGTACTAAGTTATTGAGCCTCTTTTTGTTGGGAGGGACTGCAATTTGTAGGATGCCTCAAGTTTTTGTACTTCCTATCAGACACAATTGGAAAAAAAAACCCCAGCAAACCAAAAAGAAAAAATCTTTGCAATTTGGAAGACTCACATCCTTCCAGAATAGTAATTTCAGTAGTTCTCTGCAGTTTGGCCCTGGAAGACTTTGCCGATGGTAGCTTGGACAAGTCTCCAAGTCAGCTGAAGTACCTCTAAAATGGGGCATGATTTCTGTGCTGCAATTCTCAGGAGAGATGTGGCAAACACAAAGAATTAGAGAGTCTAGCAGCTTTACTTTCCAAGATACCTCTCACAGGCATTTCTAGACAAACTGCCAACACAGAGCAAGGGTGCAAAACCCTTTGAGGGAAGAGATTGAAAAGATTGACTTTAAGGATTTGACAGGGCTCTAAAGCTGCAAGCTGTATAGTTCTAATCAGTTCAGTTCTCTGCTGCAAATAAATACTACGGGACTGAAATTTGCTTGGTAGGATATAGTTGAAATGGTGGTTTGGTTGTTTTTGTTTTTAACTTAGGATCAAGTTGAAATGGTGGTTTGGTTGCTTTTGTTTTTAACTTAGGATCAAGTTGAAATGGTGGTTTGGTTGCTTTTGTTTTTAACTTAGGATCAAGTTGAAATGGTGGTTTGGTTGCTTTTGTTTTTAACTTAGGATCAAGTTGAAATGGTGGTTTGGTTGCTTTTGTTTTTAACTTAGGATCAAGTTGAAATGGTGGTTTGGTTGCTTTTGTTTTTAACTTAGGATCAAGTTGAAATGGTGGTTTGGTTGCTTTTGTTTTTAACTTAGGATCAAGTTGAAATGGTGGTTTGGTTGCTTTTGTTTTTAACTTAGGATCAAGTTGAAATGGTGGTTTGGTTGCTTTTGTTTTTAACTTAGGATCAAGTTGAAATGGTGGTTTGGTTGCTTTTGTTTTTAACTTAGGATCAAGTTGAAATGGTGGTTTGGTTGCTTTTGTTTTTAACTTAGGATCAAGTTGAAATGGTGGTTTGGTTGCTTTTGTTTTTAACTTAGGATCAAGTTGAAATGGTGGTTTGGTTGCTTTTGTTTTTAACTTAGGATCAAGTTGAAATGGTGGTTTGGTTGCTTTTGTTTTTAACTTAGGATCAAGTTGAAATGGTGGTTTGGTTGCTTTTGTTTTTAACTTAGGATCAAGTTGAAATGGTGGTTTGGTTGCTTTTGTTTTTAACTTAGGATCAAGTTGAAATGGTGGTTTGGTTGCTTTTGTTTTTAACTTAGGATCAAGTTGAAATGGTGGTTTGGTTGCTTTTGTTTTTAACTTAGGATCAAGTTGAAATGGTGGTTTGGTTGCTTTTGTTTTTAACTTAGGATCAAGTTGAAATGGTGGTTTGGTTGCTTTTGTTTTTAACTTAGGATCAAGTTGAAATGGTGGTTTGGTTGCTTTTGTTTTTAACTTAGGATCAAGTTGAAATGGTGGTTTGGTTGCTTTTGTTTTTAACTTAGAAGGATCTAGTTGAACTGGTGGTTTGGTTGTTTATGTTTTTAACTTAGTAGGATCTAGTTGAAATGGTGGTTTGGGGTGGCATGGTTTATGAGGAGAGACTGAGAGACTTTTTAGTCTGGAGAAGAGACGACTTAGCTTTATTTAACATTTATTATTAAAAAATGGACTAATTATGTGGAAAGTACCTGTGCTGCTACCTACAGCGTGATACCCTTCTTCAGGATGTAACCATGCTCATATGTGTCTTCTGTTCTACAGGTTGCAAACACAAAGAAGGAGACTATTTTCCAGTGGTATAAGGATGGTTCTGGGGTCGATGTTGATGAGGCGCCTGATCTGCAGAAGGAAGAATGTCATCTCTGTATTCCTAGGGTACAGTATCACCTACTGCTTAGAAATGACAGCTTCTGCTTGACAAGCTCCAGCTTTGCCAGGCACTGCACTAAACGATCTATCATGATTTCTGTGAAACACTTTAAGAAAAAAGACCTATTTCCTGCCCTTCAATTAAGTGGTAACTAATGCTTGTAAAGGCTTGTCTGGTTTTGTTATCGACTCAGACAATTCATGCTTAAGTGCTTCAGGATCCTCAGGTGAACTCTATCTTGTTCATTCTTTTTGCTCCTTAATTTTTCAGTTTGTTCAAGCGTCTAATTTCTGACAGTGTTAAAGTTTTACTACCTAAAATGAATGGGTTTGTGGAACAAGACATACTGGAATTTATGCAAACAAGATAACCTATCTAGCTTCTGAAGCCCTAGCCTGCATTGTTGTTGCCTTTGTCAAGTGCCAAAACGTTCCCAGATTGAGTTTTTCTACTTTCAACATAATGTGCGTTCCACTTAATTGATTTATTTTATTGATTGGTTTAATATTCTTCTAATTTCCTTCCCTCATTTCACTTACACTAAGACACTGGCTTTTCAGTGCCTTCATTTTTCTTGGGCAGATTTTTTTTATGAGGGTAAGGTGACTTCTGCTTGTCATAAATTGCTCTTGTTACTTGCATTCAGTTATATGATGTTTCTGCCAGGATTTAATTGCTTGTGGACTTGTATGAATCTACACCTCAATTAAATGACCTTCAATCTATAGGTAATCATTTATGTGTTTTCATTCAGTTATTAAAATAAATTAGAATAATTCCCTCCTTGAAAAAAAACAAACAAATAAAAGCCCCAAAACACAAAAAACACCCAACCCCAATTAACCCTCTACTGCCTTTAATGCAGTATTGTGTTAGATTTTAGAATGTAAATTCTCTGATGATAAAGAATTCATTGTTGGCCTAGCATACCTATAATTTGAGTATAGTTGCTGATTGAATGAAAGCAATTTGGACAGGTAAAGGATGTAGATATATCGTTATCTTTTACATTCATTCAAAGTAATCATTTTCGCTGAAAAAAAAAATTGTGTTTCTAAAGTTTATGTCCGTTGAAGTTATCCTCTGCTATACCTCACAATCCTACTTGTAATTTCTGCTGACCAGGATCAATCTTATTTGTCTTTTTGGGACGCCATTTCTCAAGGTGATTGAACTGAAATCACAATATGTTTAGGCTTAAGAACTAACAGCTTCATAAAAATGCAAGCACAAGCTGATCATAGTTTCTGTCTCTGGTAAGATTACCTAACCTGAATGTAGTACTATGTATGTTGTTTGATTTACAAAATCATGCAGGAGTTGAGCAAATGTTCAATCAAGTTTGCCAGTAAACACCTTGTGTTTTCCTTGCAGCTGTCTCGCAAAGATGAAGGCGTTTACAAGGCATCACTATCAGATGATAGAGGTCATGATGTGTCTACTCTTGAGTTATCAGGAAAAGGTAACCTGTTTGCTCTGAAATTATCATCTCCACATGTTCTCAAGAAGTGTCAAAGATCTATCCCTGCACATGGCAAATGAGCAAATATTTTCTTGTGTCCTTTGCATTTTTATTCTCTTCTTATGATATAGATGCCTGAACTGCAGATCACCAGTTTAGGAGGGTGACAACAGGCATCATACTTATTAATCTCTAGCATTCTGGCAGACAAGAAATTGAGTAAGTTTCTAATCAGATACCTCCTTTTACATAAGATCTCCTGTAGAGAGCTTCCTTTCTCTTTCATTTGTCAAGCTTTAATGCCTACAAAAAATCCTACAGCACCAAAGTGCTGAATGTGTTGGTTTGAGACTATTTGTGATGACTAAGAGTTATTTTGATTTCAATATTTTGACGATGTTTTAGTGAGTTAATCCCAGAGGGTAGCTCAGCCCCTCAGGGCCACTCACTCCCCCTCAGTGGAATGGGTTTAAACTGGCAGAAGGGAGATTTAAACTATATGTTAGTAAGAAGTTCTTTACAGTAAGGGTAGTGAGACACTGGAATGGGTAGCCCAGGGAGGTTGTGGATGCTTCCTCCCTGGATGTGTTCAAGGCCAGGTTGGATGAGGCCTTGAGCAAGCTGTTCTAATGTTAGTTGTCCCTGCCCATCGTGGGGGGGTTGGAACTAGATGATCTTTGAGGTCTCTTCTAACCTAAACCATTCTATGATTCTATGAATGGGGGAGAGGATTGAAAGGAAAAAAAACCATGAAAAGCTCAGGAGTTGAGATAAAGACAGTTTAACAGGTAAAGCAAAAGCCGTGCATGCAGGCAAAGCAAGACAAGGAATTAATTGATTACTTCCATCAGCAGGAAGAAGTTCAGTCATCTCCAGGACATCAGGATTCCATCACACCTAAAAATTCACAGTATCTAATTTGTGGGTCCAGGAGGCTTCTAAAACATCAAGCAGTAAAACCACAAGAAATGCAGTGTTAAATCAAACAGTAGGTCTGCAGAA
>WAAF01018842.1:0-33417 GCA_013400475.1 Tricholaema leucomelas | reverse complement strand
TCTAATTATATATATATATATATATAAAATTTTGCTCAGTAAAAATAGCTTGCTTCTGAGTCTGAATGATCTGTTGCCAAGATAAATGATTTTCACTTAGCTTTTATAGATCGTCCCTGAGGTTCTTGGCTTAGGTCCCACCAACTACACCAAAATGAACCTGGATTCATCTCAGCTGCATGTAGACAATTGACTCAAGTTGGGCAAGCACCTGAACTAAGAGGAAAAGATGAATATCAGAATGAGTTCTTAGCTGTGGTTTACTCCAGAAGGCTGTATCATTACTGGACATTTCCTCAGGCATTTTTCCTCTTCATAAGTTCTAATCATAATGCTTTTAGAAAAAGATATCTCACTTATACAGTATAGGTAATATAACCTCACTTGCCCAGATATCTGTAATATAAGGTTGATAAAGTATGTAATTGATGTCCTCACATCAGCATGCCAGATGAAGCATGCTGGAGTTTGCAGAGGCTTATAGAACTGAGTTGTGATTTATTCCAGCAGAGATAAAACATGTATTGATACAGATCAATACAGACTAAATATACAACTGGTGTTTTCTGAACTGTGTTCCCTATTCATAAAGACTCTTCAGCCTTGAATACACATTCTTCAGGATAAGTCCAGAGTCCTCTCTTTGTCTTTCTTGCCATCTTACACAGTGATACTGAATAGGACTTTTGTGCTATGAAACAATTTCCTACTCTGCTGCCCTTGTCTCCAGAGTTCTCCCCTTCTTCAAACCAATTAATTTCTCTGATATTTAAAAAAAGCTTTAGATGATATCTGGTTTCTCTCATTTGCTGTTGAAGGGGTTTACATTTGTCAGATGCATCCTACAGGGAGCAGGTGAAAATTGTTTTCACCTAGAATGTGAAAATTTCTCTTTGCACTCTCCTTTGAATGTGAACTATCAAGTTTTAACGACCTGTTATTGTTTTTGAACTGAAGGATACAGAGATTTGCCAGCAGACAGCTGACTCCACAAACAGCTGAGATACGACACAGCACAGAATTCATATGCTGTGCACTTGCAATCCTCATATCTATTGCAATTTTAATGTTTTTCTTTGCCTAAAGATGTGATTTCCCATACTGCTTTAATTAAACTGAACAGAAGAAAACTAGATTATGATTGAATTTTCTTTTTTAATCTTTCCCTTCAGTGTATGATGATATAATGCTGGCATTGAGTGGAGTCAGTGGTAAGTAAACGATGGTTTGGATTTTCACGTAGGTTTTGCTTTTATGTTAGTCATCTGAGCCTGAGGCAGACAATTTTTATTGTAAGTGAGAAATCTCTGGGAGCCAAGATGCTTATATTACTATGGGCATATTATTAAGTTTCTGAATAGGCAATCGACCTTGCTAATTGACAAGATTAAAATAGAACAAAGTATCATTCTACCTGGCTTGTTTGATTTAGGTACTGAGACAATTCTTCCTACTTCCCAAGTGAACCTGGATACCAAGGAAATAATCTGATCCTGTTCCCAAGGGAGAAACTGGGAGTCATTTCTCTGAAAGAATGGAAGAATGAGATTTTAGCACAGTCAGAATCATGACACTTCTGATTCATGGCACTTACATCATTAACTTCACAGTGGATCTTCCTAGTCACAATGCTTGTGCATGACAGTAAAACTCTAACCTCATATTGAACTTTAACCTGGTATAGATCAGAGGCACAAACAGCTGTCTGTGGTAGCTGAGAATCATGGTGCAAAGTTTGATTATTTTTTTTTCCCACCCTGATATACAAGTAGTCCATTTGACAGTTTCCTGCTCATCCTACTGCCCTCTTTGATCTGTATATATTCTATTTTACATAGGAAAGTCAGCCTCTCAGCTGAAGATCTTTTGCACCGAGGAAGGTATAAGGCTGCAGTGTTTCTTGAAGTACTACAATGAAGAAATGAAAGTCAATTGGTCTCACAGGTAGATATTTTTTAAAATATTTATTTTTATTGTTTATGATAGTTTAAATTTATTAATCTGTGTCATTGGTTTATTAAATGGATATTAATGAATTTCTTTCCAGCACTTAATTTTTTTTTTTCAGGTAATACACATGGTAAAAGAAATATTATCAAACTTGTCCAATACCTATCAGGAAGGGTGCAAACACCAGAAAAACCTGAAGTATTTGGGCCTCTTATTCAACACAAGACTACATGTCTTTCACTATATCTGTCTGATTCAAAGGCAGCAAAATATTCAAATGTAGTTTCCTATTCAAGGCTGCCCTTTTCTTTAAAGGGGTGAAATTCTTCTCCAGTAGTAGGTGAATACCAAGGATCTGCTTTCACAGTTCAATAAAAGCTTGTAATAAGAATGGATATTTTAGTTTTTTCTCTAAATGGATTCAGTCTTAAGTAACTTTAATACTTTAATTCTGTTCCTATTCTCTGAAAATATAGTCAATGGGACACAGAATATTTTGAGAATAGAACTCGGAGCTAAGAATATAATCAGAAATGAGCTCCAAAGTTCCCAGTAGTTTACCACTCTATTATAGTCTCTGTATTTACAGCTAAATTTATAGCAAACGCTTTGCTGTGTCAGGCCCTCACTTGTTTGAAATTGCAGGTAAGGTTTGGAAGAGTTTTAAAACTTCACATGGTTTCAACTTTCTCATTCCCTGTTGGCCTACAAAGATGACACACAGTGAACTAGTGTGACTTGGAGAGGAAGAGATTGGTTCATAAGCATGCTCTAATTTCACAGTGCTGTCTAGTCCCTGATTTCTCTGAAGACCCCAACCCAAGAAAAGTGTCAGTGAACATCAGGTTCAGGTTGCTCAGAACAGTTCTGCAAGGGTGTGCAGCTATACTTGTAACTCAAGCTTTGTATTCAGTATTTTCTGCTCTTTCAGTAAATATGTTACTAATATGATGGAAAGGCAAAAAAAACCCCAAAAACCACCTCTGCCTCTATCTGCTTGAACTGTAAAGATGATTTAGTCCATTCCATGATCCAGTTCCTAGAAATAAAAAACTAGATAATAGTACATGGCTTATATGAAAATGGCAATGTGTATACTTATATTTCATACAGACACTTCCTCTTCTACTACTGTTTCATAGTTTATAATGTCTTACATATTGATTACCTTGAGGATCTTTAAACACAGGTAATAAACACATAAAGTTTCAATTCTTCCATTAATACAGTGATTAGAAGCCAGAGCTGTTAAAGTTAATCCAGACTAAACCAATCAACTTCCTCCAGCATCTCAACACATCCCTGCTCTTTCAAATAGAGTGCTAGCATATCTTTCATTAGACAAAACAAAAGTCTAGATAAACCATGGATTTTTTTACTGTTGTCTGCACATCATGAAACATATAATGTAGATTTCTAGCTGCCTGTGAATTACTCACTGTACTGTATAGCAAGGAGCATAACATGAGTCCTAAAGCTAGCTTGCATCATCCACTTATGGCACAGTGGGGAATATTTTATGTAGCGTATTCTAACGTATGGTAGTTTCTATCCGGGTGTCTAATTTGGTACATTGAACTCAATGCCTTTATCTTTCATCAGGGAAAATGGTAAAAATTCCTTTTCCTAATCAAAGTAGCTCTCTAGGTGTGAAGCCAAATCATCCCTGCCTGGGCAGATAAAATAAATGATCAAAAAGAAGCTAACGCTGGCTTCATCCATTAAAAATTACAGTTAAAGATGCTTGGGGAGGAAGGAGGAGAAGATATATTTCTTTAGTTAATGAGTGAAAGTGGTCTGGTTTATAAGCTCTCATTAAATAACTTCTTCTGTTTCCACCCTTCGTGACATAATACAGACCAGAAGAACTGATGTTCTGAAGCAGTAGGGCATTTCTTATATTCTTAGCTTAGGAAGTGACAATAAGCCAACACAATGCCACTGTTTTAAAACTCCTCTTTATTAGTTATCTGCTCTTTGGAAACTGGCTTCTCGTTTTGTTCATGAAAAGCACAACAGAAAAAAAGATGTATTTGGGCTTGATGCAAGAACAATAAATTCTATGCAAAAAAGTTATTGTTTTCCTAATTGATATTTGAAGTTAAGATAAACATGTTTACCTCATCAGAAAAGGTGCTAGTGCGTATGATGTGTGCAGAAGTCTAAACTCGTGTACCAGCTGTGTCTACAGATACAAACAAGGATGATGGTGTGTGAGGAAAGGAGGAGAATGGGAAGAGGGTGAACAAATACATCTTTGGAATTAAAGCTCTGGCTAATGGTTCCAAAGTGTTTCATACTCTTGTAAAGAAGAGTCCTCTTGGAAATTAATCCCCTTAATTGCAATCTATCTGTAGTTTAGTAATGACAGGTTTTCTAATCTTTTTATAGATGAACTCCATTAAAAGAATGTTCAAATGAATTTATTTTCTTCTCACGTTTTTTAGGGAATCTAAGGTCTCTTCTGGTGAAAAGATGAAGATTGGAGGTGGAGAGAATGTTGCCTGGCTGCAGATAGGTGAACCCACAGAAAAGGATAAGGGGAACTACACCTTTGAAATCTTTGGTGAAAAGGAATCCTACAAACGCACACTTGATCTGTCTGGGCAAGGTATATTTGTAAGATCATACTTACAGGGTGACTTTTATGGATTAAATAGAATTTACTGGCAATAATCAGAGGAATGACACTAAACCCAGAAAGTCTTTGCTCAGGACCGGTTGTGCTTCACTCGATGATCTTTTTAGTCTTATATCTGTCACCACCAGAGCCATCGGGTTTCAGGATTTGGTATCACCTTTTGCTACACTGTAAGCCTCTTAAGGGTTTTAAAAGAGCTTTAACATGTCTACGTCTTTAAATGTTTGTACTGAACTCTAAGTGCAAGTTGCTAATGGACAACTCTCTCGGTTGTTTCAGCTTTTGATGATGCATATGCAGAATTCCAGCGACTCAAGTAAGTGCTACATCTTTTGTTTTTCAATGCTGTAACAACAGTGTCTTTACTTATAGGAAAGAAATATTAATAATGTGATTAATAACTTTTCATATTTCTCTTCCTCCACAATTTTAGGGCAGCTGCTTTTGCTGAGAAAAGTAAGTTAATTTTACATTTTATCAAAGATCTTCTACAACATAGACTAGTGTTCTCTCTAAAACATCCATCCTGATATGTTACCATAGCATTCTGTGGCTGCAGATGTCAACTGTTAGCATGTAGTACTGCAATAATAATGTTAAGTTGTGCATTTATTTGTTCTCAATTCCAACAGAAACCCACCAAAAATTTTACAAATTTTGCAAGCCTCCACTCCTCCTAGTGTCTGAAAAAGTTTTGAGTTGTGAGCTTTTGAGTACCATATAAGAAGATGCTCACTCTTACAACTACTAATGACACCGAATATTGGGACCTAACTTATTAAGTGAAAAATGACCTTGTTGGAAAGTGCTTGCTGGGACACAGACAGTGGGGAAGTCTGTTACTGCATGAATTCTGGGACTTGGGTATCAGTTTCCCTGATAATGCCAAGATGGTTTTGCCTACAAAGGGAGTGGCAGAACAAATTTTTCTTTGTTCTTAGATACTACTAAAATGCTAAAGGCATCCTTCTTGCATTGCTCTGTGCCAAAAGCACAAACTGTCAAGCTCAGCAGTAGCTTCAAGGTTATTGTGTGTATTAATTCAGAATGCTAGAGCACAATCTCTGTAATGCTAGAGCACAATCTCTGTTAAAAAATCTGAGAGGACCATAAAGTACATTAAAAAGAAATAACATGAAATATCACAAACATTAAATTATTTTATGTTTAATTAACCTGGGACTGTAATGTATTTAAAAGAAAAATCCAAAAGAAGCTATGACTGAAATGGCACCAAGTTAAAAAATCATAAGCAAATGAGTAATTTGGAGGTCTAAACTTCAAAAGGTTCATGTGTTTCTCTTTCACTCCTAGATCGTGGTAAAGTCATCGGTGGTTTGCCTGATGTCGTTACTATAATGGATGGGAAGGTAAGCCTAGTGTTTTTTAATGAGTCATGCTGACTGGTGAGAGGTTTGCTTTGGTGGGAAAAAGACAGAGAATGAAGATGGTTTTGTGAAAGCTGAAAGCAA
This sequence comes from Tricholaema leucomelas, assembly GCA_013400475.1. Lineage (NCBI taxonomy): Eukaryota > Metazoa > Chordata > Aves > Piciformes > Lybiidae > Tricholaema lacrymosa > Tricholaema leucomelas. The sequence goes on along the minus strand of WAAF01018842.1, from coordinate 27,354 downwards.
AAGGTGGATAATTTAAGCCACCTAATAATAGTAATTTAATTGAGACACATGCAAACCCGAAGCGAGCGCAAGTTCCGTAAGCTGACTATACAGTCGGAGGAGGCAGAGTCTGATTCAGATGTTAGGCAAGCAAGGTCAGCCTCAAGAGAAGCTGATCTTGTGCTGAGTATGTAGAGGCTCTGAGTTAACTGCATAGTCAAATCTGGGCTGGCTTACAGCCATGTGCTGAACAGAGCACTTCAAGAGAGAGTCCAAACCTGCCATGTATAAGAAACTGAAGAGGTAGAAGGAAGCAGCTACTCTCTAAGAGCAAATATATACAGAGGCAAAAATTAAGTTTCATTCTCCAGCATGCCAGACAAATAGTTATGGCTAGTTAAGAACTTGCCTGGGCCAAGGAGCTAAACTCTCTCCTCTTTCCATATATTGGAAGATAGCCCTACTACAGTATATAATTAAAGGAAGTCAAAGGCCAGTGAATACACATTTTTGCTCAATGGTAAATAAATAATCCAGATGCAAAGCCAAAACCAGTAAATCTTTGCCAAGTACCTTCCTAGGGCAGCTTTACTGTTGGAGAAGAAATCTGGCTGACTGGTGTGCTTCACTGGGATTTTTGTCACGATGGAGTGGGATTGCATGCAACCTGAGCCCAGACTTTGGGGATATTAAGACAGAAGGAGAAGACTGTTAGTCTAAGCTGATGTTAGTTCTTACAGAGACAAGAAATATTGCAATTCAGGCTCTTAATACTGGGGCTAAGTTCCAGATTCCAGACATCCGCACAGACAGCAAGTTCTTGTCCCTTTCTTCTGGAGCAAATCTTCTTCTTTTGGATGCCCTGTCCTGCACTATGGGGAGAAACTTGGTCTTCAGAATAGGAAGAAAAATTGCTGAAAGAGAAAAGAGTAAAAAAAAATAATAAAAACTATGCAGGATTGTTCACACTGAAGAGGAACTGCTTGGAAATTATTATCTAGCGCTCCTCACAGCAGAGTAATTAGGGAATGCCTAATTATGTGGTCACTAGAAGTATTTTTCATGTGGTTCGTATTAATTTGTGCCCCATTCCAAAACAAGAAATTAGGCCCTATCATGAAAGGAAGCCCAGAGAAGGCAATTAAATACAACATTCCAAATAAAAGTTGTTCTTATCACCAGTTTAAAGGCCACCAAATAGGGGAAAGTTATACTGGGAACAGGATCACACTGTTCATCCTCTGTGTTTTGGTATGCTTTAAGTCACTGCTTTTGACCTTTAAAAAAGCGAGATGGACTTTCATTTTGACTGCCTATAGTGGATCAACTCATGAGCCAACATGACTTGGACCATCTGCTGGCTAGAAAGAGCATTTTGATCAGGCTGTTTGTCTTCTGTATGAAGTGCACCTACACAGCTACAGCTGTGTTGCTCTATCTGGAAACTTTCTTTTTTCATCATCAGAGTAAGATGTTGCACACAACCCTTCCAACTTTGTGTTGGCCTTTTTCTAGATATCCAGGAACTGTCTCTTTAGAGAATGTGTAGTCCTTGAAACGGATGCTGAAAGCTACTCAGCTCTGGATTCAAGATGAATCTCCTCTTGACTCACTCCTCTTTGTTTATAATAGGTGCTCACATGAGGCTTTCTTACTGTGGCAGTCAGAGTCACCTCACAAGAAGAAAGCTAGTATTTTAGGAGGTTAGATATAAGCCACTCTACAACCAGCATCTTGAAACAATCTAACTGTAATCAAACAGCTTGGTGAAGTCATCTCTGATTGCATGCACAGACTAGCTACAGTTTCCTCTTACGATCATGTCCTAAAATCTACAACCTTAAATTAAGAAAATGCTCTTTTCAGAAGTAAAAAGATTCAGAGGAGACCTAAGTGTGTGAGAATTAAATAACTGAGTATATGATGAGAAAATCTCTGATTCCTGAAATCAGGCAAACCAAAATGGGTCACGAGGAAGAGAAACTTTAAAATCACCTCTAAATTAAATGTGATCAGGTACTGTGTGTGGATTGTGTACGTACCCGTAAGAAGTAGCTGTACAAAGAAACCCCAAAGAGCAGAGTTTTCCTCATGCATTGGAACAGTACAGCTACACAAATATGTGGACAGCAAGGCAAAGCTTTACCAGTGCTTCTTAGAGTAGAAATAATTTTAGATCACATCTATAATTTAATACATTAGAACAGGCACCAACTGACCAAAAATGACTGGAATATATCTGTTCTCTATTAAAACCCATATATTAATAATTATTATAAATTAATCATTAATTGCTCTTAAATGAGGTTGCTCCTGAGGGCAATAGTCATGAAATGTTATTTGAGTTATGGAAAGGGCAGTAAGATTTAAATTCAGATGATCAGATATCAGTTTAATTTAAAAAACAGTAGTTTTGTTTTCACCCTTACTCTTTTAAATACTTTATAGTAAGGCTAGCTCCTATAGGCTATTAAGTAACTCTACATCCTATAGGATGTCATTTCTTTAAGGGTACTCACTCACCCAGACTGTCATTGTGCTGTGCTCACAGCATATAAGTCTTCCATCAACTTTCCTCTCTGACTTTGGAGTCAATATGAGGGAGAGGAAATATAAGGAAGCAAAGGTAGAGAAAGTAGACACTAATAATGAAGTTTCTTAAATGATTCCTTCATCCATGCTGTCATTGTGATACTTAAATAGATGGTGATTGCATACATATCCACCTGGTGGTCAAATGAGGTTCAGCAATAACTATATGAAAACACTGGAAGAACAAATGTGGAAATTTTACATCCTTTCCATTTCAGTTCAGTCCTTGGGAAAGTATCTCAGCTGCCAGGATGGTCATTTCAGTTGCTCTCTGCATCCACTATACATGCACGAACACTTGTACCACATTTATGTATCACTCTTTGGTAACCATTTCCATGTTACTAACCAGCAGTACCTGGAACTGGTGCCCAATGATTCATGTTATGTATTCTCTTTTGAAGTGTGGTTCCTTTTCTTTCTTTTTTAAGTCATCTCAAGCAATAACCTCAGGTAGCCTTAGCCAGAAAAGACTTGCTCAGTTCTCCCTGCTGCGTACAGGGAAACTTCAAGGATGTTTTCAGTCCTATCATTACCAGACCCTCATGTCAGACTAATAGGTTGTCAAGAATCTCCTGCAGGCAGGACTGAAATGACGGCCCAGCTTACCATCTACAGATACTGTTACTCTAAGGCTGTTACTGAATCCCAGTCACTGGTAAGATAGTGGAAAGAATGAATCAAAGTACAAATAAAATACTACTTTTCAGCCCTCAAGAACACATTACCTGCTTTATTTCCATTAACTAGGAATAAGCAGTGCATGAAAGCAATACTGAGAATGTTTGAGTTAAAACTGACAGATTTCTGTTTTCCTCCCTCAGACGCTGAACCTGACCTGTACTGTGTTTGGAAATCCTGACCCTGAGGTGGTTTGGTTCAAGAATGACAAGGCCTTTGAACTTAATGAGCACTATGCATTTTCATTGGAACAAGGGAAATATGCCAGTCTGACAATCAAGGGAGTAACCTCAGATGACTCAGGCAAATACAGTATCCATGTCAAGAACAAGTACGGAGGGGAAACAGTGGATGTCACTGTAAGTGTGTACAGACATGGCGAAAAAATGCCTGAAATTAAGCCTGGCCAGATTGCTAAACCCAAGCCAATACCACCATCGGAAGAAGTCCTCAAAGCTTAGGGCCAGGCAAAATCCAATAAGTAAAGATTGACAATGTTTGACTAACAAAATATAATACATGAGCTGTAGTTGAGATATTCCCACAAGTAACCAATTGGTACAGTCCAAAAGGAAACAGTTTTAGGAGTTTGCTTAAGGGAGGTAGATGTGCTCTGGTTCTGTCTACATCTGCACCCATCTCATTTAGAATGCATGTAATAGGGTGGGACTTGCAAATAGCAAAAACCTGAAAGTCTGCCCAAGGTTCGCATATGCAAGGGCAAGAGACACAACTCTACAGTAAACATTCACTTCCACCTACTCCAGCTCTCTACAAAAACACCTATGAAACCCTCAGAGAACAAATATCCTGTCAGTAAAGACAGTGAACTGTAGTCAGGGACATGTTCAGAGGTAGTTCCTGCTTTGTTCCACACAGTCACTTTGTCTTTGGAACCTCTGATCCTGTGAAAGCCTAGTGGATAACCTGTCATTAGTAGGGATGCTGTTGTTTGGTGGTGTGCAGACTTTTACAGACGTTCGCTGTTTGCTCACTGAAGCACAGGTCACATGGTTCTATTCTGTTCTTCTTGCTTTGTGCTAATAAAACTTTAAAAGTCACCTCTGGTTGTCACTGCTCCAAATTACACCTAACTTGTTCTGTTTACTCTTATTGATTAATCATTGCTTATCACACGTGCAGACTATCAACTTTCAATAAAGAGCCCAACTTATGGTTAATCACAGTCACTGGATGGCACTTGTGACATTAATTTTACTCTTTAAGGATATAAGTTCAGGATATAAGCTTAAACTGTTACCAAAAGGAACGTGTACAATTCAGTTGCTTAGGGTAATTACGTCTTTGAGTTTCCTTTATCCAAAGTGAACAGAGCTCTTCTCTGGGTGAAGATATATCCTACGAGGCAAAGATTTCAATATTTGCTTATCATGAAACATTCAGGTACTCACATGTCTGTCATAGATGACTGACTGTTTGTAATGCCGGCTTTTTCAGACCAGGTTCCCTGTTCAATAAATGTCCATTTATCAACCTAGATAAACCACTGTAATTTGTTAGACACTTCCAGCAAAGAAGTCTTCGAATGATAAGTAACACTGATAATACAAACATCCCAGATGCAATCTCCTCTCTTGTGACTTCTCCCAGTCTCTAGTCTAAATGCGAGTGAAAGGGAGCACTGTGGGAGACAGGGGGGCTTGGATGAGGGAGAGTCTGGAGAAGTGTCACTCAGCAAAATCTTCACTAAAGAAATTGGAGGAAACTGTTTGGCACCAGTATCAGAGTTGTAAGCAGGATATGGGGTCCTGGCTGAAAGCCAGAGTTGCTAACAGCCTTTGAACTTAAGTGTATAAAATACAGACAGAATTGTTCTGGTGAAGTTTTGTTTGCTTGGATTTTTTGTTCGTTTGTTTCTTTGTGGTTGTTGTTTTTTTTGGGGGGGGGAAGGAGGTTCTTTTTGGTGGGTTTTGTTTCTTTAGGGTTTTCTTCCAAACAAGGAAATTGGAGGAAACAAAGAAAGAAGGGAAGAGGAAAAAAAAAAAAATACAAAGAAAAGGCAAATGAAGAGAATAAAGAGTTTCTCAATACATTTTATGTCAGGGTTTTATTTGTCCTTTCTTCGTATCTTTTTCCTTCTCCTCATCCAAGTGACATAAAGCTTCCATTGTTTTGTCTGACAAACACTTCACTTGATTAAAAAAGTGATTTATTTTTGAGACAGATGAAAATCAGAGGAAATGAGAAGCCAATTTACAAGCTGTCAGGTACAGTAGGTTGGAGCACTCATCTGTGAGACAGGAGAGCAGCTTTCCCATTCCCTCTCCTTTCTATCCATGGGAATTTGAACTTGTATCTCTCACCACCAAGGGGAGCACTCTAATCCGTGGTCTTCCCTATATTTGGAAGTACTTCTATTTATCCTTTTTAACTTCACCTGACTAGGTAAAAAAAGACTGGAAAAGAGACCAGATTTGGGCATTCCACCTCTTATGAGCATGTGAAATGCTAGATTTGAGAGGGTTGTTTCTCTTTCTTGTACTTTTATCTTAGATTTCAGTTTCGAAGGAGGGATTCAGGATGTGGAACTGTACACTGTTTAAGAACAGATGAAGATGGATTAATTATAGTTTCCAATTCCTCAAGTAAGGACTGCAAGGCTCCTTTGCTACTCATTGATATCTGTAAGTAGTTATGATAAAGCCCAACAGGCTAGATCTGTAAAGCAAGTAGTCTTTAATCTCATTTTAATACAAGACACTGTGATTTTAAATGATGAGCGAGTTTCTGTTTAAGTACAGTATAAAAAGACAGGAATAGCATTGCATAGTGATGAAAAAAATCTTCTTTAGAGCAAAAAAAAAATCTTGTGGCTATAGAACTGCATTGTTTCTCTGTTCATTGAGCAAAAATGTCTGATGGGGTTAAAGTCTCAACACTATGATATGGCTGTGAGGTAATTAGGATATTTTTAGGACACAAAGCAATGCAAGGATTTATCTTCCAAATATATCCCAAAATAAAGAAAATATTTTGGTATGAATCTGTCTTCACAACAACTTTATCAAGTCTCTCTCAAAAAGCCAACAAACCCAAACAAAAAGCAAATAAAAAAAACCCCAAACCAAATCCCCCCAACTTTTTCTTCTTTCCTATTCTGATTTCTTATTAAAGGCCTTTAAGGTTTTCCAAATCTTTCTTTAGCAGGTTTCTGAAGCATCAGAGTTAGTCTCTGTAGCATACAAAGTGAGTATCAGCAAGAATTTAATATTATTCTTATCTCCTTCTACAGTACACAGGTTAATTTTAGCTGACACTATCAAATTATTGCATGTTATGGCAGCTTTTCAGAGGTATCCTTGGGCACAGGAGACAAGGTTAGTCTCATCTCAGCTGCACCTTTAGCTGGCCTTCTTAGCTAAGCAAGCTTCACTTATTTCCTTCCAGGCAAACAGAAATAATTTATTATGACAGTTAATCCTCTGCTGAAGTACAGAAATTATCATTCATGGGAACATTGTATTCAAAAGACTAAGGAGTTCCTATAAACTGTTTCCCATTTTCTGGTGCTCAGAGTACCTTCGATTCTTTTATACGCATTTCAAAGCCTTGTTATCAGTGCTGGGAAATGAATTGGTTGCCTGCTTGAAAAAGGCTATCCTTTCAGAGAGAATGTGCATCCAGCTGCCCAGAAGGGCAGTAGAATTGGGTGGATATTACAGGGACAAATAGTATTTTCTGCCGTTCAGTTCAGTTGGAACACATGATGAGGCATATTAGCATCTGCCCAGACCGTTCACAGAGGCAGTGTCAGCGTCAGTTTAATTAATAAACATTTTGAAGGAGAATGAGAAGCAAATAGTATTTGCTGGAGAAAGCCTGATGCCAAATGATCCTCCCCATGCTAAGGTCGAGGGAAATTGAATACTGGATGTGAATTTAATCTGTTATTTTCACAGGGGCCCACTGTAGTGAATTAGCTATTTCTACATTTAGGAAGAAATGCTTCTATTGGAATGATTTTCTGTCACACTGGCCAGTTTTGGCTTGTCTTAGTTTCGTGTGGCGCTTCTCTAGGCAGAGCTAGCGTGAAATGGAGCATCATTGACTTGTCGTGGGAGGAAGATAAGATGTCAGCCAGTTGTGCTGATAGGCCAAAGTCATAGCTGCATCTGTCATGTTGGCATTCTGCTGTGAGGCTGGCAAGGCTGTCTTTTTTTCCAAGCACCTGCTTCCTTTGGATCAGCTTTGATATGTTACTGTTTATTTTCTTGAAAAGAAGGTCTAAGAAAGTCTCTTCTAAGGCCAGTTTAATGGTGCTTATATATATATATATATATATATATGGAAAAGATTATGGTTTTATGACAATATTTGCTGCTGCTGTAAAACTGTCCCCAGCCCATAAGGGTCAGTTGCATCCCAGAGCTCAAAATCCTGTTCACACTTCATTAATCTGCTCTTGTACAGAGACGGAAGTTCAGTGATAACATCACCCTAAATGATGCTAACAGAGGTACTGAAGGAACTTTTGAAATATAATCAGGCATAGTATTGTCTCTTTTGTAGAACTGAGCAAAAAAAATCCCTCTAGATGGCACCAGAAGAACAAGCTAGAAATGAAGAAATCTTTAAAAGTCCTGCCAGCTATAGGATATTCATCATTTTGATTCAAACACATCACTTAGGGAACAGGAGATTATTAAAAGAATTATGGCAGTGACAAGGACAGGTCCAGTAAATGCCTGTTTCCCGGAAACAGCAGGTGATTCTGCGAGCAATAACACCGCCTCTTAATCTTTGCGTGGCACACTTCGAGAGGTTAAGCACGCCTCGTAACGTATTGCACCACTCACCTTGCATCTAGCTTCTCCTTAGGATATGGCACCCCCAGCGTATTGGCTATGTTTGTAATGGGAGTTTTGCATCCCAACTCCAAATGTAAACCTCTCAGACTTAGCAACTTCCCCAGGTTCTGCTAGCTGTTTCTAATGCTGCGAGGCACATGCCCTACATTTTTTGTCCAGTCTCTACAGAGGGATGATCCCATTTGGAATTAACAGGAGGTGTGGGAGAGTATGGGGTTTGGCTCTCTGCACTGTCATTGAAAGATTCAGTGATGTCAAGACCTGCAAGAAGCTACCAATAGCCTTCTATATTAATATTTAATTCCTCTCTGGAATGTGCAGTAACTCTGTACCAGCTTTGTCCTTCGGTATTAGCTCAAGGTTTATCAGATTGTTATATTTTAAAGATAGCACACTTGACCTCACATCATTTCCTTTATGAACATTTGAACTTTGTGGGGGTGCTTTAAAGGGCTCTTAAGTTTTAATAAGCTTGCTCGTTTTTTAAGTCACTGTAACTTCATTTTCTGCTAGTGTTGCTTCTCTGTTACATTAATATTGTACAGCTGCAAGTCTGATAGGGAAAGGAAAACTAGACCCCCTGCTGCAGTAAAAAGTCATGTGGTTAGTGCTGCAGCTAAATCTTTTTCCCATGGTGTCCTAAACTATCCAGCAGGGTTGTCCCATGCAGGTTTCACTAAGTGCCAAAGAGGGAATTTGCTCTCCAGCCTCTGCAGAAGGTCACTATCCACCCAACGACGTCAGTGCACAAAGTGTGTAAAAGAAAGGCAGATGGAAAGAGTTACAACTTCTGCTAAAGGCAGAGTCAGCATAGCTCTTTACCATTTTAATATGTGGCAAAAATGATGATCAAAAGTTTAGTCCACTGACTTAGTTATTTCCACTGGACCACTCTGAATGAAGAAGTGTGTTAAAAGCCAATCCAGTAATTGTCAATCAGCCCCAAACCCACCCCTCTTGATTGCGAGATCATATGTGAAAAGGAGCCTCACATAGCTGCGTGCCACTTTTGCTGTCTGGGAAAGAAATGCCTTCCACATGTGAAAATGGCAATCAACCTCCTGCATGGTGCTTAATGGGAGGTAAAACACAAGATGACTCCCTGGCTGGGATTTACGAGGCCACATGCAGATGTCTCAATCTGAGCTAATCACTGAAACTCCCTCCTTAGAAAATGGAGAGAAACCAGTAGCAGGGCACGAGCCATGACATTCTAAAGCAGGTGCCTCAAACAAATGAGAGGAAGCCTGTCTGTTCTTTCCACCAACCCTAAAGAGAACATAACCAGTTTGGATGGAAGACATCTACACATCTACGTGACTGATGTTTGAAATTAGGTGTGATAAACTCTGCACCACGTTTCTCTAATTACCACTTCAGTTGGAAAATCTCTACAGAGATGCTCTGTTATGGATGGAAATTCTGCTGTGTTTTTACAACCTGGCTTCCTCCGCCAAACTCTTGAAGTCTTTGCTGGCTTCTTCTCTGATATCCATATTAGTTTGACAATTCTGTGCAAGTATTTGCTGACTGCAGTATGCACTTGGTCCCATCTCACAGTTGACTCTTGTGATGTGTTTTTTTACTAAGACATTGTGTTAGGCCTTCTATTCTTTCAAAGATGTAAGTCTTCATCCCAGTTTTCTACTGGATGTGATGCTGGTAGTGTGGGACTTGTTTCTGCCTTCGCTTCTCTCACTGCTATCACTCTGTGATGTCTCCATCAGTAGCTTCTGTAAGCCCTTCTGCTAAACCCTTAAGATGGGTTGTGCTCTCTTGAGACCTCTCTCCTTGTTAGTGCATACTTCATGCTGCTCCAGCCTGGCATTTATGCCTGGTCGGTGGACTTCTAGGTTGCCTCAGGTATGTCTCTAGTCTCCAAATGTGACAAGTGGACTTATTTTATTTGCCATCAGATCTTAAACCTGCTTTTATGGCCCTTTTAAACACAATCACATTTTATATGCACCTCTGTTCTTCTACTGGTTTCAGGTAGCCAAATTCATATACATCTAATTCTTTTCTCACCTAAAGTGAGCATGTGTCCCATCCTGTTGTGACTGCTTCAGTCTCCCCAGTGGAAATCAGAGAGTATCCATTGCAGACCTCTACCTGTACTATAGTCCACTTAATTAACTGTGATTTCCCTTCTTAGAAACTTCTCTTGTCACGCTGAAGATTCAGAAATGTATTTTCCATCACTTTGAGACCCTGCATGATCCTTTCTGATGGGATTTGGTGAGACTTCATGTCCATTCTATGCCAAAAAGTCAGCTGTTGTATTCTGAGGAACACAGCTCCTAATTCCCTCTCCATCTAAGCACAGTCTCTTTGGACCTGACGAGCTGTAACTGAAAATGATATAGGCCAATGACTTTGCAGTAACTGTGCTCCCAAGTCTCCTCCTGAGTCCTCAGACTGTAATTACAGATGCCCCACAGATGTTTCAGGAATGGCAGCTTCGTGTTTGTCTTCGTGTTTATTCTTTCGGATGATCTTGTAATTTGGTGTTAAAAAGGTAGAACAGGGATAGTCTTGAGTGAGAAAAGGGGCTTTTGTCTTCAGAGCAAGAAGTTAAGCAAGCTGAGCCCACTCAGGGATAGCCAGCTTCTGAGACTTGGCTTGTTTTTCATTCTTCTGGGAACAATACCAACAACGACACCATCACACCTCCCCTGCAGATCAGGTTAATCATCAAAGGATTGCTTATCCTTCTCGCAGGAGTAATTGCCAGTGAGAACAAAAAGCCAGTTCGTGCCTCAACAATCTCAAGTCAGCAGGTGAAGATTCTCGGGTTTATTTCTCCTAACCAATCCGGGAAGTGTAGTACATTCTGCACCAGACATGTTTCTCTGTAACAATTACCATACCTAGCTAATACCTTTGATAACAGTTCTTTAGCTGATCTAAGTCATCCATTTGTGACAAATGCAAGGAGAGGAGCAGAAAAGGGGCTCTGCAAAGGAACATTGCCTCTTGCTGACCTCTCTAAAACCTGTCTAAATCTGGCCAAGTTGGAAAGTTGTAGTTTGCACATGAGTAGAGATTTCCCAGAGGTAAAAGTCTCTGATGGTTCTTTGCACACAGGTCAAGCTCCAGCTGACAGCAGCTTGCCCTTTCCCTGAGATGACTCTTCTGGGATGCCAGAGGCAGTGCCTGCTCTCCTCCTAACTAGATGTTGTAGTGAAGAGCATTGTTTCTTCCTCCTGCTTCCTTGCAGGGTTCAGGCAAGGTAGGAAGAGGGATATGGATGAAGCTGGTGCAGAGCAGGCAATGAGAGATGAGGCTGTAGGAAGCCCAGGGAGATGGAAAGGGGGACTGAGAAGATGTGGAGAAGCTGAAAGAGCAACTGAACAGTACAGCTTCAGAGAGCAGGGAGAGAAGTTTTGAAACTACAAGGAGCATGAGCTAGAGGAGACAGCAATGCAGGGGTGGGACAGTCAGGTTGAAATGCATACCCAGACACATGTGTAGGAAAGAGGCAATAGTAACACAGAAAACAGCTGGCTAGGAAGGCACAAAAGCATGGACTGGATGGCATGTATTTCCCTCCAGAACCTGGAGATTGTGGACCTCTCTGTGTACCTTAGGTTAGTCCAGTTTGTCAAATCTCCTGTGGGTTAGCCAAAATAATTACCATCTGTGGCAGTTTCAAAGGGAGCAGAGCAAGTGAGTGGGGTAACATGTCTGAAAGTCAGGAGGATCAAAAGATTTAAACAGTACAATAGAGTGACAGGAAGAGAAATACTGGTGAGAAACAGGGAAAGCTGCTGCTGTAATTGGGGAAAAAACACTGGTGAGAAACAGGGAAAGCTGCTGCTGCAATTGGGGAAAAAACACTGGTGAGAAACAGGGGAAGCTGCTGCTGTAATTGGGGAAAACCACATCAAACAACCAGTCAGGGTGATGCAGAAAGGTACCAGCTATGAGATATTAAAGCAAGACTTCAGTTATAACATTAATCAGAGCGTGCAGGGAAGAGAGAAATTACACATTTAAGCTTGCAAGCTGAGGAGGAGGTTGAAGGTGGATGTGTTCATGGCTACTGAGGGTATTTGCAGTGAGTGTCAGAGTTTCAGTCTGCTGAAAGTGCTAGGTGGCAGAAGAGACTGGCATGGTAGGCAGAGATGTGCGATTGAACTGCACAAGAAGGTTGGAGCTAGCCAGAAGAATGTAACAGTTGTTCCTTTAGTTACGACAGACATATCTCTGCAGAGCTCTGATCTGCACATGAAGACTACCAGGCTCACTAAGGGGCTCAGTTACATGATTCTAAATAATTGGAAGTTATCAGATCCACAAACTTGTGAAATCTTGATCTGAAGCTTTCTAGTAGTTAAACTTGTTCTCTTTTCTGGACCTCTGTATGACATTGGACCTACTAAGCTTAATCTCTAGAGCGATCTGAATATGTTATTCATGATGAGAAGTGGGATACTAGTCTGCCTGAGGGGGTGCTAGTATGGAATTCTTTAGTTTGGGGAGTTTCTTCACCTGAAATGCTGTCCAAATCCTAGCAACAGAACTACTGACAATAAAAAAAAGCAGTTTATGTCTGGGCTGTTCTTTTCTGGTTGACTGGTAGTAGGCTGGATCTCAGATAGGGTGGAGCAGGAACTGCACAGCTGTCAGTATTCTCTTTGCAGTCATTTTAACTGTCAGACTGCATACAGCTTTCTGCTTGGGCTTCACCAGTTCAAAATCTTGAGTAGAAAAAAGGAAAGCTTTTGTGGCCTGCCGGTTTGACTGATGTGCTCCTGGTTCTCCGTAGTCAGGTCTAGTGACACATTGTGGCCTTAACCTTAACGATTATGATTTTCCTGGTCTTCTGACATGGTAGCAAACAGCCCCCAGGAAAGCAGCAAGTATTTTCCTCACCTGTAGAACACTTTCTTTTCAAGGTTTTCATTTGTTTTGCTTATCTGGCCACTGTGGCCATGAGCTGTTTTGTGAAGGTTGTAATGATGCAGAAAACAAATGTGTGCATTTTTGCTGCCACTTCTTTTTAAACCCTGCCATGTTAGAGGTCTTTATTTTCTCAAATAAGAATATATGCTTCAATTATGAGCCTGCATTTGTTTGGAGAACAAATAGAAGCTACTTCATGTAGTTCTTATTTTCCTCTGTTTAAATTGTGTCTCGGTGGGCAATCCCAGACAGGACAAGAGCATCACAGGATTTTTCTTTTTAGTTCCTCCGCCAGGTAGTTGATTGAGTACATAAACTTTTATAAAGCATGAATCACATTTGAGGAGTTTGATAACAAGTGGTACTGTATTCCTGTTCGTCCCAGAACTGCAACATCTTGGTTGTCGTTTACTGGAAGTACATAGAATCAACCAGGTTGGAAGAGACCTCCAAGATCATCCAGTCCTACCTAGCACCCAGCCCTATCCAGTCACCTAGACCATGGCACTAAGTGCCTCATCCAGGCTTTGCTTGAACACCTCTGGAGACAGTGACTCCACCACCTCCCTGGGCCGCCCATTCCAATGCCAATCACTCTGTCTGTCAAGAACTTCCTCCTAACATCCAGCCTATACTTCCCCTGGCACAACTTGAGGCTGTGTCCCCTTGTTCTATTACTGGCTGCCTGGGAGAAGAGACCAACCCCCACCTGGCTACAGCCTTCCTTCAGGTAGTTGTAGACAGCAGTGAGGTCACCCCTGAGCCTCCTCTTCTCCAGGCTAAACAACCCCAGCTCCCTCAGCCTCTCCTCATCGGGTTTGTGTTCCAGGCCCTTCATCAGCCTTGTTGCCCTTCTCTGGACACGTTCCAGCACCTCAACATCTCTCTTGAATTGAGGAGCCCAGCCAGAACTGGACACAGTACATTTTACAGTTAAAAGCTTTAGCAGACTACTGCTTAAAATCTTCCCAGAAAAACAAAACGATGAGGATGGGATAGCTGAGGAAAGGTCATGCACTTCAGGCACAAGAACTACAGCTTTGCCAACTGAAATAGGTCTCTGATGCTAAGTTATGCAATAACTGACAGTATAATCATCCAAGGGGGAAAAAGCCATTTAGCAGCAAGTACTCCAACAAGTGATTTATCACTAATCTTCTAAATAATTGGTCATAACAGCTGAGAAAACTGCAGCTAATACATTTAGGATGTTATGGAATCAGTGTATAACCTCTACTTCATTGCAATACACAACTCATAAAACCATGAAGGGAGTAGCAGTATTCACCACTGCTGCCTTCCTAGAAAAGCACATTCCGTATGCACTTAAGGTCTATGAAAGAAATGTCCTGGGCAAATTAGCCTTTCCTGAAAAAAATCTGGAGTCTTGAGCTAGAGTAAAATTAGCAAGTGGGAACGTGGGAAGTTCTGACAACACAACCTGATAAAAATAGTTTTTTTGTAGCTTGTTCCACCTGTTCAAATTTAAAGAAAGAAGAGGTTAAAAAAAGAAAGCAGTTAAGCTCTTCTACCTAGTGACTGATCCATCAGAAAATCTCGACTTCTCTCTGGGTTATTCTTCCTCAGAATTTCTTGGAGGCAACCCTACATACACCTCTGAAACAAATAGATGATTCTGTGTCTTGGTTGGACCAGCATTTGTGGAAGCGAGCAAAAAGAGCACCGTGTGAGTATATCACCAGTACTGAAGTCTGGTGTTTTTCCTTTTTCAAGGCAGTCAACTACTTTTTTCCTGCCTTAAAATTCTGTAAAGCAATTGCATAAGTTCCACATAAACTTGTATATTAAGTGAAATATGAGTTCTTTCTTCACCTCATGGTTTTAGGGACAAGGTCTTGAACAAAGGAATAAGTGACTCTGTCATCAGGAAAGGTGTACAACTCCATAACAACAAGAAGTAATGGAAAGGGGAAATTCAACTAGATGTTTCTGTAAGGCATCTCATCCCTCACTGGGTGAGAGAGATGAAGCTTTTTCAAGTGTAAAAGATACATGACAAGATACAGCTTTCTTTGCATTCAGAGGTGAGGCTCATTAACGACCTCGAATGGAGTGCCGCTCCTTGCATATCATCAAGCTGAAATCTTGAGTCGCAAGCTTGTCATATCATTGAAATAAGCGAGGTCATGGTAAGTGACATGTTCTTGGGTACTGGGAAGGCTTGGCCCTCAAGGGCTTCATTTGCCTGTGATAATTCTGCTTATCAATTGTCTGATCATTCATATTCAAGCCTGGCACTGAAACATTTCTGTAGGAGAATCTGAATTTGTGAGCTCTTTGTGTTCTCTTATGAGTCAAGAAGTTAAACTAATGTGATTTTGCTCTCCCTTGATAATGAAAAAGGCTGATGAGAATAAGAGAGTGTTTACAGTAGTGTCTCATTAAATCAATTTGCATTTCAATAGGAGGATGGTCTATCTCTCAAGTGGTGTTTGTGATAGAGAACAGATAAAAGCTGCCCAGCAACCACAAGTTTCACCGCAATAACATTCAAATTTCTGCTAAAACTCATGTCTGAGTGGTGCTAGAAATTGCACACCACCCCCCCAGCCCAGATCCATTGGAGAGATGTAATGCTGCCAAAGGCTGCAAATTTGACTGCTTCATCTGATAATTTAGATTCTTTGACTGATGTGGGCAACTTAGTTCTAATTTAAAGCACAAAATTGAATTTCTGATCTTGTGGTGATGCTCTAAAGCTGAAGAATGCAAACTAGAAAAGGTTAGGAAAAAATGAGAAGGCAGTAAGTAGAGGGATTTACCCTTTGGGGAAGATAAATGTCAAGTACATTGAACACTTCCCAGGAGACCTGATCTTATTCTGTCACTCTAACCACATCATCCAAAAGTGTGGCTTCCCCAGGTGAATTCAAAGAAAAGCATCCAGGAGTGGGCTGCTACCACTGCAGTAATTTGGAGAACTATCTGTTGTGGAGTCCCTTTCCTTAGGTGTAGCACAGAGAGGGGGGAAGCTTCCCTTAGGCGGCATGAATGGTCTATATTACAACTACAACCTGCTCCACCTCACTGCTTCTCCTTGTGAACATTCCCTCCCATGAAAGAAGCAAATCAAATTATTAGATTAATTGTTACTTCTTGATTGCTGCTGAACTGCCTGAAGAGGGCGAGATGCTGAGAGCATATGTGTGCTGGATTCTGTTTTCTGATGGGCCGCATGAAGCCCTACTAGATTTGCGATGAGCATCCCTGGGTTATGATTTCATCATAAACCTGAAGGCATTTGTCTGGTAGTTAATTATACATGGATGGTGAGATGGATTTCATCCTCAGCTATAATTAAAATGGTGTCAGGATCAAGATTTATCAGAAAAGACACTTCTGAAAACCAAACCTAAAACTTCCCTTCCTATATGAGTCTAGTACTAAAAACTTCCCTTCCTATATGAGTCTAGTACTAATCCAGGCACGCCACTATGTCTGAGCAAGAAGCATTCCTGATCATATTCAAATAACAGCCTACCTACTGAAAAACACAAGAATGTAATGGATGATTCTTCTGGCAGAGCTGCTAATTTTGGCCATAAATTCATAAACACACTCATTTATGCAGCAGAATGTGCTGTCCTTTTCATTGGCGCTGTTTGTGCCTGTGCTACTCTAAAGCAAACTTTGTTAACATCGCTGTCAGAAAATACCTCTGCTCCTGGCAGAAGAAATGCAAGCCTTTATTCTCCACACTTTTTGGAATAAAAATTAAATTCTAGAAATCTTTGTATTAAAACTTAAGTTTAGTCTGCATAGAATTCTCACAAAAGCACATCTTTAAAGGGGAAAGGGAGATCTAGGATGTGCTCACTGAAAACATGCCTAAATCAACTAGTTAAATTCTTATTCAGAGGTTAAAAAGCCCCTAACTTAGCAACATTTGAATTGGTCAGTTACAAGTGTTCATTTAGCTTAACTGTGAAGACAAAGAGGAGATGATTCCTTATCAGAAGGGAAGCAGAAACACTCTCTTGCTGTCAAAAGGGTGTGTTAACTGTTTGCAATAAAGATGAAAAGCAGGTCACATACCTAGGTGCCTAAATACAGGCTAATGAGTATTTGGCCACGTGTGGCCTCTGTGCAGTGCTGCAATTGGTGAATCAGAGGATTGCAGCATCTTTGCTGTATCCCAGAAATGGTCATGAGGCAGCATGCAGAAGTCATAACTATTGCCACTATCAAGCGGCCGTGAAAATGATTATCTGGTAAGATATTAGAGGCAGAGCTGCTATCCCCTCAATTCTCATGGAACTCTTCTGATGTACTAACTTCTCATGGCATCGAGATTTTTAGTGTGTCATAGCAATCTAGCAACAGATAGAGGAGTCGGATGCCATCAGGCAGCAGTCATAATGCAAGTA
Source organism: Tricholaema leucomelas (assembly GCA_013400475.1). Classification (NCBI taxonomy): domain Eukaryota; kingdom Metazoa; phylum Chordata; class Aves; order Piciformes; family Lybiidae; genus Tricholaema lacrymosa; species Tricholaema leucomelas. The sequence goes on along the minus strand of WAAF01018842.1, from coordinate 9,977 downwards.
TAACTTAAATGACGCTAAAGTTAATGATCCAAATTCTTCATTGCAACTGTGAGGCACACAGTGTAACTTGGGAGAGGTGCACAGATGCTGTAAATTACTTTGGATGCTATTACTGTGAGCCTAGATGAGTTGTATGCCAGACCAGACCAGTGGCACAAGTGTGATATTCTATCTGCTGCTGTGAGTGGTCCTGAATGGCTGTTGTGACAGCCATGCAATGCCAGTGTCACATTGAGTTCCTGTTGTGGTTTTGGATTTCGTTTTGTTTCCTTTCTTTTTCCCCCCTTTTCCTTCCTTACTCTGGCTGCAGGGTTGAAGGCAGCATGGGAACTGATACATCTTTTCTGCCTTAGGAGAAAATCACCCCACCCAGAAAAATCTTTCCATCGCTGCTGGCCCTTTTTAACCCTGTCCCTTTTAACCAGGAAAATAAGTCATAGAGCTATAGAATGTGTTAGGTTGGAAGGGACTGCTAGAGGTCATCCAGTCCAAACCGCCTCCCATAAGCAGGGATACCCCCAACTCGATCAGGTTGTTCAGAGTCCCATCAAGCCCGACCTTGAATGTCTCCAGGGATGGGGCCTCCACCACCTTCCTGGGCAACCTCTTCCAGTGTTTCGCCACTCTCACAGTAAAGAACTTCTTCCTAATGTCCAATCTAAATATGTCCTGCTGTAGTTTGAAACCACTGTGCCCTGTTCTTTTGCTGCACCTTGCACTCAAGGGACAAGCTAAGGTAATACATTTTCCCTCTGCATTTGCTTGCAGTTTCACACCCTATTGTAACAGCATGGACACTAATTTTGCTTTAATTGTAAAACCCAGATCTGAGAAAATTCTTTTAATAGTATCAAAAATTATTCACCTGGGTTAAAAAAAGTGGTGACTGAAAAGCAATGTTATTAACAAAACTATCCATCAGGGCAGCAAAATCCTTTCTGCACTTTTCACTGTGTGACAGTGCTAGTGTGTGTTGGAACTGCCTGCCTGTTCTGCTTCCTGCTTTGTGGCGATAAGCATTATCTGTTATAGTGCAGGGGCTTTTGGTCAGAGCCTTGTATGGTTTGCAGTTTTCTGAATATATTTCAAGATCTTCAGGTTTTATCATCTGCAGATAATTGTTACTGACAAACTATCAGAAATTAATCTGGTGGAAGAACTGAAAGAAACATCTGCAGCCAAGGACACCAACAAACAGAAGTTTGGAGGTAGCAGTTGAATCATACAAAACTGGGGCGGACCTATCAGGCAACAGCCACTGTTCATCTCTGCACTAAAACCCACACAGTTTGAGCCACAGCTGTAAAATTAATGGGGTTTTGGTGAGCTGCCACTCTCTGGAGATAACAGCCAGCCTACATGTCCAGATTTCTTACATCCTCCTTTCCTTATCCTGGTAACCTAGGCTGCTGAGGTCCTTTTTTTTCACACTGCCTTCGTACCTCTCTCTCTCTCTCTCTTCTTTTTCTTAGCTGGTGCAATATGCCAAGAACTCTCATAAAGCAGTCACTGTATTAGAGACAGAAACTCCCAAAGCCTGGGTAAATGTCAGTGCTGTGGAGCAACCTTCACCCCTGAAAGGTCACAGACTGCTGTTCCAGCATATTGTGGGCCAGTCAGCAAGCAGCCAGTCAAGCATATCAGTTGAGCATAATACCACATTATTACATTTATCTGGCCAGCATTAAATGAGCTGCAGCTCCACGCTTTGTTTTCCTTGACTTTGAACGAAAGAGAAGGCTTTCACAGGCCATCCTAAAAGTATTCATTCAACGATTAGAAAAAGGCCAGGATGTCTGATGGGGGATTTAGTCTGAATGGAAAGACCTACCCACAAAACCCTTAGCCTCAAAGCCTCACCCAGCGTCTGTCTAATCCTGACTGTTTACATTTGAAAAATAACCTTAAAGTTACCTAATAGTACCTCAGTTAGTGTAAAGCCAGGGAGCTCCTGGGACAATCTTGCATCTGTATGAGGCTGCCTCTTCCTCCTGTCCTCAGCTATCTGCAACAAGCTGTAATCCATACTCTCTTTTATTGTGGTTGCTTCTGGTGTTTTGTTTTGAGAGCAGAGAGAAAATATCTAAGAAGTTTCCAGGTGACAAATCCCAAAGGGAGGAATCGGTGGCTGGTAGTGCTGGGGCATTAAGTCAGTGCAAGCCCTCTCTTGAAGTCTTCTCTTGAGGCTGTCCCCTGCTTGGCATGTTGGTGTTTGTAGGTCTGTCCTGCCCTGATGTGCCTAAAGGTTAGATATCACACAGCTTGATTTTTTTTTTGTTCCTGAATTCTTGTAGGATCTTATATTTTGTTGATTCTGAATGGTTGTTGTGGGTATGGGGAATATTTTGGGAGTAAGAACTTTCCACTCTATTGTCCTAATTTTCGCTGGGACAGAACATCAAGCCAGCCGTGGGCTGCAGGTCATAAGCAGTTCTGAGTCAGCTGCAACAGCTGACTGGAGTTGGCTTACTGATGTATCCCAGATCATGAGCATGGCAGTATAAAAGAGGAAGCTTGCTGAGAAGAGGGGATTCTTTGATTTAAAGTCTTCTGCTTGGGATTCTTCTCATTCTGCCTCTCTCTCCTTTTCTCAAGGATGGTCTTCCTGGATATTGTGGCTGCTGCACCTCTGCTGGCCTGAGGATGACTTTATCTTGTAATGATGTTGCTATCAATTTGGACATTTCATTTCAAACTGTGAGTCTTCTCTTCCTGACCCCTCTTCTCTATTAGGGAGGAGCCATCAAGTGATAGAGTAACAGCTTGAGTTTAGTCCTGGATACAGGTTAAACACAGAAATCTGTTTATCAAACTTGTCAGCCTACCACCTCAATTTGAAACAATCTGCCAGAAACAGGTGTTTGTTGTGCTCGGATTTAAGTGCACTTAGAATGTGCTCTTGGTTTTTAACTGAACAGCAGCACTGGGAAGGCAGCAGTGGTGAATACTGCTACTCCCTTTATCAGTGTTGTGGAGGCAGTACAGGACTCCAGGACAATCAGTTGTGTATTGCAATGAAGTAAAGGTTATACACCAATTCCATAACATCCTAGAAGTATTACCTGCAGTTTTCTCAGCTGTTATGACCAATTATTTAGAAGATTAGTGACAAATCACTTGTTGGAGTACTCGCTGCTAAATGGCTTTTTTCCCCTTGGATGATTATACTGTCAGATTATTGCATAACTTAGACTTATTTTAGTTGGAAAAGCTGTTTAAGATCATTGAGTTCAACCATTGCCAAGCTCTATCAATTTTGGTGCTAAACCATGCCCCTTAGCACTACACTTGCATCTTTTAAACACCTTCAGTTACAGAGATTCAACCATTTCCATGGGGGAACTGAATCCAGTGTCTGGTAACACTGTCAGTGAAGACATTTTCTCTCATAACAGTATCACACAGTATCACCAAGGTTGGAAGAGACCTCACAGATCATCAAGTCCAACCCTTTACCACAGAGCTCAAGGCTAGACCATGGCACCAAGTGCCACATCCAACCTTGTCTTGAACAGCCCCAGGGACGGCGACTCCACCACCTCCCTGGGCAGCCCATTCCAGTGTCCAATGACTCTCTCAGTGAAGAACTTTCTCCTCACCTCGAGCCTAAACTTCCCCCGGCGCAGCCTGAGGCTGTGTCCTCTCGTTCTGGCGCTGGCCACCTGCCTGAGAGAAGAGAGCAACCTCCTCCTGGCTACAACCACCCCTCAGGTAGTTGTAGACAGCAATAAGGTCTCCCCTGAGCCTCCTCTTCTCCAGGCTAAACAATCCCAGCTCCCTCAGCCTCTCCTCGTAGGGCTGTGCTCGAGGCCTCTCACCAGCCTCGTCGCCCTTCTCTGGACACGCTCAAGCATCTCAATGTCCCTTCTAAACTGGGGGGCCCAGAACTGAACACAGTACTCAAGGTGTGGTCTAACCAGTGCAGAGTACAGGGGCAGAATGACCTCCCTGCTCCTGCTGGCCACACCATTCCTGATGCAGGCCAGGATGCCACTGGCTCTCTTGGCCACCTGGGCACACTGCTGGCTCATGTTCAGGCGGGCATCAATCAGCACCCCCAGATCCCTCTCTGTCTGGCTGCTCTCCAGCCACTCCGACCCCAGCCTGTATCTCTGCATGGGGTTGTTGTGGCCAAAGTGCAGCACCCTGCACTTGGAGCTATTGAATGCCATCCCATTGGACTCTGCCCATCTGTCCAGGCAGTCAAGGTCCCGCTGCAGAGCCCTTCTGCCCTCCAACTCAGTCACATCTGCCCCCAGCTTAGTGTCATCTGCAAACTTGCTGATGACTGACTCGATGCCCTCATCCAGACCATCTATGAAGATGTTAAAGAGGATGGGGCCCAGCACTGATCCCTGAGGGACACCACTAGTGACTGGCCGCCAGCTGGATGTGACACCATTCACCACCAATCTAAGCCTCTATTGATGCAACTTGAGGCCGACTCTTCTCTTCCTAACTTGTAATTCTGAGGCTGTGTTTCTTTTGTAGGTGAGCCAACACTCTGCTGCGTGTTACAACTTTGCTGTTCTCTGGGTCGGGATTTTGAACTTTGCCTTCACTTTTCTGAACGTTATCAGAACACCTAATTTCTATTCTGCTTTAGGGTCATGGTAAGTTACCAATTGAAAACAGCTGCTGTGAAGTTGACAGTTTTAATTTGTTCCACTTGATATGCTAGTGGGCCTATTGTCTGTTCAAAGCAGATTTTGCGGGTCTGAAAGAGACAGCTTCTGTATTTTCTCAATGCAATGCAATTTGTACCTGTATTGCAGCTTCAGACATCTCCTTGAGGGCAAGTCTAATTGAAGTTGCTTGATTTCTCTTAGCAATCGTAGCCTTTTCAAACTGGGTTTCTTTTCATCTCTAATGCTTTAAGCTTCTCCTGTATTAGCAGGCCCACTCAGGTGTAACCTTTTCTCTTAATCTTTCTACTTGACCACAGCTCTCTAACATTTAAAAAGCATCTGATGAGATTAGAAACTGCCTGATGCTTATGAGAATTTATTTGTCCTTTATTAAATTAATTGCATGTAAATTAAACTGTAACTCTAGGTCTGAGCCACCTTTCAGAAAGTTGTACCTTAGCTAGACCCCCAGCAGGGCAGGATTCAGTATGGATGTGAGGACCACAATCTGTGTTTCTGTCATTCAGTAGACATTGAAGGGGGTAATATTTCAACTGTTTCTAAGCAAGATGCCTTACTGGACCACTGTGCAGGCTTGTGTATTTTTTCCATTGGGAAAAGAGGGATTTGCTGTCAGTTTCAGCAGTACATGATGGCTGATGAAGGGGTAAACATAAGTTTGTATGCACTTGCATTGGAACCAATAGTTTGTATAACAGAGGGTGAGCATGAAAGTTTCCATGGGAGTACATTTGCCCCTAAAAAAGATGTAGTTGTAACAGGCACTGATTTAGATTTTAGGAAATGCAGGTAGTGCCTTGCCTGCGAGTCTGTCTTACATCTGATTTCAACAAGATGGCAAATGCTTGGTGGTTGTGGCTCTCTTCTATGTCCTAGCCATAAACAAAACTCCCTAAAGTACAGTTATTAACCATCTAATGACCTGGAGTTTTCTTGAACCTAAGGGCAAACTACCTTTTAATTATATTTTGGTCTGTGATGAATTTGTGTTAGATTTGCACTGTAGGGACATATCAAAGACTTTTTATTTTCCAAATAAACAACTTACCATGCAAAGCTTTATTGCCAGCAGTTAAGCAGCTATTTTCCCATTTAGTTTCCATCTACACATGAAGCTGTTTTGGGGTGTTTTAGAAATATTTGACATTGGATGTGCCTTTTGCTGACAAGCCATCAAGGAGGCAAGAAAGACTGGTAGGAGAACCAGAGTCAGCTCCCTTTAGCATGAGCAGTCTTTGCAGTTGGGAGAAACCTTAACCCTGGCTTCCTTTTCCCTTCCCATTAATGCCAGTAGGAAAGGTTCTTAGTGAAGAACACAAGCAGGAGCACTTGGGTCACACTGGAGAAGGGTGAGGATAGAGCCTGTGAGATGGTCATGGTGACTGGCAGAAGAATGGTTTCTTGCAATTGTGGTATGTTTTAGATGCAACATGCCATCAGGGCAAAACAATACTTTTTTCTTGGTCTAGACTTTTGGTCCAGTAGATGGAAGATTTGCAGGTTCTGTCATGTGATCCCCATGTACTGAAGCGTTGGCCTGGCTGCTGAGTGAGTAAGGCAGGAGTCAAGTTCAAGTTGCCTGGAAATTGTACAAGGTATGCTTTATTGTCTTGGATTTGGAGGTGGGGAAATGGGACACAAAATGAAGTAATTTACTTATGGGAGCAAACACAGCCAAAGGTATTAACACGAGCAAACTTAAAGCATTCCTGCAGCCCAGTTTTATTATTTATGTTTAGTTGTGTTGCCTCATACAAGGACACAAATGAATTCTGCTTGCAAAATAACTCAGGGTAATAACTCGGTGTACTGCACAACCTCCACAAGTATTTTGGAGGGGTTCAGCACCGATTATTAATTAGCTGATACTTGGACATTGTAAAAGCCTAGTCTAGACCCAGATCAAGAACTAGCACAGAGCAATACACTTCCATGGCTTGGCTTCCTGAGCAAGTTCAGCATTTGAATATTTCCCTAAGCAGTAATATAGGAGGTAGAGTATTTCAGAAGTTACATGGACATTATGGACAAAATTGCCATGCAAAGAACAATTATGTTTAATCCTTAATATAATATGTGCACAAAGGTCCAATTGTAGACCATGATTTTCTTATTTCAAGTCTTCTCTTAATTGGCAGGATTTTCATCCCCTATGTAACATTACCAAAGTCTCCAGGTTTCAAATGATGCATAAGGCAAATCTTTTTTTAGACAAAGCTAAACTTATAATGTCAAAAAGACACAGGCTGGGAGAGGCTATTTTTATTGCTGTAGATGTAGAGGTGTGTAAGGGAACCTCATCCCCACAGGGCTGATGACCTTTGAATGTATTAAGTGAACTTCTCAGTAGAAAATTGGCATTCAGGTTGAGGTCCTGAGGATACATTTGGATCTTGGGAGTTCTTTGCCGATGAAGTTCTGACACATAGTTAACCAAAATAATGGTGCTTCATTTTGATAGGATTTTTTTTTAAGCTAAATCATATACTATGCCAGAAGTGCATACAACTGGTGCAGCATAAAAAAATATGTTCTGGAACATTAGGACTGTTCTGCCTTGAAGTGGTCCAAGAAGCTTTTGTTAAGCTTTTTTCTTCAGTTGTCATGCCATTAACTGATAGAAGCTTGGTGAGACATCTCTTTTGTGTTAGAACCTCCCAAATCCACCAAGATCTGAGGGAGGGCTGCTGTATACTTATTTCCTTAATAGAAAGTCTTTCAGAGGATTTAAGTTTCTCATTTATATCAACTTCTAACAAGAAAAATACTTCTCTAATGAGCGTTTTATGCTCCTAACACTCAATTTGCTATACTAATCCTGCCAACAGCATGGATTGTGAGAAGACTGAGAATCAATCGTCTAATCTCAGACATTGAGATTAATTTCAGCAGAACTCTGGAAAAAAAAAATCTTCTAGAAGAACTCTTTGCCATTAACACAGATTACATAGACCACGGCTGCTTAAAGCACCTGAAACTATTTATGGTATGTGTATTCATTAATGTGTTAATCAGCATGGCTTTATTGGGTCAGCAGACCAAACTGCAGAATGTATTAGTTTGTTTCCTTTTAAAAGAGATTGGAATGGAGACTTTATAGTCAGAGATGCTAATTATAACACAATTTATGAGAGTTTACACCAACTGTTGACATTTTAAATCCATAGTCCAAATTTATTAGTTGAGCTGAGTTGCAGAAGACCATATTCAGCTTGCTGTTGACTCCTACAATTCACTGAAAAATGATCTTGCCTCACCTTATGTATCAGAATCACCTGGCAGAGAGCTTTTCTGCTGCAGAGGTATCTGCTTTAAATTAGTATCACAGATTAAAATGGAACAAAACGCTTAAAATATTATTAAAATTGAGCAGTAAATCTTTCACTTCAAAAAACAGGAGGAGGAGGAGGAGATCTCATTTCTCATCAAAGGTAGGGAACTAATTAGTCTCACTCTGATTAATACTTGGGTGATATATAAGATGATTGATTTTTGTCTGGAATTTAATCCTTTGAACATATGGCAACAGGGAACGTGGAAAGTTTTAATTGTTCATGGTTTTTTGTGCTGGTACCTTAAATTGTGACTGTGTGGGTTTTGCACAGGCAGTGGTGTATCTTTGGCTATTCAATCACTTCTATTCTCACTCTTTATAACTTAAAAAATAACAGGTCTCAGCCATACAGAAAGAATGTTGGCCACTAAAGCAGTTTACAGCTGGCTGTCAAAAGTGTGTCCAAACTGGTGATTCAACAGCAGAAAACGTAAACATGTAACACCCAAGCTCAAATTAACTGGCAGAATTTGGACCCGAGGAAACACCTAACAAACCTCAATCTTCTGCTACCACTTCTCCAGCTCCTGCTAGATTCTCTTCTCAGTCTGACATTTGAAATCCCCCTCCCATACACCAGCAGACTCTGGCATAGGCTCCCCAGGGCAAGTTTTGGAGATCCAGACTGCTTCCTCAGTAGAAGCAGCTTCCATGTGCTCTGAGTTAAAATGCTAGCCCTAGCCTGTGTGCAAGCAAGTGGAAGTTTGCCTGGAGTTGCATGAAACCAGACCCAGTATGAAAGAGGTTGAACAAATTGCTTGCTGCTGCTGGTGTGTAGCATGGTGGAGGAGCAGGCTAATGGCTGGAGCTCAGGAGCTTTTGAGCAACGCCTTGGACTGGTCACACCTATAGGTGAGTCTGTCAATGGTAGGGGGGTGTTGGAGAAGCAATTGTACTACAAAACCCCTGTGGGTTGTGCTGTTTCTGAGACAGACCAATTACTGGTATTTGCATTTCTGGCAAAATGTTACTTCCCTTTCCCAGGGATGGTGATTGAGAAAAAGAAGTTGCTGAGCTGAGTGTTGATCTAAATCGGTGAAAGAGAGATATGACTAGCACAGGCAGGTGTATGTTTTTAAGCTCTGCCATGCTCACTGTAGGTGTTGTGGTTTTTAATGAGCCAAAAGAATGAAGCTCTCAAATGAACTGGAGAGAAAACAGAATTATATTTGAAGAAAGAGCTACAGAAAGAAACTACAAAGCAGATACGACATCCATAGTGACCCCCTTGAATTTTCCCCCAACCAAAACTAAATCTACAATCCCCAGTGCTCCAATCCTCCCCCCCATGCCTAAACACAGGCCTCTGGAGGCCCCAGAACAGGCCTGCTCCTTACATGTTTGATCCAATGACGCAGCTCCAGCCAGGCACAGGGCTGGAGGGGGAGGAAAGGACAACGAGCTGGCCTCGATGGGAGTTTAGAAAGAGCTAGCAGAATTATGGGTTTAATAACAAGGTTCTAGTCCCCAGAGGATTTTTAACCCTATAGTTTCAACCTGGGACAATAGATTAGAAGCTCTCCTGGCTGCAGAGGAGCCTTTGCCAGGAACAGGAGGCAGATTTCTGTAAAGAATAATGCACAATCGAGTTCTCTTAGTCAATGCATCTTGATTTTGTCGCGGGTTTACTAAAGATAGGCGACAGAAATTAAACTCTCAGAACAAATTGGAGAGAAAATACAGAATTGTATTTAGAGAGAGAGAAATACAGCGATAGATCTTACAAAAAGCCATTTCCCCATCCATGGCAAACCCCCTTGAAGTTTTCCCCATCCCCAAAAAAATGAAATCTACCTTCCCCAGTGCTCCAATCCTCCTCCCCCCCCCCCCACCCCCCCCCCCCCGCCCCGTGGCCCACCGCCTCCATGTTCCCCATAGAATGGGGCCTGCCACCCCCCCCCGGCAGGAAGAGGGGGAAANACACACCCAGGGCAGGAAGAGGAGGAAAAGAGAGCGAACTGAACTTGTTGTCAGTCTATAAAGAGATAGCAGAA
>WAAF01018840.1:131032-150562 GCA_013400475.1 Tricholaema leucomelas | reverse complement strand
ACCTGGTTGATTCTATTCTATTCTATTATAACATGAACAAAACTGATATAATACTATAAGAAGCATAGTCAATACTGGAAGTCATAATTGGTCATGGAGATGAAGTCAGAAAGAAGCCCGTTGCTTCTTTCATGAAGACTTGATATGGAAGAAGATAGGAACTTTATGATGAGTAGGGCAGTGACTGTGCAAGACCAAATGAGACTGAGAGGATTGGTGAGCCTGTGCTAGGACATACTTCAACCCGAGCATGCCTGTAGTGCCCAAAGGTGTAAGGAGCCCCTGATTGCCTGTCCTACAGCATCATTTTTGACAAATCTGATGCTTGAGCAGAGCTGTCTGAATTGCAGACCAGGGCCTGGTAGTGCCTGATGAATTTAGTGCAGGGGTTTTTTTTTCCTTCACCCCCCTGCTTATAGCTTATCCACAAACGGCTTGGAGATTTCCTTCACTTTTCTAATAATTTTGTGGGTACAAAGAATAAAGCATCAATGAAATAATTCCTTGGTATGCTTAGTTAGAATCATAGAATCATAGAATGGTTTAGGTTGGAAGGGACCTCAAGGATCATCCAGCTCCAACCCCCTGCCATAGGCAGGGACACCTCCCACTAGAGCAGGCTGCTCAAGGCCTCATCCAGCCTGGCCTTAAACGCCTCCAGGGAGGAAGCATCCACAACCTCCCTGGGCAACCTGTGCCAGTGTCTCACCACCCTCACTGTAAAGAACTTCCTCCTAACATCCAGTCTAAATCTCCCCTCTGCCAGCTTAAACCCATTCCCCCTCGTCCTGACATTACCAGACCTTGTCAATAGTCCCTCCCCAGCCTTCCTGTAGGCTCCCTTCAGATACTGGAAAGCCACTCTAAGGTCTCCTCGAAGCCTTCTCTTCTCCAGGCTGCAGAGCCCCAACTCTCTCAGCCTGTCCTCATAGCAGAGCTGCTGCAGCCCTCTGAGCATCTTCGTGGCTCTCCTCTGGACTGGCTCCAGCAGTTCCATGTCCTTCTTGTGCTGGGGGCTCCAGAACTGCACACAGTACTCCAGGTGGGGTCTGAGGAGAGCAGAGTAAAGGGGGAGAATCCCCTCCCTTGCCCTGCTGCCCACACTGCTCTTGATGCAGCCCAGCACAGGGTTGCTGTCTGGGCTGCATGTGCACACTGCAGGCTCATGTTGAGCTTCTCGTCGACCCAGACCCCCAGGTCCTTTTCCTCAGGGCTGCTCTCCAGCCATTCACCACCCAATATAGTTGATGCTATATATTTATGGCATAAGATAGGAATAGTCTTTGAGATCTGGTGATCCTGTCCCTGCTCCATAACTGGACAGCCTGCAGCTTATATGCAGTAATCTAGATGGGGTTTCCCCTGCTTACTGCAGGGAAGTTGGACTAGATGACCTCTAGAAGTCCCTTCCAACTCAGTGCATTCTATGATTCTGTGGTTGATTCCATGATTCCATAATCTCTGTCCTCTTCAGTGCATTCAAGAATATTTCCTACTCCTTGGAAACAAAGTAATTAATTACAATGTTAGTAATGTTATAGATGCTTGTTCTAACCAATATTTATCACAGTATCATGAGTTTTTTGCTTTCCATTACTGGTCCCACAGCTCTTAAAGTTGTGCCAAGGTGCAGGGACAGCAGTGAAACGAGTGACTGGCCTTTATTTGGAAAGAAAAGGATTACATTTTTAAAAGCTGCTTGCGATTTCTCTGCTTCTTGTGACATCAGAACAAACTGCTTACAAGTAGGTGTTAGTCATCAAAGGAACAGAGGCAGTAAAGATAGGGTTGGGTGTTCCCTATAGCTCTAGGAAGAAGTAGTAGTTATGGGTGGAAACCTTTACTATTTTAAAACATCTGCAATGTGCAGAGGCCTGCTAATTTGTTGTCTTTGGCCAGAAGCTGACATTCACAGAGTCTTGTGAAGGACTGAACGAACTATTCCAAATGAAAGCATAGTGAACACTGTCCTCTTGCTATTTTTGTTTTCCCAGAAAGCCTGTTTTCAGCACAAAAAGGAGTGGTTTTCTGTTTGTTTTCAGAAAACAAGGGTTGCTAATATTCCATTTTACTGGATTTTCCTCCCTTTTCTTTAATGTTTACTTAGGGAAAAAACATTTCCATAAATTTTTAATTCTGTTCATAATTCTCCCTGAACAAACCACAATATCCTTTCCTTACTTATGCTAGTAAGTGGAGCTCACTTGCAACGAGCCAAAGCAGTATTTGTGTTGCAGCAGCCCAAAATGTTCATCTTTTAAAATCACAGTCTCACAGTATCACCAAGGTTAGAAGAGACCTCACAGATCATCAAGTCCAACCCTTCACCACAGAGCTCAAGGCTAGACCATGGCACCAAGTGCCACGTCCAATCCTGCCTTGAACAGCTCCAGGGACAGCGACTCCACCACCTCCCTGGGCAGCCCATTCCAGTAGCCAATGACTCTCTCAGTGAAGAACTTTCTCCTCACCTCAAGCCTAAATTTCTCCTGGCGTAGCTTGAGGCTGTGTCCTCTTGTTCTGGTGCTGGCTGCCTGAGAGAAGAGAGCAACCTCCTCCTGGCCACAACCACCCCTCAGGTAGTTGTAGACAGCAATAAGGTCTCCTCTGAGCCTCCTCTTCTCCAGGCTAAACGATCCCAGCTCCCTCAGCCTCTCCTCGTAGGGCTGTGCTCGAGGCCTCTCACCAGCCTCGTTGCCCTTCTCTGGACACGCTCAAGCATTTCCATGTCAAAATGATCTAGAAAGTTCAGAAAAACCAAATGGGCTCCCCTTTGTTAATGAATGCTTTCAAATGATCACAACCAATTATCATGTGTCAACAGTTCTGTTGGGCTGTTTTGACTGACATTTTCTTCTTCCAGCCCTATGCAGTGTATTAATACATTTTGTTATCTGCTGGTTGATCAAATAGTATTTAAGAATCTAGCAGATCAAGAGAGGTTCTCCTCCCCCTCTACTCTGCCCTGATGAGACCCCATCTTGAATACTGCATTCAGTTTTGGACTCCCCAGTTTAAGAGGGACAGAGATCTGCTGGAGAGGGTCCAGCAGAGGGCTACGAGGATGATTAGGGGACAGAAGGGCATGGCTGATGAGGAGAGGCTGAGGGACCTGGGGCTGCTTAGTCTGGAGAAAAGAAGACTTAGAGAGGATTTGATAAATGTTGATAAGTATCTTGAGGGCTGCCAGGAGCGGGGGGACAGGCTCTGCTCACTGCTCCCTGGGATAGGACAAGGAGCAAAGGGTGTAAGTTGCAGCAAAAGAGGTTCCACCTCAACACAAGGGGGAACTTCTTTACTGTAAGGGTCACAGAGCACTGGAACAGGCTTCCCAGGGAGGTTGTGGAGTCTCCTTCTCTGGAGCCTTTCAAGGCCTGTCTGGATGTGTTCCTCTGTGATCTCTATTAGATAATATTGTCCTGCTCTGGCTGGGGGGTTGGACTGGATGATCTCCTTGAGTCCCTTCCCACCCCTGATATCCTGTGCTCCTGTGAGCTGTGCTCCTGTGAGCTGGATTTTGCAAACAAGACTGGGAGTGTTTTTTAAAAAATTCATCAAATAGCATTCTGGACACAAAAATGTGTTCAGACTGGCTAGGGCTTGCCTCAGTGCCTTGGAAACAGTACAGTGGGAAGCCAAGCTATCATCGTGATCTTTCCCCACTAACTCTTTCTTTCTAGGAATGGGACCGAGTTGGAATTACAGCTGTGCCACCACAAACAAACCACTTGCCCCAAGTCAAGGCAGATATGTAGTATCTGGCTTCAACACAACACAAGAACATCTCTCACTATTGTTTTAACTTGTTGAAATATTGGTGGATTATTTTCTTTGGTGTGGGGGTGGAGGTTGTAATAATTAAAAGAGTGTGGCAAAACACAAGTGTGGGGAACCTTATGCCACCTTGTTGTGGGATCTCCAGTTTGTTCCATTCCAGTTCACTAATTCTCCTGCACCCTGCCCCTTTTGTGCTCAGCAAGCAACCCTACCACTTACCCAGGAGAAGTGACACCAGGTTGTCGACAACCTCCTGCAGATGGAAAACCATTGCAGTGTTGGCCATGCCCTGCTAATGGGGCAGCCCTAGGGGGAGATGGCTCTGTCACAGGTGGACCCAAGGATGTTGACCACCATGGATTACTCCCTCCTGTGGTGGCCAGGGATCCATCAGTGCTGGAGTGCCTTTGGCCCTGGGAGTCTGCCAGGGGACCAACCTCTCGTGGTCTCAGGACTTTTTCCACGCTACATCTCCAGGTCTGGATCATACCCAGCATGAGTGCTCAGTCACACTTAACAACATTTTTCTCAACCTACTACTAGCCCTACATGAATAAACCTAATTAGTTGTCTTTTACCTTTACACTTCTGAACAATATGCCAAGTTTTCCTTCTGCTTCTCTTTTCCAGACAAAGGGAAAGGTGTGACCAAACCATATAAGTTAGTATTAAATGCCTAAACCAGACATAATTGGGTTCTGGGAGCATTCTTTGAGTAATTATAGGACACAGTACTTCACTTTATTCTAACCTGTTCAAATCTAGCCTGGATCAGTGATAACAAAGATTCTAGGATGACAACCTGCCAGTGTTACAGAGTGTAAAATTAGAGGGCTGTTTCCTGTCCCTGTTCCTCCTGGTGGTCAGATGTTCATACAAACACCCTCACCATCTTCTCTGGCACCCACTGGCACCCTTGGCCAAGGCATTGCTGACCATTGCTAACCCTGATCTCCCTTTTGCTTCCTGGGCTGATCTCTCCCCTATGGCCAAGTCTAAGGTTAGGAGGAAGCTTTCCTGCACAGCCCCAGAAGTGGCTTTGTAGACAATCAAAATACACCACATCATGCCAAATGCACTGGATAAAGTCTGCAGTCAGCAGAAAGACAAAGAGAATGCCTGGTTTAAAATAAATTGTCCAGTAGAAATCAAATTAAACTCACTCTTTAGTATTGTGCTGCTCTCAAGACTGGAAAGAGCAGCTTTAAGTAGTAGACATCTCAGTGGCTCTCTTTTCCCCCATTTTTTTTTCAAAGGAGTAAGTAAATACTTTATTGGTCTGGAAAGATAATTCTTTAGTTAGGTAATCTCTTGTTTCAAAGCATTTATCTTCCTAGCTTTTATCAGGGAAAACAGTATCTGTATCTCTCCTGCTTAGCTATTTTCAGAACACTTATCTCTGCAGTGTCTGAGAGCCAAGCATGATCATTAAGACTTGCATGGATTGTTAACATCTTTAAATCCTAAATGAGAACCACATTATGGGATAAGTTCAATTTCATGTCTTAGTGGGAAAACTAGAGCCTTGCTGAAGATGAGCTAGGTATTGAATCCAAGCTGTATTAACTTTGCATGCTGGGATTTTTTTTTTCCTCTTTTAACTTTCTGTTCATTAGAGATTTTAGACCTTGATAGGTTATAAAGTTATAGGAGAGGGGGGAAAATGGTATAATAAACCCAAACACCATCAACAGAGTGAAGAGCAAGAACCACCTGCCACTCCATGAGCTGCAACTGATGAAGGGTATGAAAAGAAATGATTGACAGCAGCATACAAACACACGCCCTGACTAGACACAGCAATATAGCTCAATAGCAAAGTTACAGCCTGTGACGAGATGAAAGAATACAGGCTTTAAAAGTGAAACACTTTGTGAACGTTAACTCCCCACATATTGCAGCGAGTCCCTGAGGAGCAGCAGTGTGGCCCGTGCCCCTCCTTTGCTCCCACTCGCTATAGATCCTGCTCTGCAGGCAGCAGGCAGGTTCAAACAAGGTCAGAGTGTCTGGCTTCTTGGCAGGAGCTGTCCTTTCTGCAAACTTAATAAATGGAGCCCAGGTGCAGAATATGTTCTTTGCAAATACATTCTCCATCTCGCCTGTAATGTTTTCCACTGCCTGGGCTGTAGCTCCCAGTTTGCATTAGTCCCTCACTGTTCAGAAAGGGATCTGACAGTGACCAGTTGCCAAGAGCAGGAACTTGATCACATTAGAATACCTTAAAATTAACACATTTCTAAAAAACCCAACAACAACCAAAACCCAAACCTAACAAGAATTCAGAGCTGCAGGCAGCTGCCTAGAGCAGAGGTCTTGAACAGCCTGCCCAAAGACTGGAGTTTTACCTCTTTGTGGGCCATATCACAGTATCACAGTATCACAGTATTACCAAGGTTGGAAGAGACCTCATAGATCATCAAGTCCAACCCATGGCACACAAAGCTTGAAAACACATCAGAAATAAATACCCACCCACCTGGCTACAAAGCCAACCTTTAAAAGCAAGATAAGCACAACAGATAAAAGCTTCTCTTCCTTATATCAAATGAGAGCTCTGGGAAAAGTAAATTCCTTCCCAGTTTTCTTTCTTTATGTGCACTGCATTGAGATATCCACACTGAAGCCTAATAATGATACAAATCTGTCAAAATGACCAGGCTTTTTCCAATGAGCCAGAGAACAAGAAAGAAATACAAGACTCAAAGAGATCTCCCAAGCCAACAAATGCAGTTCTGTCCTGTCACCGATTAAAATCTTACTATAATATGGCCAAACAAGCCTAGTTTGTTAATGACTTGAGAAAGAAATGAAGCTGCTGAAGGAAAATGTGTGATAGGAAAACTTAAGATCACAAAAAAGAAACAAATAAGAAGAAGTAAGAGTGGAAGGAAAAGAAGTTAAAAAGTAGAAAAATGGTGGCATAAAGTAAGAGGGTATCAAAAAAATTGGCACAAATGCTCAAAATACTTCAAGAGTCATATTTTCTTACTGGTAGTGATTGGCATGGCTGAAATGACTGCTGGAGACATCTGTCACAGAATCACAGAATGGTAGGTGTTGGAAGAGACCTCGAAAGATCATCCAGATTCTCCTGCCAGAGCAGGATCACCTAGGGTAGATCACATAGGAATGCAACCAGGTGGATCTTGAATATCTCCAGAGAGGGAGACTCAACAACCACCCTGGGTAACCTGTTCCAGTGGTCTGTCACCCTCACAGTGAAAAAGTTTTCCTCATGTTTCCATGGAACTTCCTCTGCCTCAACTTCCACCCATTGCCCCTTGTCCTCTCGTAGGACATCACTGAGCAGAGCCTGGCTCCATCCTCTTGGCACTCACTGTGAGCCTTGCTATTGCATATGAGACATATGCTACTTCTGATGACAGTATTGCTTCCTTCATAGTAACACCACTATTGTATAACAGATATCACTGCTATTATTTACTTAAAGCAGCAAGGGTCATACATTTCTGCTTCAGAGTTAAATTAATCTCCCTATAAATGAAAGGTTTTGTGGCCATATTATGTATGAATTTTCATTTGATGGTGTTTGTTTCCTGGGAGCTTCTGAGTTTTACCTGTAGAATTACCAAAAAAGAAAAAAAAAAAAGAGAGGGGAGGAGGAGGGGATATTCGATCATGAGTGCTACTGAAAGCAAGTTCTAACTGTACATTTGGAGACACAGATAGTCTACTTGCACAATTAGTCCCGTGCAGGTTATGTCTAGTCCTGGACCATGAGTCCAGCAATGGCATCATGGCTGGATGCATCTTGCAGCCAGTCAATGTGGGTCGAATTCTGAACTGTAAGGTGCTGTGTTACTTTGTCTCTGTGATGTGCAGTATGTATACGGTTAACACTCCAGGAGGAGTGGCCCTGAACTTGACCTCAGGTGGTCCTGACCCCTCCCCAGGGGTGGGTCTGAACACCACCAGGTGATGGTTAGCTCACTCTGCCCTTCTTGTCCCATAAAAGCAGGGGGACTTCCTGTTCCTCTCTCTCTCTGGATCGCTCTCTGGACCACACTGCATCTCTCTCTCTGCACCCCTGCATCTCTCCACACACGTGGTCACCACCATCACAAACTCGGGTTGTATTTATACCTTTTGTATTTGTTATTCTTCCTTCCCTACACCTCTGTAACCTCCCTACCTCTGATACCCTTTTAAGTTATTGTTAAACTTTTTTCTTTTTAACTTCCAAATCGAGTGAGACTGATTTATTTGGGTGTGCTTACCTTCCCTCTCTACTTCTAATTCCTTTATTTGGGGAAGGAGGAGGGGGGAGAGAGAAGGGCACTCTACAAATTGTCATTGGTTCTATCAAAATATATTAGAGTCTCTGGGAATTTAAATTCGAACCGAGACACAGTAAAAGACACAAAAACGCACTATGGAAATTAGAAGGCTAGCCCACTCTATATTCAACTGAGACATTTGAAAGATACAACTGAATTGTATTTTCCTACCATTTGCAGCTTAAAATCAAACTTTATTATTGGTTCACTCAAATGGCAAATACACGGGAAGTTGTGAGACAAATGAACCTAATAAATCCATCATCCATCAGTGTTATGAAAGCAGATTTGTTTCATGGAGTGTTTGCTTTCAATTTGCCAAGCTTTTTATGGTTTTTGGGGTTGCCAGATAGCTTTGAGGTTGCCAGATATCCTTTGCTCAAGGATAGTGTGGCCAGCAGGGCAAAGGAGGTGATTCTTCCCCTTTACTCTGCTCTCGTCAGACCCCACCTGGAGTACTGTGTGCAGTTCTGGAGCCCCCAACACAAGAAGGACATGGAACTGCTGGAGCCAGTCCAGAGGAGAGCCAGGAAGATGCTCAGAGGGCTGCAGCAGCTCTGCTATGAGGACAGGCTGAGAGAGTCGGGGCTCTGCAGCCTGAAGAAGAGAAGCCTTCGAGGAGACCTTATAGTGGCTTTCCAGTATCTGAAGGGAGCCTACAGGAAGGCTGGGGAGGGACTATTGACAAGGTCTGGTAATGTCAGGATGAGGGGGAATAGGTTTAAACTGGAGGAGGGGAGATTTAGACTGGATGTTAGGAGGAAGTTCTTTACAGTGAGGGTGGTGAGACACTGGCACAGGTTGCCCAGGGAGGTTGTAGATGCTTCCTCCCTGGAGGCGTTTAAGGCCAGGCTGGATGGGGCCTTGAGCAACCTGCTCCAGTGGGAGGTGTCCCTGCCTATGGCAGAGGGTTGGAGCTGGATGATCCTTGAGGTCCCTTCCAACCTAAACCACTCTATGATTGATAGCTTTGTCCTGGCAGAGTGGCTAGCCGGCTGCTCTCAGCGAGCTTACTTGCCTTTGCAAATCGCTCAGAACTTGAAGCTGTTTCCTGTAACTGCCCCTCATTTCACGTTAACCTTAGCTGATACCCAGAAAGACCTAACTGCAGGGCACTGGAAACAAATGTACCAGAAATCTATCCTTTCACAATTTTACCACTAGGCAAAAGATATATCAGAGACCATTCTATTTAATTTATGAGGTGTGAGAATCAAATAACCTATATAAAAATTTATGTTGTGTCTCAAGATGTCCAATCGAGATTGAAATATGTCTGGTTAACTTCCAAATAAATTGACTCCTCCAGAGTTTTCTCTGAATTTTTCTCCCAGGCTAGAGTATGATTGAGTTTTATAGATCTAACATTGTGAAGTAGCACCTTAGAGAGAGTGGAGTTGAGACGTTTACCCATACCATAGGCGTATGCTATTATTTCAGTTCCAGTGAGGGTGACTCACTTTAGAGGAGGTTTAAGACTTTGTGTGTAATTACTGATTAAAATGCTGCCATAGAAGTGTTTAGAAAGAATGAAGTAAAATCAGCTGATGGATAGAGCCAATGTTATGGGAAGTGTTTGTGAATGGACACTTGCTCATCAGCCACCACACATTCAGCAGTTATCTTCAGGTTAACTGGGAGGGGAGAAGAGTTGTAATTACACTCTTGAGACACATTCTCCCACAGAACTGTACCTAGGATGCTGACACTTGTGAAACCATTTAGCTAAATGCCCCTTTCCTCAAAAATATCAATGAAAGCAAACATCCTCCTCCAGTGTGCCCCTTGCAGGGAGCCCTGCAAGCTGCTGGGTGACTTGCTCGTTGGGATCCACTACTCTTTCCTCACGGGAATTGACAAATCAGGCTGCACTACACTTTTGTTCCTCTAGCCTGCACTGCTTAATGGCAGAGCTGAATATGGAGAAACTTTGTCTAGCTGTTGTGGTAAGCCTAAATAGGCCAAAATGGGCCTGTGCATGTCCTGGCTTGTTTTTTTGTTCCGCTTCCCTCTGATGTGGGGATAAGCAGCTGTGAGAAAGAGGAGAAAGAACCTGGATCCACTGAGTCTAAGGACCCTGTCTTGCCCAGACTTTCTCCTGTTTACATCCTGTGGTAAACAAGGTACATACACTTGGCTCGTGCCTGCCTCGTGCAAGGACTACATTTTCCCCAGTTCTGGGTAAAACAAGCCTATGGTTTCACCTAATATGGTCAGGCTTGGATAACTGCATTCTGATTGGCTACTCTGTGTCCAAAGGCCCATTAGTCTTGGATGTATTGATAAAAAGAGACAAATAGGTACCACAATGTGCTCTGCCATTGTATTTGTGTTTGCTTGCCTTGCTGCTCCAATGACTGGAAGCTGCCAATGTGATCCCATCCACAAGAAGAGATGGAGGAACTGGGAAATTACAGACCTGTCAGCCTGACCCCAGTGCCAGGCAAGGTCATGGAACAGGTCATCGTGAGTGCCATCACAAAGCACCTACAGGATAGCCAAGGGATCGGGCCCAGTGAACATGGGTTTAAGAAGGGCAGGCCCTGTCTCACCAACCTGATCTCCTTTTATGATCAGGTTACCCACCAGGTGAATGTGGGGCAGGCTGTGGATGTAGTCTACCTGGACTGTAGCAAAGCCTTTGACACTGTCTGCCACAACAAGCTCCTGGCCAAGCTGGCAGCTCATGGCTTGGACAGATTCACTCTGTGCTGGGTCAAGAAATGGCTGAAGGGCTGGGCAGAGAGTGGTGGTGAATGGTGCCACATCCAGTTGGCAGCCAGTCACTAGTGGTGTTCCCCAGGGATCAGTGCTGGGCCTGGTCTTTTTTAATATCATTATTAATGATCTGGACTGGGAAATTGAGTCCAGCATCATTAAGTTTGCAGATGACACCAAGCTAGGAGCAGGTTTGATCTGTTGGAATACAGAAGAGTCCTGCAGAGGGACCTAGACAGGCTGGATGGGTGGGCAGAGGCCAATGGGATGAGATTTAACAAGATTCAGTGCAGGGTTCTGCACTTCGGACACAACAATTTCAAGTAGTGCTACAGGCTGAGGATAGAGTGGCTGAAGAGCAGCCAGGAAGAAAAGGACCTGGGGATATTGTTAGATAGTAGGCTGAGGCTGAGCCAGCAGTGTGCCCAGGTGGCCAAGAGAGCCAATGGCATCCTGGCCTGTATCAGGAACAGTGTGGCCAGTAGGACGAGGGAGGTTATTCTTCCCCTGTACTCAACACTGGTGAGGCCACACCTTGAGTACTGTGTCCAGTTCTGAGCTCCTGAATTCAAGAGAGATGTTGAGATACTGGAACATGTCCAGAGAAGGGCAACAAAGCTGATGAGAGGCCTGGAACACAAACCCTATGAGAAGTGACCTCATTGCTGTCTACAACTACCTGAAGGGAGGCTGTAGCCAGGTGGGGGTTGGTCTTTTCTCCCAGGCAACCAGCAACAGAACAAGGGTACACAGTCTCAAGTTGTGCCAGAGGAGGCATATGCTGGATGTTAGGAGGAAGTTCTTCCCAGAGAGAGTGATTGGCATTGGAATGGGCTGCCCAGGGAGGTGGTGGAGTCACTGTCCCTGGAGGTGTTCAAGAAAAGCCTGGATGAGGCACTTAGTGCCATGGTCTGGTTGACTGGATGGGGCTGGGTGCTAGGTTGGACTGGATGATCTTGGAGGTCTCTTCCAACCTGGTTGATTCTATGATTCTATGAGAGTCCTGAATACCAAAACTAACAAACAATATTAATTTTGGAATATAATACCATCTCACATCAATTAATTACTCCTCCGTTACACTAGCGTGGAGAGGCAGGTGTACAAAGCGAGCACCCACAGTCCATCTGGTCACCTGTGTGCATTTCCAATTAGGTGCCTTTTTATTTTTGTGAGTGTGTGTGTATCCATCACCATGCCTTGAAAAATATACAGCAGCTCTATTTGTACGTGGAAAGTTGATTTTTTGTCTTGATGTGCATATAATACAGTTGAAATGAGAAGGTTAAGAAAGATAGCAGTTTCAACACAATCAGTGCTTTGGTATCCACAGGAAGCTGAGCCGTGCTGGTAAGGGGACACCTTCAGCAAAGAAATTGGCTTTGTGCGCCCTGATTGGGAAAGGTTAAGCAGAGATTAAGCAAAAGCCTGTTGCAAGTTCTTTGACATTGTTAAGCCTAAGTCCTGCACTCTTTACCCTCTTCGTCTCTAGCAAACACTTGGGGTAATGCTTATCACACTATACTGGCTGGAAAATGAATTTATCTAAAGACTGCATCATCTTTTGATTGCTCTTTGTTCTTAAAATGGTGAAAGTTTCTAATGAAACCATTAGAAAACTAGCAGAAGAACTGTGGTCTCACAGTCCACTAGTTTTAACCCTGAAATATTTCCTTTCTCTTTGTGAACCTCTGGCAGAAGTTATGTTTTACATGGCTGGGAAAGGGAGCAGGGGATCCACTTGGGTTTACTGTTGGGAACTGTCTGAAGGGAAGGGGGTACGAGCCCCTAGAAGCTTGTGCAATCAAGCCTTGGATGTAAGGTCTGAGTATTGGGACTGCAGTAAGTCACAGAACTGTGTGTGAAAAAGCTCAAAGGAATGTGGCCTTGAGCTTTCTGATAAGCAGCTCCCTGGGACTGTGTCCAGGACAGGAGGGAACCTCAGCTACTGCAGTAACTGCAAGTGGGGAGGAATATGCAGATTAACAGCACCGCGTTGCATGCTGGAGGTGTCACCTTTTACTCACCTTAACCAGAAGTCATGAAAGATATCACAGGTGGGGGGAATATGCAAATACCAATCTTTGGGTGTACCACACTACATGTTGGATGTGTTTACTTTCCTGTTATCATGACCAGAAGATTAGTTCTCTGTAACTTGAACCCTGGTGCTCTCTCAATAAAGCTGAATCGCCATGATGCTAGCTCATCGTCGCATGGCTTTTCCTTCCCTGCAGGTTTACCTCTCATGTTGTGTACCATTGCAGACTTTGGCTTGGAGATTTTAATGAATTCTGTGAAAAACAGCAAAAGAGAAAGTGTTTAAATACCTCTTCTTTTTGTGACATGTCACAAAATACCTCTTCTTTTTGTGACAACTGTCACAACGATTACACTTCCTCAGGGCTACTAAATCCTGCGAGTCATCCTGAAAATTACAATAGGTCTGTGCAGTAAATTCAATCTATGAGTCCACCTCTTCCTGTTTTCCTTTAGTTTGTTTGAATTCCTGTCCCTTCGCTTTGCTCCTTTCATC
Source organism: Tricholaema leucomelas (assembly GCA_013400475.1). Taxonomy (NCBI): domain Eukaryota; kingdom Metazoa; phylum Chordata; class Aves; order Piciformes; family Lybiidae; genus Tricholaema lacrymosa; species Tricholaema leucomelas. Next base: position 137,233 of record WAAF01018840.1, on the reverse strand, counting down.
AGCTCTTGCTAACCTTTGTCCTGCCCCTGATGGAGTAACCTAGTTCTCCTGGGCTCGGTCTTCCTTAGAAAGGGAAAGAAGGTTACCTAACGTGGCTTACCTAACAGTCCTGTTTCTTTCAGGTAAAGGTGGGAAAGGAGGTTAACTTTTTAGGGTTGCCAATTCTTGTCCTTTCTTCTGAGATTGCTTGCCAGCATGGAGATGGTTTTTGTTGCAAATTTCCCTTTCATGGTTCTGCTCAAAACTGGGTTGTGACCAACTTGTTGTACCCAGGTCACCATGCAGCTATCCATTCAGGAAGGTTTCAAATGACACCCAGCAACGCTTTTGCTTTGAAGTGTTGATAATGGCTATTGTTGGACTCTTCCTGTCCTGAGTGAGTTTACATAAAGGATTGTGTATGTGTGTGAGACAGCAAAGGAGGAAGAAAAGGGATGGAAGAGAAGTGTAGCAGCGCTGGGGACCGAGTCTACAGCACGTGAATAAGGGAAATGCTAGGAGAAATAATTAGTGCTGTAATCTGATTTGCTAATAATCCATTTATAAACCAGTTATGATATATACTTGTAGGAATGTGACTGATCATAATGACAAATGGTATTTCTTCCTCCCCTCCCACTCTGTATTAAGGAGCCTAAATTACTTGATGGCTCAAGACTTTGTGGGTGACTCATGCTACGAGGAGTCAGATGCTCACAGCACATAATGGAGCTCTTGAAAAGCTTTCATAATGATGGCGAACTCGCACTACCTCCCTCCCATACATCCCTCTTTGCCAAAGAGTTATTAGGTAATTTAAAATAATTAAAAAGGAAATAATTAAAAGATTTTACACATACAGAAATAGCACTTGCAGCTAATTATGTAAGTCTATCACTTCGAACACTGGAACACTATTACCATTATCAGAGAATTGCGTTTGAATTGTGACGGATAATCCTCTAGTCCCATGTTATGCTCCTGCAAGTGGGAACTGGCTGTCTAGGTTTTTACAGAAGAAAAGAGGTGTATGGAGCCCATGCTTTAGCTGAGGCTCTGCTTTAAAAGGTTTCTTGTCAGCTTTGTTCCTTAAAGACTTTTGCCTAATTAGAGCATAACAGGGAGTGAAAACTCCTTCATCAAATCTTAATATGTTTGCACAGGGTGTTTGGCTAAAAGCACAGGAGCTCCAGCACGTTTGCAGCTTCTTGTGGGCTTCAGATATTAGAGTAAATTCATGAGATGGGGCCTGTAGGCATGGATCATGCTAAATGAAGTAAATGACAAAATTATCTTACGATCTTGCGATAAGTAGTGTGGACATTGCCTCCATAAATATGGTGATGGGGGTATGAGGTAATAATTTATTACATCGATTGGCAACATAGAGATACCTTTCATGTGGATAATGGCAGCTGTTTAACAGTGCAAAAAAATTACATTCTACTTTTATGACAAGAAGCTAATATCTTACCCAAATAAAGCTTTTGACATTTTTAGGCATTCAGAATCTAATTATTCAGAGTGAAATTTAGCCAAAAATGGTGAGGTGAACCTCCTTCCACCTTTGAAAAATACCTGTAATACATCAGTGCTGCTAATCAAAATGACTGCCACCTGAAGCCAACAGCAGCTTAATGCCAATCCAAAGGATGTGGCCAAACTCTGGAACAGGAGCAGAAAGTAACAGTGGCCATTGGATTTGTGTATCTCTTAGTTTTTTATTTCATTTCTTTTTTACACTGGGAAGGTCTTGAAAATATTACCAAATAGGCATTGACTGCTGAAGGATACTTCTAATTCAAACAAATGGATCTTTCCAGGTATGTTTTTTTTCTGTCTGAAAAAGTCTCAAGTTGTGCCAAGGGAGGTCTAGGTTGGATATTGGAAGGAAGTTCTTCCCGGAGAGAGTGATTGGCATTGGAATGGGCTGCCCAGGGAGGTGGTGGAGTCACCTTCCCTGGAGCTATTGAAGAAAAGCCTGGATGAGGCACTTAGTGCCATGGTCTAATTGACTGGACAGGGCTGGGTGCTAGGTTGGACTGTCTGATCTTGGAGGTCTTTTCCAACTTAGCTGATTCTATGATTCTAGTCCCCAAAACTATCAGCAAAACACTGCTCAGGAGAAGAACTTCCGGGTTGTAACCTTCAAAAAAGGTTTTCTTATTTTGGCTGCACTTAGTTCCATTTGATTGCCCTCACAAAACCCTTTTGGAAGCAGTTAGCTCACATGTACTTCAGTGGGAGCCATGGGTGCATGGTACATCCCAAAACGTGGAGAGCTCAGAGCAACAGACTGTTTGAATTGGTGGGATTAGTTCACAAGTTAGCAAACCACCTTCACCTTGAGCAGCAGAGGAAGAGTGAGACTGTATGGCTATTTGTGTAACGCAGCCAAGCACAAAGCCTGGGAGGGAGCAACAGCCAGCTGTGCCCCTGTGCCTGGCAAGGGCAGCAGCAGGAGATTAAAAAGCACTTGGTCACAAGGCAGCAGCAGATGTGTCTTGCCGTGTTTCCAGCTAGACCGAGTAGCTGCTCCAGGGCTGCAACTAATATTCGTGTCTGCTGCCAGGCAGCTCCACACCAGTTCAGGGTCTTCCAGATTTAAAAGAAGATTGAGGAGGTCTGATAGTAGTGACCTGTTAATTTCTTAGGACACAGTAAGGGGACTTGCAGTTCATTTCCTAGATGATAAAGAGATGCTGAGGTAAGAAACTAGTGAGTATGTGGGAGAGAAACCCAGCAACTATGATCTAGACACATTCATTTGCGTTTGGTTTTGATCTCTCCTTCTCAGTTTTCAGTGCTAGAAACTGCAGTTGAAGCAGGCTTTTTGTGTCTGCAGTCCTGGTCTCAGTGTGTATGGAGAAGCACCCACCTGGAAAGGCAGGGTAGTGCCAGTTTTGAGGTCTTTTCTTCCTACCTACCCATTTGTCATCCACGTCGTGGTGTTCTGGCTTGTATCAGGAACAGGGTGACCATCAGGAATGATTGTCTCCCTGTATGTAGCATTGGTGAGGCCACACCTTGAGTACTGTGGTCACTTTTGGACACCTGAATACAATGACATGGAGGTGGTGGAGCAGTCGCTAAGAGCAACTAGGCAGGTGAAGGGCCCAGAGAATAAGTCTTAGGAAGAGTGGCTGAGGGAGTTGGGACTATTTAGTTTGAGGAAGAGGAGGCTGAGGGGAGATTTTATCACCCTCTACAACTACCTGAAAGGACAATATAGAGAGGTAGATGCTGATTTCTTCTCACAGGTAATTAGTTCTGGAACTGGAGAGAATGGCCTCAAGCTGCAGGAGAGTAGGCTTAGCCTAGACATTAGGAAAAATGTTTTCACTGAAAGACTAATCAAGCGTTGGAGCAGACTGCCTAAGGAGGTGGTTTAGTCACCATCCCTGGGATGTGTTGGAATACCTCTAGACTAAATTATAGTAGCCTTTGGACCAGTGGATGGGGATGATATTTCTTTGATTCTTCCCAAACCCATTAGATGACAAAACCCATCACCTTCTGTCAGCTTTTTCTAGACTGTAACCAAGGGGCCAAGGGGTCACCCAGGAACAGAATCATAGAATCATAGAATGGTTTATGTTGGAAGGGACCTCAAGGATCATCTAGTTTCAAGCCTTGCCACAGGCAGGGACACCTCCCACTAGAGCAGGTTGCTCAAGGCCTCATCCAGCCTGGCCTTGAACACCTCCAGGGAGGAAGCATCCACAGCCTCCCTGGGCAACCTGTGCCAGTGTCTCACCACCCTCACTGTAAAGAATTCCTTCCTAATATCTAGTTTAAATCTCCCCTCTTCCAGCTTAAAGCCATTACTCTNCTCAGGGTTGCTCTCCTGCCATTCATTACCCAGCCTGGCTTTGTGCTTAGGATTGTGGCAACCTAGGTGTGGGACCTTACACTTGGCCTTGTTGAATGTCATGAGATTGGCCTGGTCCCACCTCTCCAGCCTGTCCAGGTCCCTCTGGATGGCATCCCTGCCCTCTAGCAAGTCGACTGTGCCACACAGCTTGGTGTCATCTGCAAGCATGTAGAGGGTGCACTCAATTCCTCTGTCCGTACTGCTGGCAAGATGTTAAACAGCACTGGATCACAGGGTCACAGAGTCACAGAGTCACAGAATTGTTTTGATTGGAAAAGACTTCTAAGATCATCGAGCCCAACTGTCAACCTAACACCACCATGGCCATTAGACCACATCCCGAAGTGCCATGTCTACATGTTTCTTGAATACTTCCAGAGATGGGGACTCCACCACCTCCCTGAGCAGCCTATTCCAATGCCTCACCACTCTTTCCATAAAGGAATTTTTCCTGTCATTCAATTTCAGGCCATTTTCTCACCTGATACTAGACAGAAGAGACCAGTTCCTACCTCACTACAACCTTCTTTATAGGTAGTTGTAGGGAACAATGAGGTCTTCTCATTGCCACAGACAGTGACAATGGCAAAGGAAGCAACAGATGGTGCTCTGTGAAGACATATTGAACAAGGTTTTTCACATCATCCTCATATGATCTTTTATTGTAAACTGCTAATTAAAAGTTTTGGGTTTTCATCTGAGAAAAATACTGAGGATTTACTAAAAACCTAACTGGGGAATTCCTTTTTATTGATATATAAGTTTCCCAACACTTCATGTTTATAAATATGTAAGAGGTGAGTGCCAGAAGGATGAAGCCAGCTTCTTCCAAGTGATGCCCAGTGGCAGGATAAGGGGCAATGGTTGGAAGTTGAGGCATAGGATGTTGAGGCCATGTGAACCTGAGGATGAGTTTTTTTCCCTGTGAGGGTGGCAGAGCACTAGAACAGGCTGCCCAGGAAGGCTGTGGAGTCTCCCTCTCTGGAAATATTCAAGAACCATCTGGATGTGTTCCAGTGTGATCTGCTCTTAGTGATCTTGCTCTAGCAGGGGGCCTGGACCAGATGATCTTTTGAGGCCCCTTCCAGCCCTGACATTCTATGATTTTGTGATTCTATGAACACAGAAAATTGCCCATGTGCTAAGCAAGGACAGAGACCTGCAGTATGCTCCACTTGGCACAGAGTGGACTGAGCTTGGTTTGGACCCCAGCTCTCCTTTGTCAAAATCACCTCCTCAAAGGTATTCCCCAGAATGTTCCTGATGTCCTATAGAAGGGTTGAGGTCCCCTAAAAGGCTGTTCAAAGTAGGAAGCTCATTTAGCCGCTCCAAAACATTCTCTAGAGAAGCTTACATCTCTCTGTCCTTTGATTATTGATGAAGCACAGGGGAAAGAAACACGGTTTTGTGAGTGCCTGTCCCATTTACATTCTTTGGTTGTAATATGGGGTAACAGCATTTTCCTGACACCTGAAAGTGTTTTTGAGTTATGGATAGATTGTGCTTTGTAAAAGCTAAGTATTAGTATGATCATGCAGTACTTTAGCAGTGGTATAAGGAGAGGTTGTATTAAATAGCATCATTAATGATATAAAAGAAAAAAGTGAGAAGAGAGTGATTACAAAATTCAGAGGATATTGAATTAGGAGGACTGGAGAGAAAATGAGATAATAAAAAGGGACCTAAAGAGATTATAAAGGTAGGCAGGGGTTTTTATAGAAAGTGAGATTCATCCTGGAAAACTGCAGGATAATAAATTTGAGGGAAAATAATCTGAAACATCTATCTCCAAGAGGAGGAATCTACCTGGGAAGTAGTATTTCTGATATAAGTAAGATAATGGATAGCCAACCAAGCCTGAATTTGCAATATCATAAAGCTGCAAAATATCCAATGCAATTTTAAGTTGCAAATGCCAAACTATCATGTCACAAGACCAGCAATATCCTTTTTTCTTTCTCTCTTTTTCATTTTACAAACAATTTATTGCCAATGAATGCAGAACAGCTCAAGCAGTTTTCAACCCTGAGCAGCAAGTTTTGATCCGTTTAGTCCTGCACAGGGTCCTCACTGTAACCAATATTCACTTTAGGTGCTTCAAGATATTTACCTAAAAAACCAGTGAGATGTTATTTTGTTCATGCTGCTATGCACTTCACACAGATCTACCATGGTTTTCATTTGCTATACTCTCACCTGTGTGAAGTAATGTTGTGATGGTTTGGGTGTTACCCACCCACCCCCCCTCCCATTTGGAAATCACCCAGACTAGACTCAGCTGGCTCTGGAAATTGAATGAAGCTTATATTTACAGCTTAGCAGAATATACAAGCAGATATTTACAGTAT